>JACVTC010000092.1:0-105000 GCA_016946835.1 Neocallimastix lanati (nom. inval.) | reverse complement strand
AAAAAATTACTTTTATTATAATCTGTTGTTGTTATTCTTTAAGGATGGTTCATGTATTATATATACATTACATGATGCGAAATTCCTACATTCATTTAAACCTTTTGGAGAAGTTCAAAATTGTTTAATTTCTATTAGAAATATTAATATTACAGACAATGGAGATATTATTATATTTGCCGTTAATCACACAAAAGTAAAAAAAAAAAAAATTTTAAACATATTAAAACATTAATATAATTAAAAAATATATATATAATAATACATAATTATGATAATAGGAATACATAATAATTATAAAGTATAATATTAATAATTTATAATAAAGCATAATAATAATAATAATAATAATAGTTCATATTTCGCATTAAATAATCATAATAATAATCATAATTCATATTATATATTACATAAAAATAGTAATAATAAATAATAATAATAATAATAATAATAATAATAATAATTTTTTTTTTTTTTTTCTTTTTTTTTGTTTTTTTTTCTCATTTTTATTTAACAATAACCATAAAAAAAAAAAAAAAAAAAAAAAAAAAAAAAAAAAAAAAAGAAACAATATTTATTGCAATTATATAGTGTCAATGGAAAACTTTTGATGGAATCTTATAGAGAACATGAAATAAAATCTTTGGTTGTAGCTAAAGATCAGGAACATATAATTATTTCAGATACAAGTGGTGTATTTTTACTTTATTTATACAAGTAAGAAATATATATAATAAAAACATATAATAAATTATATAATTAATAAAAAAAAAAAAAAAAAAAAAAAATTTATTTTTATAATTCAATATATGTATAAATATTAATAATAATAATAATATATATATATTAATTGATTTTTATTATTAAAATTATAATATATTTATTTAATTTTATATAGTTTTGAAATTTTATACCAATATTCAAATGATATAGATGTTCTTTCTTTAGCATTGACATCCAATGAAAAAAAGCTTATAATGGGTCATTATTCTGGTGGAATTAGTTGGATTGAAATAAAATAAATTATTTAAAAATTATTATTTATTTATTTATTTTTTATTTATTTATTTATTTATTTATTATTTCATCTTTTTTTTTTTTGTTTTTATATAATAATAATAACATTATCATAATCATTATTATTAATTAATAATAATTATTTTATTATAAAAGAAAAAATAGAGAATTAAAATTAATATAAAATAATAATAATAATAATAATAATAATAATAATAATAATAATAATAATAATAATAATAATAAAAGAGTATAGAATTAGAAAAATATGTAAATATGTATATATTTGAAAATTTTTTTTTACTATAAATTAATATAAATAGTAAATCTTATATATATAAATAATAATAATAATAATAATAATAATAATAATAAATTAAATTTAAGTGGTATAATAACAACAAATAACAATAACAATTAATCATAAAATATTTACAATAAGAATCACAAAAATAATTACACAATAGTTATATATTCACAAATAAAATATTTAAAATACTGTAAGAATAAGTAATAAAAATTATATATTATTAAAAAAAAAAAATTAAAAATTATATATATTTATATGTATTTATATGTATTTTCATAAATTAAATCCAAATACTATCATAATCAACTCCTACATTCCTTTAAATTTTTAAATCCATAAAATATTAAAAAAAAAAAAAAAAAAAATCACAATAAATATAAAAATATAAATAAATATTTATGTACAAAAAAAAAAATTATAAATATATAAAAAAATTTTTTTTAAATTATAAATAATGATAGATTATAAATAAAATATAGATATAGATAATAAATAAATATATAAATATATTTATATATATAATTTTTTTTTTTTTTATTATTTTTTTTTAAGCAAACAATATAAATATAATAAAAATAAAAAATAATTCTTAGATAATATTTATACTTTATATATACATTTTATTTTATTTTATTTTTCTTTTTTTTTTTTTTAAAGTACTTTATATATATATATATATTTGATTATTTTTTCTTTTTTTAATTATAATTATAATTATAATCATAAAATGATAATATCTTTTATTATTGTTAATAATTTAAATTATTTATTTTTTTTATAAATTGATTTATTTTAATTTTTATTATTATTAAGATTGTTTATTTTATTTTATTTTATTTTATTTTATTTTATTTTATTTTATTTTATTTTATTTTATTTTATTTTATTTTATTTTATTTTATTTTATTTTATTTTATTTTATTTTATTTTATTTTATTCAATCTGTACTTTATATTCAAATTTATACTATTTATTTTATTTTATTTTATTTTATTTTATTTTATTTTATTCAATCTGTACTTTATATTCAAATTTATACTATTTATTTTATTTTATTTTATTTTATTTTATTTTATTTTATTTTATTTTATTTTATTTTATTTTATTTTATTCAATCTGTACTTTATATTCATATTCTACTATTTATTTTATTTTATTTTATTTTATTTTATTTTATTTTATTTTATTTTATTTTATTTTATTTTATTTTATTTTATTTTATTTTATTTTATTTTATTTTATTTTATTTTATTTAATTTTATTTTATTTTATTTTATTCAATCTGTACTTTATATTCATATTCTACTATTTATTTTATTTTATTTTATTTTATTTTATTCAATCTGTACTTTCTTATTTAATATTCTACTTTTTATTTTATTTTATTTTATTTTATTTTATTTTATTTTATTTTATTTTATTTTATTTTATTTTATTTTATTTTATTTTATTTTATTTTATTTTATTTTATTTTATTTTATTTTATTTTATTTTATTTTATTTTATTTTATTTTATTTTATTTTATTTTATTTTATTTTATTTTATTTTATTTTATTTTATTCAATCTGTACTTCATATTTATATTTCAACTATTTATTTTATTTTATTTTATTTTATTTATTTATTTTATTAAATTTTATTTAATTATTTACTATCTTTATTTTATTGTTTGCGATATTAATTCACATTTTGAATTAAAAAATAAGATTGAATATTTTTTATATGAAAATATGCAATTTTTTTTTTTTTATTTTTTAATTTTTTTTTCTTGAATTCATGATAGAATAAACTAATCTATACATAGAGCCATCTATTTAAATATAAAGACCCATCAGAACAACCTACAATTGATTGGGTGAAATTTTGATTAACATCAAAACATTCAATTTCAGATGTATATTTATTAGATGAAACTTCATATTCTCCATTATTTGCCTAAATTATATATAAATATTTAAAATTTACATTGATTAAATTAATTAGTACTATTATTATTATTATAATCTATATATATATTATTATTCTGTTCTATTTTATTATATTAATAATGAGAAAAATATTTTTTTTTATTTTTATTTTTTTTTTTTTTTACTGACATTATAAATTGATATTTCATTTTCAGTAAATATAGGAAACATGATATATTTCATATCTGTATTCATATATATATTATTATTTAATGATTTATTATTTGAAAGAATAAATTGTGTTTTTAAATTGAGTTTAATTTTTGATTGCAATAATAATGGATAATTTGACAGTGAAGACGTAGAAGAAGATGGCTTTATTGATTGTTTTTCTGTTAAATTGTCATTCCAACTATTTAGAATACTCATACTATCATTATTACTTATATTCCATTTTGATATCTATCATATGAAAGAAAAATAAGTATATTTAATATATATGTCAATGATTATAATTTTTACTATTTTTCAATTTAATTTAATTTTTAAAATATTATGAACTTTACATATTCTTTATTAATAATATAGATCAAATCATTATCATTAATATAAAGAGACAAAATTGATTCATTTGAATCAAATTTAGTTACTTGCTTATTAGTCCTTAAATCTTTAATATATATATATATATATATATGTATATAACGATAATAATTATTGTTATTATTTAATATAATTATTATTATTATTATCATTATTATTTTAATATAATTATTACTATCATTATTATTTTAATATAATTATTATTCTTTTTATTATCATTATTATTATTATTATTATTATTTATTATTATTATTATTATTATTATTTTAATATTATTATTATTATTATTATTATTTATTATTATTATTATTTTAATATTATTATTATTATTATTATTATTTATTATTATTATTATTATTTATTATTATTATTATTATTTTAATATTATTATTATTATTATTATTATTTATTTATTTATTTATTTATTTATTTATTTATTTATTTATTTATTTATTTATTTATTTATTATTTATTATTTATTATTATAAGATGTGGTAATTGATTTATTTAAATATATATATATATAATTAATTGAATTACCAAATAAACGTATCAATCCAGCTTCATTTCCATAAACCAATAATGATGAACTGCTATTTATTTTCAAGAAATTATTAGAATTTGATGATTCTTCTTTGTGTAATACTTTCTATAAATATTAAATAAATATAAACGAATAATTTTTATTTTAAAAAATAAAAAGTATTTAAAAAAATTATTACATAATTATTATCATTATCATTATTTATTTTATTTTATTTAGTCATTTCATAAATATTATTATAAATCTCTAATGAAAATATTATAATTTTATTATTTACTTCAATTATTCCATCTTTGATATTTATTAAACCAATATTTGTTTCCTTTGTATTTTTTAAAATTGTATATATATAATCATTTGAATTATCTGAATATTCAATATTCGTACAGTAATTACTATTTAATTGATATAAATTTAAAAAAATAATTTAATATATTAATTCATATATATATTCACTATTAATCATTTAATTTTTTTAATAATAATAAATTGAACAAAAAAAAAAATTCCATACTTCAAAATTTGAATATCATTCCATGATTTTGAATTTATATTTATTGATCTTATAGTGCTATTATTCAATCCAATATTTATAATATTATCTGTTTTATTTCCCCATTCCATTACTGTATAGTTGGTAGGTAAATCATTAAAAGGTTGACATGAAGAGGTTTCTGTGTTATATAAGTATAATTTATTTTTACTATCAATACATGAAATCAAATTTCCCATATTTGTTGAGAATTTGGAAGATGTTAATTTATTTGGAAATGTATTTATTAAATCCTAATTTTTAAATTTTTTAATTTGATATACATAATGAATATATTATAAATTTAAAATAATAATTATTAATACTTTTTTTTTTTTTTTTTTTTTTTTTTTTTTTTTTTTTTTGTATATCAATATAAAATATTAATTTTTTACTTGATTAAGCATCATTATTTTATGTTCGCTTTCTGTATTATATTTAATAAATGATCATTAATATTAATATTTTAATAAAACTATTTATATTGATATAAATAAACAAATACCTGTTAAATTTTTCATTTCATAAATAACATCGTTATTTATTTTAGAATCCATAGCATTAGTCAATTCACTATATATTGAAAATAAAAACAATAAAATTACATCAAATTTATTTAAATTTAATAATAATAATAATAATAATAATTAAATAAATAAATAAAAATTTGAATAATTAAAATGAATTATATACTTAAAATATAAAATATATAATAATTTTAATAATATTTATTTTGTTTTTAATTAATTATTTATTACAAATATTATAAATCTAATTTAATAAATAATACTTACTTATTTTCTTTTTTAACTACTTTTTTTTGTTGAGGTTCTACCGATGATTCTTTTAATCTTTATTAATCATCACAGGTCAATAGCAAAAAAATAAATAAATAAATACAAAATAAAATAAAATAAATAAATATTAAAAATATATTATATTTATATAATATAATAAAATAAATAATTTATATTAATTATATCATGTTTAATATATAGTATAATATATATATCATATTTGTTGTTTTTATTGATATGAAAATTACTTTAAATTATCATTAAAACTTTCATTTATTGGTCTAAGTTCCTTTTCTGAAAGAAGACTATAATTTTTAGAAAGCTATTGAAAATATTTAATAAATATATAAATAGTTCTTTATTAAATTATTATTAACTTTGATTATTATATTTAATGTTACCATTTGTCTTAATGAAGTAATTTTATTATCACTTGCATCCAATTCCTAAATATTTTATTTTAACCATTAGTTTAGTTAATTAATTAATTAATAATAATAATTAATAATAATAAATATAAAATAAATAAATTTATATATACAGCTTTTAAATTATCAACTAAATTTCTTAATGCTTGTATTTCACATTCTTGGGCTTTACGAATATATCTATCAGTATTGAAATTTAATAAACTTGGTAATGCTATAATAATTATATTACGTATATACAATATACTCGATTAATAAAACATAAAATTTTATTTATAATTAAAAAAATAAAAATAATAATAATAATAAACTAATTTCATTTTATATAATATTATTAATATAGCAATATCAATAATAAATTATAATAATTTTAAAATATTTTTATAATTCCTATGATATTTACTTATATTTTGGAATATAGTATTTAAAAAATTTGTTAATGAAGAAGTAAAAGTTTCAAGCCATTGCTTTGAAAAGAATATTTTAAAGATAGAATTAGTTTCTGGTTTTTTGATAAATGGAATAGCTGAAAATCATTATATATATATATATTTATAAATATATTATTGTAATTTATTTAATAATAATTATAATAATAAATATAATATTAATAAATTATTAATAAAGATAATAATAAACAAGCAATAAAAAAGGAAATAAATTAAATACTCATTTTAAAATTAAAAACAATATTTAATATGTTCAATTTTTCAGGAATTGTGAATTTAATTTTTGTAATAAATATTAAACATCTTTATAATGTATTATATTTTTACCAAACCAATTATGGTCCCATTCTGGTTTTCCCAATAATTCATTTCCATATATATTATAAAATTCTAAAATCTTTTCTTTCTTATTTTTTTGAATTTGAACCACAATATAATACTTTAACAAATTAATTTCCATTTTTTTTAAAGTTTGACAAAATCGTGAATCAATTTGTGAAAAAAAACGATTACCCAAATATTTCCAAAATTCCATTAATCCATTAATATCGCTTGAATTAATATATGAAAATAATTGTTCTACTACCAATTCTGCCTTTTATTTATTTATAATAATAGCAAAAATAAAAATAAAAATAAATTGGAGATTATTTAAAAATAACAAATATTACAATTTATTATAGTATATATATTATATTTATTATTACTTTAAATCCTTTATCTCTATCATTTTTTGATTCTAAATCGAAATTTCGAAAGGTGTTAAAAAAGCCTTTATTATAGAATATATATATATATATATATATTTATAAAAAGAAAATGAAAATTTATTAATTATTACACCTTTCCAATATTTCATAAGAATTTTATTAATTTTTAATTTACATTAATATACCTCTAAAAAGTAAATATTCCTTAATTAATTCATCAATAGTTTCCATGTCTAATAATTTTTATATTTAATTTTATTTATTTATTACTAAATTATTCCTAATAAAAATTTTTATTTTGAATAATTTAAAAATTAGAAAATAAAGATTAAATGATAATTTTATTATATATAATTATATAATATATTTTATTATTATTTTAACTAGATTTATTTTATTTTTTTTTTTTCTTAATTTTAAGTCAAAATAATAATAAAATGTGTGTGATATATTTTAATGTAATCAATTAAAAATTAAATAATGTGCACCAAGAGTGATTTATACATTTCTTCTATGATCTTTTTAATAATTAATCCAATAATGAATAAATAATTGTTTTATTCCTTATTATATATATGCATATATAATATATTTATTTTATTGTAAGATATATTAGTTTGATTTATGTTTTTTATTACATATATATATGTTATCATTTGAACAAATCACACTTTTTATTTAATTAAAAGAACATATATTTTATATATACTTTATATTTTGTTAATATTACACGTTATTTCAATGGATATATTTAATTTCATAAAATTTCATAAAATTATTATCCTTACCTTAATTCCAGTCTAATTAATAAAATTTCATAAAAATTTAGTGATTGTTTTATTGAAATTTAATATATTTCTATAATAAAAATAAATAAAATAAAAAAAAAAAATATTTAAATATTAATATTAATACTAATATTTATCAAATGAAATAAAAAAAAATTAAAAAAAATTATAAATAGTTTGAAATATAAATATTTAAAAATAGAAATACTTAATAAATATTAATCAAAATGCTTAATTTTTTATAATATATATTGTTGTTTTAATTATAATATCTTCAGTTTTTAATTAAACTAATACAAAAGAATCTTATCTTTTTGAATTTATTATAATGAAAATATTAATTTTTTATTTATTATTATATTCAATAATACTAACAAAAAGTAAAGTAGTATGTAGTATTGCTAATTATAGCTAATGTGAAGATGTACCATTATATAATTCATTTTTTTTTTTTTTTTTTTTTTTTTTTGAACTTTTAAAATTTTAAAATTTTTAAAAAATTATTTGTGAAACCAACTATTTTAATTAATATATTAATATATTACTTTATATTATTAATATATAATTTATTATAAAATTTTTCGGATAATAATTATTTAAAAAAAAAAAGACTTTTTTTTTTCATTCATTTAGAATAGTCTTCTCATTAATATTTAATTTATAATATATTCATTTAATTTCATTTTATATTATAATATATAATAGAATATATAATATTATATATTATATATTTAGATTAAATGTCAACTTAGTAAAAATTTATTTCTTTTCTATAATTAATTTTTATGAATAAATTAGACCAAATAATTATTTGAATAATTAAAGTTTTTTCTTTTTTTTTTATTCATTTCTTTTTATATCATAAAACTATTAAATATTCTTGTAAGAATATTTAATAATAATGTTGTTCAATTTATTTATATTGGTGGAATAATCTTTTATATATATTTATATATTTATTTTATTTTAATATGAGTATTATATATTATAAATATATTTATTCACATGATATAGTATATAATCTATTATAAATAACAAATTTATTTTTATTTTATATAATATAATAATTTCTTTTCAATCTTTAATCATGTTTAATATTGAAGTTTTTTTTTTTTTTTTATTATTATTTATAATTTATTAATATAATTCCTTAAATAGTTTTTATAATAAATTAAATTATTAATTATTTATAATAAAAATAATAAGATAATACATAGAATTTTCATTTTTTTTTTTTTAAAAAAAAAAGAAACAGTAATAATTAATTAAAATTTTTAAATTTTAATTATAAAAGAAGAAATAATTTTTTTTTTTCTTTAAAGAATAAAAATACCAAATTTTATATAATTAGAGCTAAAATTAAAATTTTAATAATTTGGTTTTAAAAAATTTACAAAATATAAATCAAATAAAATTTTGAAGCTTTAATTATAATTTAAAATAATATAAAATATCTAAATCTATAATCTAAATCTATAATAAATAATAATAAAAAATTATATCTTTAAATTACAACATACTTTATAATTAATTATATTATAAAATATATATATAAAGACTTTAATAATAAATATAAAGGCTTTTAAAGATTAATATTCAGATAATAAATAATTTGAAAATCAACATACATAAACTATAATCAATAAATTATTAATTTAAAAAATATATATATATATATATATATAAAGATTTAAAGTATGAAAGGTGAAATTCAAATCAAAGCTCAGGTATATATATTATTTAATTTGACTTAATATTTATTTATTATTATTATAATAATTATTGTTATAATTATTATAATTATTATTATAATTATTATAACTATTGTTTCTATAATTATAATAATTACTACTGTAATTGTTATAATTATTGGAATATGAATTAGAAGTATTAGAATTATTCAAATCTATCTCATTAAAAAAAGATATTTTAATTATTAAAATATTTATATTAAATAATTAAATAATATATAAAATATTATTATTTCAATAATAATAAAAGTTAAATTGGTACTTTAGAAGTTTCAAATTACCAATTAGTGGCACGGGGGATTATGAAACTCTTAGATTTTTTATTAAAAGTATATTCAATTTTAATGATGATTTATCATATTTAATTGAATATACTAATAAAAATGGTAACAATTCATTTAAAACTTTAAATTTAATATGTAATTTAAAATGTTTTATAATATTTATTTATTTTTTTTTTTTCTTCTATTATAACTAGAATTCTATGTTATTTCTTCTCAAGAAGATTTATGGAATGCTATTGACAAAAATATTGGAAACAATTCTTTATCACTATACATTACAGAAATTGAAGGTATTTTAATTAAATTTTTTCTTTTCTATTTTGTATATTTATGGTAAATATATAAAAATATTTGTATATTTGTATATTAATTTATTTATTTATCAAATTATTATATATTATTACGCTTAAAAAAAAATAAAGATGAGCCTGTCGAACAATTACAACACTACCAATCTACTAATGAAGTAGAAGAGACTATTGATTCTCTGCATACAAATGAAAAAAATATAAATATTAAGGATTCGATTGAATTTGTCCAACAAAATGCTAAAGTTATAAATGAAGAAAAACCAATTGAATCTACACAATCAAATAATGAAGATGTAAATATTGAAGTATCTATACAACCAGACAATAAAATTACAAACCAAGAAAATTCAACCGCATCTATACAACCAAATAATGAAATTATAAACACAGAATTTTCAATTGAATTTACCAAGCTAAATAATGAAGTTTTAAAAATTGAAAATCCAATTAAGTCTTCACAACAAAACCTTGAAATGTTAGTCATAGAAAAGTCATTGGAATCTTTACTTCAAAACAATGAAATTTTAAATGTGGAAGAAGATGTTGAAAAACCAATTGAGTCTTCACATCAAAATATTGAATTTTTAAATGTGGAAAAAGACATAAGAAAACCATCCGAATCATCACAACGAAATAATGAAATTTTAAATATAAAAAAATCAGTAGTTTTTACTCAACGAAATAACGAAATTAAAAATATTAACGAATCAATTAAAAAATATCAATCTGGAATAAAGAAAGAAGAAAATAATTTGATTAAAGATGATACCATTATGAAATCAGATAATCAAACATCTGAGAATAAACCTAATGATGAAATATTTTCACCCAATGAAAAAGCTTCGTCTTCAAAAGGAAAAGAAGCTGAGTTATCAAAAATTAATAATTTATCATCTATATCAAATGAAAAAATAATGCTTGATAAGTCTATTCAAACTGAAGATATTGAGTTTGAGAATATTGATATTAAAAACATGTTCAGGGAAAGTATTGATCTTCAAGCGGTTCCCTATAAGAAAATAGTACAAAATATAACAAGTGATAAAAAAGATGAAGGAGATATTATACAAAATATTATAAAATTTATTACAAACGAATGTAGTAATCAAAATCCTGATGAAATTAATCATATTAAAGAAAATATTAGAAGAAATACACAATTCATTAATAATGATATTCAAAATGCTTTATCCATAATTAATAAAGTTATTGGTGAATATTCTAAATTTAAAAATATTTTCCTTGGTGAAATAATGGATCAGTTAGATAACAAAAATAATACAGTATCACCATCATCATTATCAAATCCCCCTACTGAAAAATTAAATAATCAGCAAACTGATTTTTCATTCAGTGAAATATCTATTGAAAATCTAAATGAACAAGAAAGTTGTCAGTCAAATAATCAATCATCTAATAAAGTAAATGATTTTATTGACCAAACAATTAATCAAATTTCTCAAAAAGTTGCAAATCAGAAAGATGAAACTATTGAATGTATTAAGGATTTCTTTAATAATTTGGCATTAGAAATTAGGTTAGGGGTTACCACTCTCTTAGATTATATTGATGACAAAGATGAAATAATCTCTAAATTTATTTTAGGTTATGAATATTCAGATCCCATTTCAATTGAAAATAATAATAATATCAATAATAATAATGATGACATCAATAACAACAATAACAACAATAACAACAAAAGCAACAATAATGATAATAATAATATTATTAAGATTAATAATACTAAAATAAATGAAATCAAAATAGAGTCTAATACAAATGAACCTAATAATAAAATTGAAACTGTCAAAACTGAAATTAAAACAGAAAATAAAAATGAAATAGAAACTACTATAAATAAAGATAATGAAGCATCAGAGGCCGAGCAAACTATTACATCTTCAAAAAATATTTCAACTGTAAATGAAGATGAAAATAGCAATGAAAATAAAATAATTAATAAAACTATTAGTAATTTCCCAAAATATAGTAGAACTTTATTTAATACATTTAAGAATACCATTAGAGATAGTATTACTGGATTAGCATCATCTTCTAAATTTGTTGATGATGTTTTTTCTGCTCAGCCACTTGAACATGAATCTACCTCTGAAATAATTGATCATACTACTTCTCAACAATCATCGAATAATGATCAAGAAAAAGAAGAAAAGGATAAGGAAAAAATTTTAGAAGAAGATCTATTAGTTGAAAATACATCAGATATACAAAAGAAAGAAAAAGCTAATGGTGCTGAAACAAAAGAAAATATACCAATAATTGAAATGAATGAAACAGATATCAATAAATATATAAATAATGGTGATATTGAAATATTATCTAATGGTATTATAAATTATGAAGATTTAAGGGATATTGAAAAGCTACCAAAAAGTTTAATTCAAAACAAACACAAATTAAAAATTCCAATAGATGAATTAAGTCCAGTCATATCGGATGATTCTTATGATTATAATAACTATTCACCAACAAAATTAGATGAATCTAAGGCTGAGGAAATAAGTGATTTAACTGGAATTAGAAGTTTAAATGAATCTGAGGAACTAGAATTATTAAGAGCTGAAATGTCATTTGAAGAAGATTCTCTTCCATATTATATGAAAAGAATAATATTTAATAGAACTAAAAAATCACCACTTACACCAGATAATAGTATTGGTGAAAAAGATGAGCCTTTAAATGAAAGAGAACTCCTCATGGAAAAAGGAAGAGAGATTTATGAACAGGAATATAAAAATGTTGAAAATGATAGTGTTTCTGAAGAAATAAGGAGCATATTTGAAGAAGAATTTATTAAATTAGATGAAACCATAGAGGAATCTACATATGATAATAAAGTTCAAGGAAAACAAACAGCTTCAAAAAGTGATAATCAATCAGACCAATTTGAAACATTTGAATTTGATATTTATGATGATCCAGAAATAGAAAGACAAATAAAACAAAAAAAGAAAGAAGATGACTTATTAAATGAATATGAAATTATTTAAATATATATATATATATTATATTTCATTTAATTGATCTATTTCTTATTAAATCTAATTTATTTCTTTCTATTTTAAAAACGAATTTAAAGATTTTGTAAAAAAAAAAGTTAATCAAATAAATGATTATTTTATTATATTAAAATAATAATAATAATAATAATAATAATATATATATATATATTCATACTAATTATTATATTTTTGAAGTATTTTAATTATATTTTTTTTTTTTTTTTTTTTTTTTTTTGTTATATATTTTTGAATATATAATTTTAAAAAAAAATATATATATATATATAATATATTCAATATAGTGTAATTATAATATAATTATAGTACAGTATTAGCATAACATGATATATATAGTATAGTATATTTATAACTAAACATGAAATTTATTATTTTACTTTTATAATACATACTTTTTAATATAAAATTTTTATATTATATAATCACTATCCATTTTATATATTTTATATGCTTAATTATATCTTAAAAGTTATAAATAATGTTTATATTATCGTTTTTTCATTAATGAATATACAACAGTAATTTATTATAATAATGGCAAAGTAAAAATTTACCAAAAAAATAAAAAATAAAAAATTAAAAAAAATAAAAATAACAAAAATAATACCAAAAAAAATAATATAAAAAAAAAAGCAAAAGCAAAAGTAAAAATAAAAGTAAAACAAAAGCAAAGCAAAGCGAAACATAATAAAATAAGTATTATATAAATTAAAAATGAAAAGAAAAAAAAAATAAAGGAAATAAAGGAAAAAGAAAAAATAAAAATAAAAATAAAAAATAAAATAAAGTAAAATAAAATAATAATAATAATAATAATAATAATAATAATAATTAAAATAGTTGAAATGATTAAAAAATAATGAATTATGTAGAAATGAAGCATGTATTTATTTATATTTATATTTTCAGTTTATTTTATTTTTTTTTTTTTTATTTTTTTTTTTTATTTTTTCATTTTTTAATTTTTATAATATTTATTTTATTTTGTTTTATTTTTTTTAAATCACCTTATTCAATTTGTACATTATTTTCATATTCTACTATTTATTTTGTTTTTAAATATTTTAAAGTAGATTACTATTTATTTTATTTTATTTTAATATTTTAATATTTTTGATTAGTTCATTATTTATTTTATTATATTTTTAATTATTTTAATATCTAATAGTAGTTCACTATTTATTTTATTTCATTGTTATTTTTATTTTGTTTTATAAAATTTTATAAAAATTTTATTTTTTATTAATACTTTAATATTTTATCATAGTTCACTTTTTTAATTTATTTTTATTTTTAATTTTTATATTATAAAGTTAATATATATTAATAATTATATGTACTAATTTATTTAAATAAATAAAAAAAAAAAAAAAAAGAAATAGTAATAAGGGTATAATCATTAATTTTTTATATTTTATCAATGAAAACTAATTATAAAGTTTTTTGAATGTCGTCAATTGCAGTAAGCCAATTTTTATCATTACATTTAATTATAGCATACTATTTTATTTATAATTAATATAAAAATTTTTTTAAAATAAAAAAAATTAAGAGGTGTTTAATTAAATTAAGAATTTGTATTAATTTATTAAATTTACCTTCCATATAATTCTATCATTGAAAATTATTTCATGTGGAATTTTATAACCTAATTTAATTTCTATTAAATTATGATTATCTAATTTATTATTTATATAATTATAATATTTGTATATTAAAAAAAAAAAAAAAAAAAAAAAAGTTTTATTATTTTTTTTTTCTTTGTCTAAGATTATAATATTTTCAAAAAAAAAATTAAACTAGGATAAAAAAATAAAAAAATAAAAAAAAAAAAAAAAAAAAAAAAAAAAAAAAATAAACAAATAAATAAATAAATAAATAAATAAATACGTCTTTGATATGATTTTTTATATTCAAGTATTAATTCTTTATATATATGAAGAAAATTTTGGAAATTGCATTTAAAATATTATAAAGGGTTAAAAAGTTAAAATATTGAAATATTATATATTTAAATATTAATTATTAATCAATTTATATACCTTTTAATGTCTTATATATTTAAAATTATATATATATAATATTTATAAAATTTTTATTTAAAATAAATGTATATAATAATTATTAGTAATCATTTAATTTATTTTTTATTTTCTATTTCTATTTTATTATTATTATTATTATTATTATTATTATTATTATTATTATTATTATTATTATTATTATTATTATTATTATTATTATTATTATTATTATTATTATTATTATTATTATTATTATTATTTATTATTATTAATATTTGTTATTTTATTTTATTTTATTTTTATTCCTATATTTGTCATGGTATTTTTAATTTTATTTTATCAATACTATTATAATATTTATAAATTTCCAGTTTATTAATTTTATATTAAATAAAATATTAAATATTTGATTTATTACTTTATATATTGGTTTTTTCCAATGCAAATCATCCTTTCTTGAAAGTCCTATTGCACCATATTTTCCTCTAATTTTTACGGCTAAAACTATATGTCGACAAATTTTATAATCTAATTCTGATTTAAATGAAATAGAAAATCGTTCTACTAAGGGTAAACTATTAGTTAAATATATTCCAAGAACAGTTGCTTCTAAACATTTAATTGGTAATCCAGTATTTAT
Organism: Neocallimastix lanati (nom. inval.); assembly: GCA_016946835.1. Lineage (NCBI taxonomy): Eukaryota > Fungi > Neocallimastigomycota > Neocallimastigomycetes > Neocallimastigales > Neocallimastigaceae > Neocallimastix > Neocallimastix lanati (nom. inval.). Next base: position 88,860 of record JACVTC010000092.1, on the reverse strand, counting down.
CATTAATTTTGCAATTTTCATTAATGAGTTATATGAAGAAGCTTTATTAATTTCAAAAAATGGAATCCCTAAATTATTATAACCTAATTGATTTAAATATTCCTCTATTTTAATATATTTTTATATATAATTAAATTATTATTTTTATTATTATAATATTATTATTATTAGTATTATTATTATTTATTTTTTTATTTTTTATTTTTTATTATTTTTTTTAATATTAATATTATTATAATATAAATATCTTATAATTATCATTTATAATATAATTTCTATATAATTCTTCAATAAATTATTTATATTTATTTCTATTTTAAAATATTTACGAATTTTTCCTAATTTTATAATGGATGGTTCATCACTACTCATTCCTAGTATTGGCTTTTTTGGAATTGTATATATATTTTTCAATGTAATACTTTGCTTAAATGCATCTAACGTTTTAAAATTTCTCAATGATGATATAAATCCATCAATTGATTTTATCTTATCAATATCTTTAAATTTTATTATATTAATTACAATGATTTGAACAATGAGATTGACATATTAAAAATTAATATTAATAATATGGAAAAAAAAAAATTATATTTTCTTTTAATTAATAATTGTTAATACTAATCAATAATGTATAAATAATTACCTTCTTTATCAAATATTGGATTATCTTTATCAATATTTCTTATAGTAATTAATAAATCTTTATATGTTTTATCATCAATTTTTGTTTTTTTTAAATCTTCTTCTTCAAGGCATGAATATGGAAAATGATTCTTTTTTTTTAAATAAATATTTAAAATAATATTTTTTTGTTTCAATATATAATAATTTATCATTTGTTTAACAATATCATTCAGTTTTTCTTTTGAGTAATCTTTTTCTATATTCTGATATAAAGATGCCATAAATTTGTTGGATAAAAATGGTGAAAGATCTTCCATTTTCATTTCTAATAATATATATATTTCTTATTTTTTTTTTTTTTTTTTTAGTTAATTTATTATTAATGAATTAATTTTAAAAAATTGAATATTTTTATTTTGTTATTGGTAAATCTTGAGGTAAAAAAAAATTTTTTTTTCTTTGTATTATATACTAAATATTAATTATTAATTTAATATTTGAAGATAGTTTTAAATGATAATTTCTAAATTAAATTAAATAATAATAATAGTAATAGTAATAGTAATAATAATAATGATAATAGTAATGATAATATAAAAATGATAATAGTAATAATAATAGTATTATAATGATGTAGTTTTAGTATAAAAAAATAAATAGTAATAACTAAATATCTAAATATAAAAAACAAATATATATATATAATAAAAATAATAAAAAAAATAAAATATGTAGTAAAAAAATATTAGAAGAAATATTTTAAAGATACATTTACACATATATATATATACCAATTTTGAAAAAATTGGATAAAAAAAAAAGGAACAAGAGAAAAAATATTTAAATTAGATTTTTGTTAACTTTAAAATATAATAATTTATATAATTTATATAGGAATATTTAAAATTTAATCTTTAAAAAAAAAAAAAAAAAAAAAAAAAAAAAAAAAAAAAAAAAAGTAAAATTTTATTATAGTTTATTATAGGAATATTTAAAATATAATCTTAAAATATAATCTTAAAATATATGTATGAATTTGAAAGATCATTGAAATTGTAATTATAATTTATATCTATAAAAGACAGCTTTTTTTTTTTTTTTTTTTTTTTTTTTTATAGTTATTTTTTATTTTATTTTATATTAATTTATTTTATTATTAGTTTTTTTTAAATGCTAACTATATATGCAAAATTGAATGGAATTAGTTTTTCATACAATATAATAAATTAAAATTTGTTATATTTTTAGAAACATGCCAATATATAACTGTAGAATTATAAAATATTTTAAAATATTTTAAAATGAACATGTTTTTTTTTTTTTTTTTTTTTTTTTTTTCAATTTTATTCTTTAGATATATAATTATTATTTTTAATTTTATTCTTTAGATATATAATTATTATTAACTTTATTAATAATAATTTTTTTAAAAATTATACTACATAATAATTATTTTATAGAATAAGATTTAAAATAATTAAAAATTTTTACTCTCTTTATTAAATATTACAAGAAATATAAATATTCCTTCAAAAGTTAAAAGTATAAAATAGTTAAATATTAAATTGAATTTACATATAATTTTGATCGTTACTATATTGTGAATTTTTTTTTTTTTTTTTTTTTTAATATTAATATTAGAATTACATGTATTTTTATTATTATTATTATCATTATTATTATATATTTTTTAAACTAATAATTATAATATAATAATAATATTAATAATAATATTAATAATAATAGTAATAATTCAAAAACAAAAAAATAATAAAAAAAAAAAAGAGAAAAAAAAATTATTAATTAAATTTATTTAAATAAACCTATTATAATTACATTAAAGAAAAAAATAATAATAATAATTAAAAATATGTAATAAAAGTAAAGACGATTTATTTTGAAAAAATTGAAACTTTAAAATGATTAAAATATGATACAAATAGGAATTATTTTAATAAAAATATTCATTAAAAATATAAATAATAATAATAATAAAAATAATATCGGTAAATTTGATTTTTCACTATACTCTTATTAAAAAAAAAATTTTTTTTTAATAAAACTTTTTTTATTTTATATATAACTATTCTAAAATAATAATGAAATTTATTTATTTAATATTTCTTAATATTTTATTGAATTAGTTCTTATTTTAATAAAAAATTAAAATTGTTATTAAATTAAATTATAAAAAGGAACTATAATTTAAAAATTGTTTTTACCTTTATATATATATATATTTTTTTTTATTATTATTATTATTTTAATTCTCTTTAAAATAAATAAATAATAATAAAAAAAAAAAATAAAGCTTTAAATAATTAATAAATTAATTAGTTCTTTTTAATAATAAAGTATTATTAAAATTTCTATTTTAAAGTTAATTATAATTTTTTTAATTAATTTTTTTTATATATTTTATTTATTTAATATATATATTTTTCGAGTTTGTATTATGTATTTTTTATTTTATTTTATTGTCTTAAGATTTTATAATTTCTTTATATTTTATTATATTTAGTTTTAGTTTTTTCTTTTTTTCATTTTCACATTTTCTCTTTTTTTTTTTTTTCTTCATTATTTATTTTTATATGTTTTGTTTTTCTTTTTTATTTTTATTATTATTCTTATTATTTTAGTTGTTTCAGTTTTGTATTTTAATGAATTTTTCTATTTAAGGGATTAATAAATTCTTAAAATGGATTAATATTATAATATATCTTGAATTTTTAATATTGATTAAATGATTAATTAGCTTAGTTATCACCAGTAAGTCTTTGAACTCCTATTTAATATTAAAATTTTATTATATATACATTTATAAAAAATATTTAAAAAATTAATAAAATTATTTTAAATAAAATAATTTTATTTATTTAAAATATTAAAATTTTTAAAAAATAATAGTAACTCTTTAAGACAGAATCCTTAGATGGATCATATGGATGGTCCTTAGATGGAATTTCAAGAACAGATGGGAAAGCTTGGTCATGGTCATCAACTAATTGACGAATCATATTAGCAACCTTTATTTTATATTATTTAATAATTAGAAAATATCATTTTTTATAATTTATAGAATGACATTTAAACAAATATACAGTAATATATTTGTTTTAGATATTTATATTTTATAAAATGTAAAAAAAAAATTACATGTTGGTTAATGAGAACAATAGCTATATCTTTTCTGTGAGTAAATTCAAGGAAAGTTTCTTCAATGGTAGCTAATGGAGTCTCTGTTTATTTGATATGATTTATTGAAGAATAAAATATTAAATTAATTAAAATTATTAAATTTTTCCAAACTTACTATTTCTATTATATACTTACTGCTATCAACAATTAAAAAGTTTGGCTTTTGCTTTGAATCAATGTGACCAATACCAGCTAATAATAAACCAGTAACGGTATCCTAATGTTATTATATATTAAATCATAGTCAATATTTCATTCCGAAATATATTTTTTATTTATTATATTTTTATAAAAACATATAATTAATAAATCGCTTAATAATAAATATATATATTTGTATATAAGCTATATATATCCATTATAAAATTGATACATTTATTTTTTTTTTAATATATTGTTTTATATTTTTTTAAAAAAATATATTCTTCTTTATTCTTTTTCTTTATTGTATTTTATTTTTTGGTTTTATAATATATATTAAAAATTTAAATAATCCAATATCAAACAACAAATTTCCCTTTATTTTTCAAAATCTATATACTGAGTTTTATTTTTTATTCATAGAGTATTTCAAAACAAATATAAAGTTTAATTAAAATATCTTTATCCCGTAATACTGAATATCTTTTGCTATTATAAATAATGATTTGGATTGAATTTGCTTTTGGCCCTCAATGATTAAATATAATTATTTATATTTTATTTTCAAATTATTATTATTTATAATATTTACTTCATCACCAATTAAAGCTAATAAAGATCTTTCACGTAATAAATTTGCCATTTTTAAAAAATTTATATTTAACTTTTTTTCTGATAAAAAAATTAAAATTACTTTAATGAAAGTAAAAAAAAAAAAAAAATTTTTTTGATATAAAAATTTTATTAATAAAAACTATAATAAAATTTTTTTCTTTATTATAATTAATAATATTTATGAACTAATAATAATTTCTATAGTTATTTATTATATTTATTATTTATTATTTTTTCTATAATTATATTAAATTAATTAAAATGTATAATTTTTGTCATTCATATTTATTATTAATATATTATAGCATATATAAAATTTTGAAAAAATAATTTTATTTTTAAAGAATTTAATTGGTTAAAATTGTAGATTCCATTTAAAAATTATATCATTGATAAAATAAAAATAAATATATAAAATAAATTAAATATATAAATCATCCTCTTTATCAAAATAACTTGTTAATATATACGTAATGTATTAATAGTAAACCAATAATATTAATTTAAACTTTAATAATGTATAATGTTATGAAGTAAAAAATAAAGTATAAATAAATATTTATTTATTTATGTTTTGTTACCTAGTAAATTTAAGAAAAAGATGTTGGATAGCTAAACTGAAATTCAATGAAATTTAATTTAATAACTTCTATGACATAAAATATTATAATAATATCCTCTAGTAAATATTTACCAGATATTATTTTTATTATTTTATTATTATTATTATTATTATTATTATTATTATTATTATTATTATTATTATTATTATTATTATTATTATTATTATTATTATTATTATTATTATTATTATTATTATTATAATTATTATTATTATTATTATTATTATAATTATTATTATTATAATTATTATTATTATTATAATTATTATTATTATTATAATTATTATTATTATTATTATTATTATTATTATTATTATTATTATTATTATTATTATTATTATTATTATTATTATTATTATTATTATTATTATTATTATTATTATTATTATTATTATTATTATTATTATTATTATTATTATTATTATATTATTATTATTATTATTATTATTATTATTATTATTATTATTATTATTATTATTATTATTATTATTATTATTATTATTATTATTATTATTATTATTATTATTATTATTATTATATTATTATTATTATTATTATTATTATTATTATTATTATTATTATTATTATTATTATTATTATTATTATTATTATTATTATTATTATTATTATTATTATTATTATTATTATTATTATTATTATTATTATTATTATTATTATTATTATTATTATTATTATTATTATTATTATTATTATTATTATTATTATTATTATTATTATTATTATTATTATTATTATTATTATTATTATTATTATTATTATTATTATTATTATTATTATTATTATTATTATTATTATTATTATTATTATTATTATTATTATTAATTTTTAATATTTATTACATATTATTCATATTATTCAACTTAACGAATAATCAATTAGTGGCTTAAATATTTCGTCAGATTTAGAATTTCGATTGGGTAAAATTTTAAAATTTATTTCGAAAGAATTTTTGTGGAGGAGTAAATAAATGAAATAAATTGGTTATATTTTAATATTTTTTACAATGGAAGTAGAGGCCATGCATTCTAAGACTTTAGCTTGTTGTCAACTAGAATCTTGTATTAAAGAAATAAAAAAGACAAAAAAAGTCTTGGAAAAAACAATGATATGGGAATTCCATTGAAAACCCGCACGATGATCCAGGATATTATAGGCTTCTTTCTGATATAGCTAGAAAATAAATAAAAAAATAAATAAATAATAATATTTAAAAATTCATAAAATATTAAAATTATTTGTATTATTAATTATAGTAGTCCATGGTATTTCTTATCAGTCTGCTGGAAGAATGTTAGTGAAAGAACGGTTGGAAGACGTTAATGAAAATACATTTCAGAATAAGTCTGATGATTCATTCAAACAAATTTCTTATTTTGAACAGAGTTATAAATAATTTGTTGTTTGAATAACAAAAAGTATTTTTTAATGTAAAAAGTTTGAAAATACACTATTAAATAAATACATTTTATTATTTGAAAAAGTTATTTACTTATTAATTATTAGTTAATGAATAAAATTGCTTCATCATATTCAAAAAGGAAATTTTTGTTTTCTTTTTTATTATATTCCTGATTACTTATTTTTTAAAATAAATAATAGTTTTAAAAATAGTATTATTATAGTTATGAAGACAATAAAATTTAAATAAAAATTTATAATTAAGCATAACAATACCAAAAAGTATTAATATATTTATTAATTAGTAAATTTCAAATTTAATTTTATATAACTCTACGTAAATTTAAAGAACAAGTTCGTAATAAAAACAATTATATAAAAAATTAATTTGTTTTGTTTGACATAATTTTTACTATTATATTAAATATCATAAAATTTATTTTTTAAATGTTCATTATAATAAAAAATATAAATTTACTACAAAATTAATAATAAAAAAAAAAAATTATGATTTTGTGTATTTAGCATATTTTACTTTAAATATGATTTTTATATTGATACATTTTTTTCTATTTAAAATATTATGAAAAGTATTTAATATTGTAGTTTTCCAATTAAAAGTTAGTTATCAATAGTTATTTAAATATTTATTATTATTATTATTATTGTAATTTCGAATTAATAGTTATTAAATGTTATTAATTTGTGTATTTATTTTGTAATTTCTAATCAAAAATTCTTCGTATTCTCAACAATAATAAACATTCGGAAATTGTACAAAGCTATTATATATATAATAATAATTTATAGTATTATAATTATACAATTACATAAAACAATAATTTTAATATAATATTTATATTATTATTATTATTATTATTATTAAATTATTATATATAAAGAATAGCGCAACCAACGAAGATCATAATTTCGTATCTTAAAATTATGATTAACATTGTGAAGTCAAAAATAATTATTATACTACAGTATAATAATGCCCTTGTGAAGTCTTACAGATATTAATTAAATGAAACTAGAATACATTTTACCATTATTTTATTTTATTTTGTGTTTTATTTGCTTATTCTTTTATCTTTTTTTTTTTTTATTTCATGTATTTTATCAAATATTTAATTTATAAAGATTAAACAAGCTTGCTGCCGTTAAAAAATATATATATATATATATAAAAGAAAATTCTTCATTTAAAATTAATGATTCAATCAATTTTATATAATAAATTATTATATATTATTATTATAACTTTCATTTTGATTGTAAAGTGTCTATTCTATTTACATTTTTATTCAATAATAAATAAATAAATATTTCAGATTGAAAAAAAAAAAAAAATTTAATATACAATTAACATTTAATTTTATGATATTTCTTAATAGATTTTAATTAAATTTATGTTAATTTTACATTTATAATACAATATATTAATTTTTTACTTTTATTAAATTGTTTAAAAAATTAAATTAATAAATATTTAATAACAACAAATAATAAATTTTATTGAAAGATATTTGTTATTGGATTTTTAATCAGATACAACTAAATAAAAAAAAAGTAATAATATATTCATTGTTCAAAATTTAATTAAGAGAAATTGTTAATAAAAGAAACAAAAATAGTTTAATATTTTAGAAAAATAAATTTCATAATATACATACATAATTCTATATAAAAATAAATCACTATATATCTTTAACAAATAACGCATATATTTTAAATAATGTCTGAACCATATAATTCCATATCAGAAAATGCTAATGATGAAAATTATTCTATAAGACCAAATTTTCAACAAAAGTATACTTTTGACATTAAATTTTAAATAAAAAATTAAAATTAAAGTAATTTATATTTAATATAATAATTATAATTTATATTATTTTTTGATATTTTTTTAAATAAAAAGATTTCGCCCTTCTGTAGTTCAAAAAATAATCCATGAAGTACTTGTTGAAAAATTAAAAGGTCAATCTTACTCTCCAGAAACGTGCTCCACATTTACAAAGGAAATTGCCGACCAAATCAAAAATAAATTAAAAGGTTAATTTATTAAGCTAAAAATATATAATAAATATATAATATTACTATTAAAATAATTTATAATATAATTTTATTAATATAAATTTTAAATTTTTTCTTTTCTTTTTTTTTATTTTTTTTTTTTTTTTTTTTTATTTTGATTATTTGAATATTTATATCATATATATCATTTAAATATACATATTAATATTTTTTATAAAAATAATATATTATTATATTTATATATTTTATAACTCTTATTATCTGTTTTTTAATTATTATAAAAAACATCAAAATATAAATAAATTATTATTAAAAACATCAAAATATAAATAATTGAATAAATTTTAAAAAACTATAGAATTAGAACTACCAAGATATAAGTATGTAGTAAATGTTGTATTAGGAGAAATGAAAGGAGAAGGTGCCAGGTAAAATAATACTTAATAATTTAATATTATATTAATTATTATTATATTTATTATAACTATCATTATAATTATTATTGTAATTTATTATTATTATTATTATTATTATTATTATTATTATTATTATTATTATTATTATTATAATTATTGTTATCGATACACTATATTATTACAGTAAAGATTATTAACATAACATTTTTTTATCACAACAAAATAAAAAAATAATAAATATAAATATAAAAAGAATGGCATGCCGTTGTTTATGGGATTCAGATACTGATAATTTAGCGCAAGATATATATACTAATGTAAATAATATATATAAATTGTAGATGTTATAATTAGTATTATTAATATAAATTATTATTAATATATAATAGGAAACTTTGTTTTGTGTTGCAGTAGCATTTGGTGTTTTCTATTACTAGAAAAAGATAAATTTTGTTTTGTATTGCAGTATCATTTGGTATTTTCTATTATTAGAAAAAGATAAATTTTAAATATATCATATATTCAAATAATAATAATAATAATAATAATAATTATAATAATAATAATAATAATAATAATAATAATAAAAGTTTACATAAAAATCATTTAATATAGAGATAAGAATAAAACTCTTCCTATGTAATAACTGTAATAAAGTTATAAATAAAATTTTCAAAATTTATAAATTGTAATATAATAAGCAAATATAAATAATAAAATATATATATATATATAATAATTTTAAAATAAATGAATATATTTTTTAAAAAAAAGCAAATTAATAATCGGAGTAATACTTTATATAATAATTATATTGATATACACTATATATAAAGAAATATGTATATATTCTTTGTATTTTTTATTTTATATTTTTATTTAATTTTTACATTTTTAACTGTATATTATTAATATATTAATATTATGAAATGGTATAAATCATGGATATATATTTTTTATATTATTATTTGTTATTAGTAAATATAACAATTATATTATAATTATTAACATTATTAATTTTTAATTGAATAGATATAAAATATTAAGCATGAAACTCAAATTATAGGTATTTTAAAAAAAAAAAAATAAAAATAAAAATAATAATAATAATAAATAATAAAAATAATCATAGAAATAAATAAAATAATTTAAAATATTTATATATTTATTATTTATTATTATTATTATTATTGTATTTAAGTTGGATTATTGTTTATGCAATAAGCAGATATTGCAATAGTAACTATATTATTTGAAACGTCACTTTCAATATCACTAATATTCATCTCTAACAATATGGACCCAATTTTGATAAATATTTTTTTCAATACAATGACAAAAATTTTTTAATTGATATGATTCATATGATGAAAGAAATTCTAGTAATTCATTTTTCTTAATCTTATACATTATTGTCTTTAACATCATAATAATTTTTAACATCATAATCATCATTATTATGGTTGTTTTCTTTAACTTCATCATTTTCACTTTTTTAAAATTATGTATTTCTTTTTTTTTTTTATTATTTTTTATTTTTTATTTTTTATTTATGTTTAATTTTTTTTTTTTTATTTTTATTTTTTTTTTTTTTTTTGTAATTATTTATAAATTATTAATTTCAATTAAATATATAAAATAATATATAGTTTCAATTATATATAAATTCTATAAATAGTTATATAATAGAGGTTTAGTTTTAATACTTCAAAATTAACATATAAAATATAGAAATTATATATTGCCATTCATTTTTGTAAGTAATAGTTATTTCTTCATTAAAAATAAAGATTAAATCCAGAATGAATTATACGATATAAACTTTTCATTTCTGGAAGAAATTTACTATAACTCACTCTATTACCATCACTTTCTATTAATATTTTTAGACTACATAAAAATATTGATATAATAGCCTCAATCTAAAGAATACCATGTTTCATTAAGGATTAAGCATTGATCTATTCACTGTTCATTTTACTTTATATAATTTTTTTTATTCAAAGCAAGGTAAAAATTGTTTTAACAGGTACGACTTCTATTTATTTTTCTATAGCAACAAAAATTGATATATATAAGCAATAGAAGTAATTTTAATCAAATTTGGTACAGATGATATTAAAAAAGTTTTGGACTATAAGACAAATAAAATTATTGAAATAGATAGAGAGTAAAAGATAAACATTAAGTATACTTGAATTGCAAGTTGGTAGAATGATTTTTTGAAATTTATACACTAATATTTCGAGCATCATCTCTTTCTTAAGCAATTAATAACTATATATAATCAAATTAAAAGTATAAATTCCATTTAATTTATCTATCATTCCTTTTATACTATTGTCTTTTACTGTAAATTCTTAAAATAAAAATTTCACCTTATCATTAATATTTTCTTTTTCAAAGTCAAACAAATCTTATTGATATTTTTTATTGACAAATTATATTCATCAAAATTAAACAAATTCTAGTAGTGATTTTCTATTTAAGAATTATCTTCATTATCATTTTTTTTTTTTTTTTTTTTTTTTATTTTTATTTTTATTTTTATTGATCATCCATATTTCGGTTTCTGCTTAAATTACAATCTATATATATATATTCGTATTAATAATTTCTTATTAATATATGTATTAATAAATTTTATTATTTTTGAAATATTATATATAAAATATAAAAAATGAATAAAAAAATTTTAAATTAAAAGTGCTTACATCAAGTTTATTATTTTTTTCAACAATAAATGACATTATTGATTCCTCTTATACGAGTAAATATTCAATGGTTTTTTGATATATTTTTTATATATAATACTTAATGTTTTCTATGAAATTTTTCTTGGAAATCTTCATCAATCGATGTAATTAAAAATGATAATCCTGAAGGAATTGATGATATTATTTTTATAAAAATTACATATACTCTATCACGAACAACTTAGATGCTAGAGATAGAGTGGAAACTAATGTAACTTTTGAATTTTCAAATAAATCCTCCATTTTAAATTTATTTAAAAAATTTTTTATTAATAATTAAAAACACATTAGTAATAGAATAAAATATTTATGATAAATAAATACTTGTATTAGAAACAAAATTGTTTATAATAAAAAGAATTAAATGAATAAAGTATACAATAAAATCATTTATATTTAATAAAAAAATATGTAATAATAGTTATTACATATTTAAGAAATTTTAATATAATATACACATCGATTTTTTTTTAAAAAAAAAATAATATTTCTAAGATTTCAAGTGAAAAAAAAAATATATTTTTATTATTTATCTATTTATTTATTTATTTATTTATTTATTTATTTATTTATTTATTTATTTATTTATTTATTTATTTATTTATTTATTTATTTATTTATTTATTTATTTATTTATTTATTTATAAGGGTTACCATAATTTATTTTTAAATATATATTAAATTATATTATGTATATATTTATAAATTTAATTTTGTTAAAATTATAAAAAGAATTAAGTATATAAGTAAATAACATCACATAATTTATAATTTAAAATTTTTAATATCTATTTAAAAAATTTCACCAATTTTAAATTAAATTATTTTAATTATTTTTTATATTTTTTTTAATGTATCATTTAGAATAAACTATATAAATTTAATATTGAATGAATTACACCAACATAGAAGATTAATCTTTTATCAACTGGAAAAATGTAAAAAGCACCAACTAAATTTTTCTATATATATATACTATTGAAAATTTCAAAAATCTTGTAACCCAATATAGTCCCAAATATTTCTTTTCGTAATATTAATTGTTTTTAAAATCTTCATTATTATTTTCTACAGAATTATTTCATCAAATAATTTAAAATAATTTTTGTCGCAATATATACTAGCTAAAAATTAAAATAAATAAAATAAATAAATAGGTATAATAATAAAAAAACTGAAAATTTTCGAAATACTAAAAATTAATAATTCATAAAATATAATATACCATTAAATTTTCTTTGAAAACAATATTCCAAATTCAAATAAAAGAATTTCACACTTTCAATTATTTTGTAATTTTAACATTTACATTTACATATTACAAATATTTAATACAAATTGATTTTATTTATATAAAAGAGTAATTATTTTTTTTAAAATCTTTTTAATTTCAGATATATCCCTTATCACTTTATTAAAATATATATATATACTATTATTAATTTAAAAATCTTATATATTATTTTTTTATTGTATATTTACTATAAAAATATATTTTATTTATAACAATAATTATAATTATTTTAATAATATTTATGAATAAATAATAAAAAATACAAAAAAAAACTAAATAAACTTATATATAACTTTTATCAATTAAATAATTAATATCAAATCATTTATTCAAATAATGTATATATATACTATTTTTCCAATCATAATTAGCTGTCTATATAGTATCAATTTAATATATTTTATAATATTTTTAAATTACTAATAATATTATTTGCTTGTTTAAATACATTTATATACATTTTAGAAATTGATTATTTAATATTTCATTTTAATATTTATATAAATTAGAATTATAAATGTATATATTGTATATTCATGTATATCATATTAATTTATTAATTTTTTAAATAAAAAATATATAATAAAGTTTAGATATATTAAAAAAAAAAAAAAAAAAAAGATAAATATTTTTTCAAACCAAACAAAAATTAATAACTCTTTAGACTTTTGTTATACTTTTAATAAAAATTCTCATTATAATAGAAAACTTTTGCAGTAATATCATAAATAATATTATATATAATTAAAAATGAGTAAGGAATTAGCTGTTCTTGAATTTTATTCTGGTATAGGTGGAATGGTAATATAATCCGATAGTTCAAATTATAACTATATATTTTAATCAATTAAAAACCAAATTTGAAATTTGTTTTATGAAATTTGATTTTATAATTTATAAAAACATTTTGCATTTAAAAGTAAAGAAATAATTAGAATTTAAATAAATACTTATACTTATTAAGTTACATGATTTATTATTATGAATTGAAACCATTAAATCATATTGTTTAAATTATATGATTATTTTGTAATTATAAAAGCATTATTCCTTAATTGATGCATGTGGAAATACTGATTTTAAGCCAGAAGTTGTAGCTTCTTTTGATATCAATAATCAAGGTTAATATAAAAATTTTATCGTTTATTAATATTAATTTGTCTTTAAAATAAATAAATCATTAATAATATTTAAAAAATATAAAAATAAAATATAATAATATAGCAAATAAAGTTTATTTCCATAATTTCAATAAGAGACCAGTTCAGGTAATTATAATAAGTAGATAAAATAAAATAATAAAATAAAATAAAATAAAAAAAATAGAATTAAATTAAATTAGGAAAAAAATAAATCAATGTATATATAAGTTTTTTTAATGCGTATATTATAATAATAATAATAATAAAATAATAATAAAATAATAATATAATGATTTATATAACATTTAAATTTTAAAGAAATTAATTGAATCCATTCCTGTTTCAAAATGTAATATTTATTTAATGAATGCTTTTTTTTTTTTTTTTTTTTTTTTATTTTATTTTTTATTTTGTTTTATTTATTTATTTATTTATTTTTTATATTAAGTAAATTACCAGTAATAATAATAATGTTAAATACTTTTTATATATTTTTTAATATACATACATATGAAGATTCTACCTATAGAGCCGATATGTGGTTAGCAAGGTATACTAATTTATTTAAATTGAATACAGTTTAATAATAGATTGGTTAATGTTATTATTTATTTAGGCAATATAATATCAATAATAATACTAATGTTATACTTTATATTCATACTAATTAAATTTATAAACAGTCCACCATGTCAGCCTGTAATTATTTCATTTAGAAATTGGAATTTCAAATTATAATTTTAAAAATCATTAATTCATAAATTAAATTAAAACTATTATAATTCTATTAATAGTATACAAGACAAGGATTACAAAAAGGTTCAAATGATGAACGTTCTAAAAGTTTTCTCTTTTTATTAGATAGTATCCCAAAATTAGAAAAACCACCTAAGTACATTTTAATTGAAAATGTAAAAGGATTTGAAGTTTCTGATACAAGGTTTGATTTATTATAATTGATTTAGATAATGATACCTATATAATATTTTTCAATATTATTAATTTTTCCAAAAATGAATACATATTAAAAGAAATATGATGATGGAAGCTTTAAAAAATATGTATAATTGTCAAGAATTTTTATTATCACCATTACAATTCCAAATTCCAAACTCAAGAATTAGATATTATTGTCTTGTAAAATAAAAATTATTTAAATAATTAAATTAAATTATTTATTAAAATTAATTAAAAATTAATTTAAACTTTATTTGTTTATATCAATATAATTATTTTATTTAAAAAGGCCAAATTAAAATCTTTGAATTTTAAAAACGATATACAAAAAGATAAAATTTTAAATTATATTCCTGGAAATAAATATACCAAATATTGGGAAGATAATCAAACTAATACTACTGTTGGTATTGTTGAAGATGAAGAATTAAAGAATGTTGAAGTTAAACCATTAAGGGATTTCTTAGAAGAAAATATAGATGAAAATAAATATAAATTAACAGAAAAATTATTATCCCGTTATGGTTTATTATATGGTAAAAATTAATCTACAATTATAAAATATCATTATCATGATATTAACTTATCTTTAACCGAAATTTTAAATAAATTAAAAGATATCGTTAAACCCTCACAAAAAAGGTCATGCTGTTTTACTAAAGGATATTATCATTATATTGAAGTAACTTCTTTTTATTTATATATAAAATATATTATTAATTTAAAGTTAATTGTCAAAAATTAATTTTTTTATTATACATATTTATATTATTAATATATATATAGGGAGCTGGTAAATATAAAAATTCATTTTTATTACTTTTTATATTTAACTTATTTATTTATTTATTTATTTTATTATTATTATTAGTATTATTATTAGTATTATTATTATTTATTTATTTTTTTACTTTTATTTATTTAGTATTATAATTATTATTTTTTAAATTTAATTTAAAATATAATTATATATTTTATTTTATTCAAAATATATTAACATGATATTTATTATATGAATTAAAGGATCTATACTTCAATGTGCTGAAGAAGTTGATGTAATAATTTTCATTATTATTAGAATAATTATATATATATATATAATAATATTTTATATTAAATGAATAATATAATATTTATTAATATTAATATTAATAATATATTTATTGTTAATACTATTAAGACGAAACAAACTTTAGAAGAATATAAAAGCTATAAAGAAAAAAGACATATAATTTTAGAAAATAAAGACATGGATGAAAATAAAAAAGAAGAAGAATTGAAGAAAATTGATAATCCATTAGATAAATTAAATTTAAGATATTTCTCATCGAGAGAAATTGCTCGTTTAATGGGTTTCCCTGAATCATTTGTTTTTCCCGATTCTTCCAGTTTAAAACAACAATATAGATTACTTGGAAATTCATTAAATTGTAAGGTTGTTTCTGAATTAATAAAATACTTGTTAGAAGAAAAAGATGACAATGAAAAAAATAAGAAAAAAGATAAATTAGAAAATGACCCGAAAAAAAGAAAGTTAAATTAAAATAGAAAATTTATTTATTATACATATTTATATTCATAATTTTTCAGCTTATATAAAATATAAATCCAAAATAAAAAACATACAAGATAATATATATATATATACAATATGGTATTTATTTTTTTATTTATTTATATACTTTTTATATATACATACATACAAATGGCTTCAATTTTGTTCATTTATTTACTTTATTTGATATAATTCAATTCAATAAAAATAAAATAAATAAAAATTAATATTATGATATTATAATGGCTTAAATAATAAATAATATAAAATAATTGAAGAATTAAGATAATTTTAATAAATAAGAATAAAATAAATATATTATATTATATATTATTCATATTATATATTATTCATATTATTTCTTACTTATTTTAAATCATTAATACTTGTATTAATTATTAAAAAATCTGTGATTTCGAAACTTGTATATCCATTTTTACGTTTTGATTTGCTTTGTTATAAATCATTTGAAATAAATTAATAATTATAATTATAATTATAATAATAATAATAACAATAATAATAATAATATTCTAAATCTAAATTTGCATTAATAGTTGAGCATGATTTATTTCAAAATTTTCATTTTTATTCTTATATTGACACTTATTTTTCATTCTCTCCCAATCAATTGATATTTATATTTTTGGCTTCTTCGTTTTACCATCAATTCCTCTCTATAAACTTTATTTCCTTTAATTACCCATATTTGTTTTAAGAATCAAACTCAAATTCAAAATGTTCATTTTCTGTTGTTTCTGCTGCAACATTAATCCTTTCTATTGAATCTAATATTATTTTGATTTGAAACCTAATAAACAATTCAATTTTGATAATTAAAAAAAATAAAGATATTATTTTAAAAATAAACTTTATTATTCATCAAATTGTTACTTATAATTATAGAATATCATAAAATAATTATTACATTAATAAAAATTTAATTTATTAATAAAAATTTTATAAATAAATATTTTTCATATTTTTAGAAGAATAATATTATTAAATAAAAAATAAAGATATATTTGTTTTTTCCTTTGTTATTTTTTTTTTAATGAAACATTGAAACATTTGATACATTATTTAATTATAATATTATTATATAAATAATACATTTATAATGATTCATTAGTATTCTATTTAAATAAAATAAATCACAAAATATCATTTTTATTATACCTTTGAAGATATATATGAAACAGTCTTATAATTTTTTCATTACTAACAACAAATTCATCATCTTTATATAAAATAGATTTTTAAAACTCTAATTTAGCTCTATTTTCTTGAATCCTATAAATGAATTTTCAATTTTTTCTATTACTTCACTAAAATTACATCTCTATATATTATTAATTCAATTTTTTGGAAAAAAATTTTTTAATTAATAGTTTTTTACAATATTTTCGATTTACAATATTTTTTTATTTCATTTAATGTTATGATTATGATATATATTATAAAGTTTATAAAATAATATATATATATATATTTTTTTTACTTTAAAATATTGAATTAACAAATAATGCTTTTAAAACAAAATTTGCTGTTCATCAATAAATTAAAATTAAAATTATTTAAATATAATATATGTTTTAAATATATGTTATTTTGTTTAGTTAACTATATATTTTTAGTAATTTTTGATTATAGGATTAATTATCATAATCCTTTATAAAATGTATATACATTAATAAAATTTAATTTAATTATATTAGTTATAATTGTAAATATATGATGTACATCATTAATACGCCTCATAATATTAAACATTATACAAAATAATGAAAAACATATTTAATTTAATAAATAAGTAAATCTTAATTATACAAGACTTAATTTAAATATTAAACTTTTTTTTTAACATTCCCCCTAAAGTTTAATATTGTTTAGATCATAGAGAATATTATTTCTAAACCTGGTCATTAAAGTAGAATTTAGATATTTGGTAAATCCATCGGATAAGTTATTTTCAGATTTTATATACTTTAAATTGATATAACCTTTCTTGATTAATTCTCTTATACTATGATATCGTAGGTCGATGTGCTTGGATTTCGGATTAATAGTTTCATTTTCGCAATTGTAAATTGCAGCTTTATTATCGATGTTTATTGTAATAACATCCTGCTTAAGTCCAAGTTCCTTAAATATATTTCTATACCAGAGACAGTGTCTTGCACACTCATGAATTCCATAATACTCACTTTCCGCAGTAGAAACTGAAACACAATGTTGCAGTTTGGAATACCAACTAGTAGGAGCTGAGTTTATCATCATTACAAATCCAATAGTTGACTTCCTTGTTTCCTTATCACCACCTAAATCGGCGTCAACATAAACATTAAAATTAAAAGTATTAGTATAAGTGAATTTAATTACATAGTTAGGGTTACCTTTCAAGTATCTAAAAATTTTTAGTACATTGTACCAATCTTCGTATGTTGGATTATCGGATTTTCTGGAAGCTTTACTTACAGAAAATAATATGTCCGGTCTCGTGCTGATAGCTAAATATAACAAGGATCCTATAGCTTGCTTATATTTTGTTACATTAAATTTTTTACTCCTTAATTCAATAGACTCGATTGGTGTTGTATTTGATACTGGATTATATTTATTGATATTAAACTTATTTAAAATTTCATTAAGATATTTCTTCTGATGGATAATATAACCATCATTACATTTTTCAAACTTTATACCTATAATAAAGTCTACTTCACCTACATCTGTAGCTTCAAAATTATTTTTAATTAAAGATTTCGTTTTAACTATTTGATCATACTTCCCAGCAACAATTATATCGTCCACATAAACTGCTAATAAGCATATAATCTTGTTAGTTTTATCCCTTTTAATGTAAACACATGGATCACTTAAAAATCTATTAAAATTCAATTCTAACAATACCTTGTTAAGGGTCTCATTCCACATTCTTCCGGATTGCCTTAAACCATATAAAGCTTTATTCAATTTGCAATACCCCTTTTTATTCATTCCTTCTGGCAGTAGCATATAAATGTCTTCGTCCAGCTTTGCGTTTAGATAAGCGGCTTTAATATCCATTTGATGTATTTGAAATTTATTTTGAACAGAAATAGCTATTATTATTTTGAGCGTGTCTTGTTTAAGGGTAGGTGAAAAAGTATTCTTGAAATCAATTCCATACACCTGGCTATACCCCTTAGCTACTAATCTAGCTTTATATTTGATTATCTTACCTTCAGAATCTTTCTTATGTTTAAGGACCCACCTTGTTGAAATAACATTGGCGTCTTTTGGTACTTTACGGATTATTGAAAATACATTCATTTTTTTCATACTGTTTAGTTCTTCATCCACTGCTTTAAACCACATGTCTTTATCTTTCATGGAAAATATCTCTTTATAACTGCGTGGTTCAATAGAATTATTATTATCTACAGCTAGAAAGGCATTAGTACTTATTATATCATCTATACTAAATGATTTATATTTTTTTGATGGGTGTTTTACAATATTATATTCATCTTTATAAATTTTTTTACGTTTGTTATTATTTTTCTTAACATATATGATACTATTTTTATTAACCTGTTTATGGCTATCATTTTTGTTATTATTCACACTTTGTTTTCTAATGCTTTGTTTTTGTATATTATTGCCATTTTTATTATTACATTTACTATTTAAACCGTTTGAAGTCCTTGAAGGTTTTAATTTATTTAGCAAGAATTCTGTGGATTCTTATTTATTTTTATATTTCTTATTAATAGTTATTTTATTAATAACATTCTCATTATTATTCATACTGTCACTATTATTATTACTAACTGCATTACTTATCTTTTGTTTATTTCTTATGTTATTATTATTTACAATTTCATTCACATTCTTATCATTGTAAACATTACAATTTTGTTTATTTTGTTTTGAATTCGAATTTCCAATTGCAAATTCACGTAAAAATCTATCTCGTAAAATATGTTTTCTACCGACATTATTTTCATTGATATTAATTCCTGATATATCCTGTGAAATATATTTTTCACTATCTTGTTCATTTTTATTTTTTATTTGATTATTTGAATTTGAATTATTTTTAATTACTATATTTATTGGTTTATTTACACTAATATTAGAATAATTATCAATAGGGTTAATATTATCAATATTTAAATTATGATTTAAATCATTCCCCATGTAATTGTTATTTATATTATTATTATTTACATTAGAATTGTAACCGTTATTTGAGTAATTATAATTATTACTTACTTCATTAGAATAATCAGAATTTTATTTATATTTAAATTTAAATTATTTTTGCTTAAATTTATTTTGTTTATCCCTATGTCATTTACTTTTTTATTTATTGATTCAAAATAATTCAAATTTTTACTTACGTCTGAATTTAAATTATCTTTAATATCTGCTCCTGTATTTATTCCTGAATTTGTTATTTGATTTTTGTCTAAATTTACTTAATTATTTCGAATTAATTCATTTGAGGTAATATTATTATTATTATTATTATTATTATTATTATTATTATTATTATTATTATTATTATTATTATTATTATTATTATTATTATTATTATTATTATTATTATTATTATTATTATTATTATTATTATTATTATTATTATTATTATTATTATTATTATTATTATTATTATTATTATTATTATTATTATTATTATTATTATTATTATTATTATTATTATTATTATTATTATTATTATTATTATTATTATTATTATTATTATTATTATTATTATTATTATTATTATTATTATTATTAATTTCAATTAAATTGTCAATATTAAAACTTTCTTTATTTCCATTATGAAAATCCTTATTATTTTCTTCTTGGAAATAAATGGAATTAATATTTTTCTGATTAAAATTATTTAAATTATGATTTATAACATTTGAATTAGTTTTATTATTATTTAAATTTAATGATTGATCATTAAATTTATAATTTAAATTATTTTAATTGGTTGTTTAAATTAGGAATTGAAAAATTTTTATTATTGTTATCTTCAAAATTATTGTTATGTTGTGGAGGTCCAATAATATTATTTTGATTTTGTAAAATTAAATTATTTTAATTTTGATCCATATTAATAAAATTATTATTTGGACGATATATATTATTATAGTTATGTTCATTGATTAAATTATTAATTTCGTTAATTTTGGTATTATTATTATTATTGTCATTATTATTATTGTTTATATTATAAATTATATTGTATTCATTATTCTCATCATTTATATTATTTCCATTATCATCACTATTCATATAGTCTATCTCTTCATCTTCATAATAATTAGTAAAATTTATATTATCCGATGAGGATAGAGGAGCACTTAAATTTGCAGGTTCATCCTCAAGAAATTCTACAGTGCGAGCTAGAATTATTTTGTTATTTTTACTATCAAATATTTTGTAAGCGTTATGGTTTATTTCATCGTATCCGAGAAAGATACCAGGGAGAGATGTATTGCAAAACTTCTTCCTAAATTGTTTTGGAACGTAAAAATATACACGACAACCAAAGACTCTAAATTTATTGTAGTCAACTTTACTTTTAAATAAGATTTCATATGGTACTTTGTTATTGTTACCTTTATGTGGCAATCTGTTTTGTATATAATTTGCTGTGGATACAGCATCTTCCCAAAATTTATGGTTTAACTTTGCATCATTAAGCATGGCATCACCATTAGATATTAATGTCCCATGAAGTCTTTCCACCCTACCATTTTGTTGTGGATTATGAGCAATAGTATGCTCATGTATTATTCCTGTTCTTTCGTAGAATTCGTTGAAATTATTATTGAAGAATTCTGTACCGTTATCAGTTTTAATATATTTAATATTACAATTATCAAATAAGTTTTTGATTTGATTGTACCATATAATAAAGGTTTTAAATGTATCACTTTTTCTCTTTATGAAGAGGACCCAACTATATCTTGAATAATCGTCAAGAATAGATAAAAAATATTTATTCCCGTAAATAGAATAATCGGGAACGAACATTAAGTCCATATGAATAAGTTCAAATGGTTTTGTCATATGGTTGGTGGATAGTTTATAGGGGAGGTTTTTAAATTTTGAACAAGAACAAATTTTGCATTTGTGTTTTAAAATATATTTTATTTAATTTATCTTTAATAGAGTCAATATTAAAATGACCTATTCTTCTATGCCATAAATCCATATTAGAATCGTTTATAGCATTTTGTATATTATAACTGATTTATACCTAATATTCTTAATCTACAAAAATTAAATTTTGCAGAAGTGAATAAAAGGATAAATACTGAATAAAATTGATTTAAGAAATTTAAAAAAATAAATATGTTTTATTATTAAACACAAAAATGTTTTATTAAAAAAATTTATTTTTATTTTAATATTAATCTTTATTTATTTAATAATTAATTTTGTTTAAATTAATAAAATAATTGTTAAAAACTAATAAAATAATAAAATGAAATATTTATTATTTATACTAATTTATTTTAAATTTTAATAATAAAATTGATTATTAATAACTAATAAAATATTTATAATAATTTATTAACTAATTAATAATCATAAAAAATTGATTATTAAAACTAATAAAATATCTATAATAATTTATTAAATAATTAATAATCATACTTTTGATTATTAAAACTAATAAAATATTTATAATAATTTATTAACTAATTAATAATCATAAAAAATTGATTATTAAAACTAATAAAATATCTATAATAATTTATTAAATAATTAATAATCATACTTTTGATTATTAAAACTAATAAAATATTTATAATAATTTATTAAATAATTAATAATCTTACTTTTTGATTATTAAAACTAATAAAATATTTATAATAATTTATTAAATAATTAATAATAAAGAATAATTTATAAGAAATATTTACATGTTTTTATATTTTTCTTTGATTTTAAACTATTTACATTAAAAATAATAAAATTAATAAAAGAGAAATAAAGAATAATTTATTATTAAATTAAACAATATTTACAATTAAAATGTTGATAAAGATGAGTTTTAAAATGTTATTTTAATTACAATTTGTTTATAAAAGTTGAGTTATAAAATAAATAAAATAATCATTATTTTAAATAAAAGTAACTTAAAAAATTATTTAACTATCTAATTTTAATTTTGCGATGTTTATAAGTTTGTTTATTTGTTATTTATAATTTATTAAATTTGTTTATTATTTTGTTTATTTGGAGTCTTAGAAAAATATTATTTATTAATTTATTTTAGTTTTTAATTAAAATTATTAATGATTAATTAATTTATTATTATTTTATTTTAATTATTTTTATTTAATTAATTTTTCTTAAATATGGATTTAATTTTTTTTAGAATGGATTAATTTTTGGGTTAAGTTAGACAAGAATTTGTTTTTTATTATTTATTTTAATTTAATAATTTTGTTATTTATCATAACTGGTACAGGACTTTTGAAATTGATGGGTGTATAATAATATATTGGTAAATAGATAGTAGACGTATAAAAATTACGAAAAACTTATACAATATTTATTTATTTATTTATTGATTATTTATTAATTTATTTATTTAAAAATTTATTTAACTATATATTATTCATCCATTTATTTATTTGTTCATTTATTTATTTATTCCTCCATTACATAAAAAAAAGAAAAGAGAGAGATTTAAAATAATATTATTACAAAATATTTTATAAATTTTGGTAATACATTGATTAGTTAAAAATAATTTTGTGTAACAATAAAATAATAATAAAATTTTAGATATGAATATTAATAATAAAAATAATAAAAAAATTTATAATATAAAATAAAATTTATCAAATGTATAATAAAAATATAATAAGAATATAATAAAATATTTATTTTATAGCAAAATATTAATAATTAATAATATATATATTTATATAATAATAAAGGAAATATTGATAAAGTTAATAAAGATAATAATTAATTAATAAAATAGATTTAAAACATATTTATATGGAGAAATATTAAAATTATTATAATTTAAGGTATTTGGGTAAATACCGTATCATAACTGTTAAGGTTCGGAGAGAGGGAAAAATAAAAATAAGTATTAATATAAACAACAAAAAAAAATAAACAAACAAGAAAATTAATAAACAAAATAAATTTTTGTTTTATAAATCCTTTATTAAAATTTTATTTAAAAATTACAATATTAATTTACAATATAAAAAATACAATTTTTTTTACTGTTATTTATATTTTTTTTTTCTTAAAATAATAGAAATGGTAAAGCCATTTCTTTGTATAATAAAAATTAATTATTAAATATTTTATATTAATTTTTTATTATTAATATAATTATTATTTAACTTATAATAAATAATACTTATATATTAATCTATTACTAATTATTTATTACTAATCTACTTAATTATATATTTTAAAAGACAAATTTTTTTTATTTTACAGAAGTTAATTCTGTGGTTTAGTAATATTTATTTAATCCTAAAGTTTAATTTTACTAAGTTTAGAAAAATAATATTATTTAAATTATTAATATAAAAATTATAATCATTTCATCAAATTTATAATATAATATTTATAATAAAACATATAATAATAATATAATTATTTCCTTTTATGTTTAATCTTTTATTAGTAATCATTAATACAATTTTTTTAATTTGGAATTTTCCAAAGAAATAATTGATATTGATAAGTTTAATATTAATAAAAGAAATATTGATAAGATTTTGATAAACTATAAAGAAAATTGATAAAATAAACTATATAATATTGATAAGGATTTTAATAATAATAAAATATAGATAAGAATAATAAAGGTAGCATAGATAAGGAATTAATTTTAAATATACTTTTTTAAATAGTATAATTTAATTTGTACTAATTAGGAATATAGATTAATTTATTAGAATATAGAAAGTTCCAAAAGAATAAAGAATCAAATAATTTGTTTAAGGGTTAAATGAATCATTTAAGATGCATAACCAAAAGAACATTATTTGGGCATTCTTTATCAAGATGCCCCTACTAAGACTCAAGCTATACAGAAGCTGAGTTAAACTTTACTATATTCTTTAAATGGACATTGCGGTTCATTTGGATTCCAGATTTAGGGTCCACAAGAGTTACCGTATTGAATTGTTTCTTTAATACTTGAAGGGGTCCAACAAAATATGGTTCAAGTTTGGTTCTAGAAAAATTTCGGACTAAGACTAAGTCTCCAGGCCTAATATTTTTAGCTTGATTCATGCTGTTCTTGCTTTCTCTTCTATTGGCCCAATATTTATTCGCATTTTTCACATTTGCAGCGGCTTCTGTTGTCCATAAGTAGTGGTTAACAAACTTTTCGAGTAAGATCTCATCAGATGACTTGTTTATTCCTATAGTAGGTCTTGCAGCGATATCGAAAGGTTGCTGGTCTTCTCTTCCATATACCAGCTCGAAACTTGAATGATTAGTGACAGAATTCTTGGTAGTACGAAGGGCCCATAAAGCAGAAGGTAGTACTTCATCCCATTCCTTGTGCTTTTCACTTAGAAGTCGAAGTAATTTTCCTATCTCTTTGTTTCTATTCTCTGTGAGTCCATTAGTTTCAGGGTGATAAGTGGTACTAAATTTCACGTATACATCATAGAGATCGAGGAATATCTTGGTCATATCGGAAGTAAATTGGACACCATTGTCCGTAGTAATCACTTGAGGTACTCCATGGCGTGCAAAAACATTGATAAGGAATTTTATAACTTCTTTAGAGGTTACATTTTCTGTAGGTTCGGCTTCAACCCACTTGGTGAAATAATCGACTACCACCATAATATATTGATTGTTGTTGGAAGTTTTCTCTAAAGGTCCAATTATATCAAGACCAAGGTGAGTAAAGGGTCCTTCCACTTCAGTTGGAATATCTTCTGTTGGTTTTGGATATGGTTGAGGTTTATTCAATTGGCACTTTTCACATTTAGCTATAATCCTCTTAATGTCGTTTACCATACCATTCCAGTAATAGCTTTTCCTAAGTCGTTGATAAGTTTTGTGATAACCTTCATGACCGATTTGGTGGGCTTCTAGAATTAGCTTTAATTTTTCGTTAAGATCAGTAACTAATTTTCGGTAGATATTTCCATCTATGAAATATTCAACACCATCGATTATAGTAAACTTTTCTTCAATAAATTCTTTTACTACTTTAGATAAAAGAGATTCGTCGACTTCTTTTGTAATTTTGGTAACTAATACCTTCTTGTCAGTGTCATTCTTCATTCTTGATAGGGCATCTGCAATAACATTCTTTTTACCTGATTCATAGCAGATTTCAACCCCCAAAAGGTTAGCAGCCATGCACCATCTAGTTTGTCTAGCATTTGTTGGTTCTTTCTTGTTGAACAGTCCGACTAAGGGTTTATGGTCTGTATATATAATAGTTTTATGAGGATTTCCCATTATATATGATTTGAATTTAGTTAAGCAGTAGAATAAGGCTGTTCCTTCTAAATCAGTTATTCCGTAATTTTTCTCACTTTTGGTTAGTGTTCGACTCGTATAATGAATTGGGTGTTCTTTGTTAGTTTCTTCATTCTTTTGTAGTAGTACACCACCTACTCCATCATAGGACGCATCAGTTCTTATAATAAACTCTTTATTGAAAGAAGGGAATTTTAGAATTGGGGCATTCATTAATTTTTCCTTAAGCATTTTAAAGCTTTTCTCTTGTTCATCTTTCCATTGGTACTTAACACCTTTTCGCAATAACTTACAAAGAGGAGCTGTGATCTGTGCATATTTATCGATAAAAGTTCTGTAGTATCCAATTGCTCCTAAGAAGGATCGTAATTCATGGAGATCAGTAGGTGCTATCCATTTTTTAATAGCTTCTATTTTGCTATCCAGAGGACTTAAGCCTTTGTCAGATACCTTGTGACCTAGAACTTCTACTTCAGATTGTATGAAAGAACATTTTTCAATGTTGATCTTGAGTTTATGTTCCTTGAATACGTCTAATACTTTCTTAATGTGATCGAGATGTTCTTCAACTGTTTTTGAATAGATCAAAATATCGTCAATGAAGTTAAAAACAAATTCACCAATGTAAGGAAAGAGAATCTTATTCATTTCTCTTTGGAAGGTAGCAGGAGCTCCAGTTAATCCGAAAGGCATTACCTTGAATTGGTAATTACCAAACTTAGTAGTAAAACTGGTTACTTCAACGCTTTCTTCATCCATTAGTATTTGATGGTAACCAGAATAGAGATCCATTGTAGTAAAAATTTTGGCTCCATCTAAGCTATCGAAAATTTCATCAATATTTGGCAAAGAGTAAGAGTCTTTAATGGTAACATCATTTACTTTTCGGTAGTCGATACACATTCTCCACTTTCCATTATGTTTAGGAACTAAAACTACTGGTGAGGACCACTCTGAATACGACGGTTCAATTAGTTTCTTATTGATCAATTTGGTAAGTTCTTCTTTTAGAATATCAGATTTATATTTGGTTACTCTATAATATTTCTGTTTAATTGGTTTTACACCAGGTTTTAATCTAATTTTATGTGGTGATAAGTCAGAAGGAGTTAATTCTTCAGATGAGGTGGCTATAATTACTAAATAATCCTCAAGCAGTTGTATAATTTGTTCTCTGAACATTTTATTAAGGGTGTCAGTGAACTTTTTGTTATGAATATATTCTTTAGGAGGTAAACCTTCTATTTTCTTAAGATCGTTGTTGTTTTCATCAGGTATTGCTTTTAATACACACATTAATTTTTCTTCTTCATCATAAGTGTTGTTAATTGGAGCTATCACATCAATAAGTCCATTATCATTCATATAACAGAGACTATACAATGTTGGATGGATAAATAATTTATAATCTACTAAAGTTTTTAAATTAATAAGAATATCATAGAACGGGTCTTCTT
Organism: Neocallimastix lanati (nom. inval.); assembly: GCA_016946835.1. Classification (NCBI taxonomy): domain Eukaryota; kingdom Fungi; phylum Neocallimastigomycota; class Neocallimastigomycetes; order Neocallimastigales; family Neocallimastigaceae; genus Neocallimastix; species Neocallimastix lanati (nom. inval.). The sequence continues at coordinate 60,120 of JACVTC010000092.1, read as the reverse complement.
TATCAACTACTCTGCATTTAGCTATCATTTCAAAGTTATTAATTTTTAAGGGAATTTGGACAATGTAATCTTCTGAGTATTCTTCATTTTGGGTAGCTAATCGAATTCTACCGCAACTAACATCGATAGGTTCATAAGTTGTAGGAAGTTTATCCAAAAATTGCTGTGTTACAATATTAAGGTTACTACAGGAGTCCATTAAAGCTTTTCCTTTTACTCCATCTACCTCAACGTCTACCATTGCGATATCATCTTCATTAGGTTCTATATTCTTACTCTTATATGTATGATCAATATTATTTACTAAGATAGTCGTAGCACAAACATTGTTTACAGCACCAGAAATTTTTGTTTGGTCTTTTTCAAATTTTAAGCCTTGTATGACTTTGGTCTTTACTTTTGGAGACACATCTAGTAGTTGGGCTAAGGTAATATTACATTTGATGTTATTCAGATCTTCAATAACATCATAAGGTTTTTGATTCGCAATCATTTGAAGAATTCTTGGTACTCTTGCAGTTTTGGTTATAGAAGATTTATTATTAATTTTATCATTCACCAATTTTGTTAAAGTTTGTTCTGTTGTATTATCAGGAGTATTATTTGAAGTAATATCAATAATATTATTAGTTTCTGATTTGTCAATTTCAATAGTTTTAACTTGTCTTTTTGAAGTATTAGCTCGTTCTTTATCACGTAGCTCTTTTTCTTTTTCTTTTTCCTTATTAATTAAAGGTTGCGTAAGTATTGATGGGTGAATCTGACTCCGAGTTGATTTTTGCTTTGGGTTTTCCATTAGTTCATTTTCTTTTTTCTTTCTTAATGCAGGTGTTGCAATTGGTCTAGGATTATCTTTAAGACTTCGATGTATTTTCTTTCCTGGACTAGATTCTAGTTTGTCATCTTTTTTTCGTTTAATTGCAGCGCATAAATAACTTTCATTTTCTTCTAAGTCAGATTTACTTACTTTTTCAGTATGAAATTCTTCTTCATTTTCTGATTCTGATTCCATACTTATTACTTCTTGAAGGTGATTTTGTTGTGGTTCTTCTAAGGTTGATTGAAATTTGACTGAAGCAATTTTATTGACGATGGGAGTGCTTCTTCTCCCTTTTAGTGATTTAAATTTTTATTTTCGAAATATTCTTGGCGATTTTTATCAACAATCGCTTTAAGCTTAGGACAGTTATTCTGATAATGACCTTTTTCCGTACAGAAGAAACATGTACTAATAGTTAAGTTTTTCATTCGTTTTGTTAGATCTTCAACATCTGAATCTTTTACTGGCTTTCTTGGTTCTGAGAAAGATTTCTGTTTAAATTTCTTTTTATTAAAATTGGAGGGCTTATTATAGTGAGGATAAGTATTTTCGTCTGAATCATAAGCAATTTTAGGAATAAGTCTATCTACTTTCTCCGCTATTTCAAAGGCTTTATTGAGAGAAATATTATCCTTAAGGGAAACTCTTTTCCATGCCTCTTTATTATTTTGTAATGAGTCGGCATAGTCTAATACACTAATTCGTTTTCTTCTTTTAATATCCAACTTGTGGTAAAGAGTTCGGTAGCGTATATTAAAATCTTTCACTTTTTCGTTCCTTTTAATTTTAAGTGCACGAAGTTCTCTGAGTAGAACATTTTGATCTTCTTTTAGGCCATAGAATTTTTCTAATTCGTCCACAATTTTGTCTAAACTTGGGAAATTATGAATATTGTCATCACCGATGTTATTATCTTCGTCATTATCATCATCACTAAAGATATTATCATTTTCCATATCTTGGATGATTTCTCTTATTTCACCGGTAGAAGTCAAAATACAAGCTATAAATATTGTTTCTGGATCAACCACTTGCTGATATCTGATCCATAATTTTAGTTCAGAGGCCCAGGATTTTATATCTAAGTTGTCTTTACTAAGTTTTTCTATTCCCTTAAGTTCCTTCTTTAAGTCTTTAAAATTAATTCGACTATTATTTATAGCTACTGGACTGGGAATAGAGGGTGATGCACTAGACGAGCCACCACTATCAGAAGAAGAGTTTTCCGACATGTTTGAATTTATTGAAAGAAGTAGTAATGAATCAAGTAGAGTATACAAGGTTAATAGTTATATTAAAAAAAATATTTTTGTGTTACCAGGTAATAAAGATTTGATTAATAACCTCAATGTATTTTTCTTGAGTAGTAGAGTTTTATTTTTTTATAATAAATTAGCCAAAAGTTATCAATTTAATTATTTTGAATAAGTAGTAAACAATGGATTCAACAACCAAATAAATTTAAGATATAAACTAGCGTCAACTTGACCACCAAATATATCAATTCGTAGAATAGTTAAGCTCGAATTCCCCTTCGACCCACTTAACGATGAAAATATATTAATAATTTACTAGTTGAGCTCGAATTCCTCTTCGACCCACTCAACAGAATTTTTTTTTTTTTTTTTTTTTTTTTTTTTTTTTTTTTATTTGAATTTACTTAAATTTATTTTTTTTTATTTAGAAGCTTATTTTTATAAAAAAAATTAATTTAATATTGTTATTATCAAGTTGAATTACCGACCAAGTTATATTATAAACTACTAGCTTATGGGTCTTTCGTCCGATAATATTCATTCCGTCACCTTATTCACGTGATCTATGTTCCGTCACATGCTTCAGGATCTTAATATTACCCCTACTATCCCCCTCTTGACAGCTAGTAAGGCTTGTTTATGCTGAATATAACTTGTTTAATTCAATCTTGATAAGAAAAGAATATTTCAATTATCAATATTAAATTAAACAAAGTAGCTTCCTCAAATGTTCTTTTTCAATTCTATTTAAAATTTTTGGATATTTATTAGAATAAAAATATTATTAATATTATTATTTGTATTATAAAAAAAAAAATTTTTTTTTTTTTTTATTTATTACTCTAAAAAAAAGTTAAAATTTAAATTATAAAATACTTAAAAAAAAATTAAATTTTATCATTAATTAATTATTTCTTGAACAACGGCATTTCCGGAAATTTTCCGTACTTAAAACAGAACGTAGAGTGGTAGTATGTAAGTCAACCCAGCTCGCCTATTACGGCTTCATGTGGTGCTTACACCAGGCGCTTCTGCTTACTATTAAACAGAACGACCAGAGCTTAAGAATAATTGTCACTACAATTAATTCTTAAGAGTAATTAACCCGAAAACCCTCTACTTCTTGAGTTCTGAGATAAGTACGCTTCTAAATCGTACTAACTCCAATGCCCAAGAAAAATAAAAAAAAGATAAAATTTAAAATTTATTCGAAGCTTCACGGATAATATAAATTATCTAACACTTCGAAATATAAAAAAAAATTGTTTTTTTAAGAAAAATATATTTATTTTAATATTATTTATATTATCTTATTTTTAATTTTATTCTCCCCGATATCTCCACCAAATTTTATGTTAAGGTTCGGAGAGAGGGAAAAATAAAAATAAGTATTAATATAAACAACAAAAAAAAATAAACAAACAAGAAAATTAATAAACAAAATAAATTTTTGTTTTATAAATCCTTTATTAAAATTTTATTTAAAAATTACAATATTAATTTACAATATAAAAAATACAATTTTTTTTACTGTTATTTATATTTTTTTTTTCTTAAAATAATAGAAATGGTAAAGCCATTTCTTTGTATAATAAAAATTAATTATTAAATATTTTATATTAATTTTTTATTATTAATATAATTATTATTTAACTTATAATAAATAATACTTATATATTAATCTATTACTAATTATTTATTACTAATCTACTTAATTATATATTTTAAAAGACAAATTTTTTTTATTTTACAGAAGTTAATTCTGTGGTTTAGTAATATTTATTTAATCCTAAAGTTTAATTTTACTAAGTTTAGAAAAATAATATTATTTAAATTATTAATATAAAAATTATAATCATTTCATCAAATTTATAATATAATATTTATAATAAAACATATAATAATAATATAATTATTTCCTTTTATGTTTAATCTTTTATTAGTAATCATTAATACAATTTTTTTAATTTGGAATTTTCCAAAGAAATAATTGATATTGATAAGTTTAATATTAATAAAAGAAATATTGATAAGATTTTGATAAACTATAAAGAAAATTGATAAAATAAACTATATAATATTGATAAGGATTTTAATAATAATAAAATATAGATAAGAATAATAAAGGTAGCATAGATAAGGAATTAATTTTAAATATACTTTTTTAAATAGTATAATTTAATTTGTACTAATTAGGAATATAGATTAATTTATTAGAATATAGAAAGTTCCAAAAGAATAAAGAATCAAATAATTTGTTTAAGGGTTAAATGAATCATTTAAGATGCATAACCAAAAGAACATTATTTGGGCATTCTTTATCATAACTGTTGAGGTTCATATTAGAAAAGGAGTGTGAACATTAAATAAATAGATAAATTAAATAACTATTAAATTACACTAAAAGAATTTATTATTACACATTATAAATTTTATTTAAAGAATTATTATTAAAAATATTTATTATTTATAAATTATATAATTATTTTATTGTTAAAAATAACTTTATTAATATTAATATTTATTATTATAACAATATGGGAAACCTTTCAATTATTATTCCTATTATCACTACTATTTTTACTATTTCTTTCCTCAGAAAGGCCCCCACTAAGACTCATAAAATAATATGGATAATACATATTTTATATTATTTAATTACATTATTAAAACCAATCATATAAATTAATTAATTACATAAATTTAATATTTAAAATAATAAAATATAACCAATATAAAAATTATTAATATAGAATATAAGAAAATTATTAATAGTAAAGAATATAATAATATATTTTTATATAATAAATTATTAAAAATTTAATTAAAAATATCATTATTATTCTATTCTTTATCATAACATGTGATATAACCTATTAGTCTAGTGGTTAATAGTTGGAGCTTAGTACAAGATGTCTCTGGTTCGACTCCATCTATTACACTTTTTGTTTATTGAAAATATTATTTTGTTAAATTTTATTATAAATTATTTTACCAATCAAATTATTAGGTTTGATTTTATTTTGATATAAAAACATGTAGTTTAAAATTAGTTTAATAATTTCGAGGTTTCATTAACATTAAACATTAAATAAATAAATAAATAAATAAATATCTTGATAAAATAAATGATTTGTTAAATAATATTTTAATATTTAAAGTGTTTTTCAATATTTTACATTTATTTGTTTATTTAAGTTAATACACCAACCTGGTGATTAACCTAATTCGTTACATAACATACAACATTATTTGAATTATTATTTATATTATTTTTTCTAGTTAGTATTTTGTAAACTTTTGAATTGTTAGCGTATGATGTATAAATTCGTTTTCCATTATCGTTATATAAGATGGCACAGTTTTTATTATCATACTTATTTTTACAAAATACAGTTTTATAATTATCTTTACTTAAATGATCTATAGAAATTAGACTTCTTTTAAAGGATGGCACATATATAACATCATTCAAAATAATTTTATGATTGTTAATTAAACCAATATAATTACCAATACTTTTGGACTTCACCATTCCTCCATTAGCAAAATATATATTTATATGAAAATCACGTGTATTCACTAAATTATTTTCATCATGGGTCATGTGGTATGACGCCCCAGAATCTAATGTCCATTAAGTAATGTTGTTGTTATTTTTATTAATTTTATTTTCTTTGTTATTATTACGTTTTTTATACTTGGCAGTATAATAACTTAAGCTCTGCCTAGTATATTGTTTTAATGAAAATTTTTGATATTGTTTTTATTTTTTGGGAAGAGTTAGAGGCCATTTCGTCCTCGAATCTCATAACGTAGTTTTTTAATATTAATATAAAAAAAAATTTCATGTATTTAAACTTCATGTATTTTTTAAAAAAAAAAAAATATTATTAAATAAAGTTTATTCCTAGTCTAAAAAAAAAAAAAAAAAAAAAAAAAAAAGTTTTTATTTTTTGGGATTCTTGTTGTTACGCAGTTGGATTGGCTTTCCTCCCTTTTATCATTATAGTCCATATTTAAGGCATTACTGTATATATCTACATACCTTTCAGATTCTTCTTCTTGCTCATTGATTTCTACGTTATCTGCATGTTGTTGGTGTTTCATTTTCTTCTCTTTGTAGTGTCTTTTACCATATTTATCGTACACTATACCTCCATGAATTCTTCTATTCTTGAGGCACTCACGTGATATATGGCCAAATACGCCACAATTGTGGCACTTAATATTTTTCCTATTTTTCTTGCTAAGATTTCTATTTTGTTTATATCTTTTGACACTTTCTATTGTTTTTTGTTTCACTACTAAATGCTTTTGTTTTCTCTTGCTTAATTCTTAAGCTATTTAAGAACTTTATCTTTGGAATTGATGTTTTTAACATATAGCAACATCTATTCCAATCATTTTGAAAACCTAACATATTTGTTAATTGGGTAATGTCTGATGGAAGAGCATTATATAAATAGTTGAATTTTCTTTCATCACTGACTTTATCACCTATTTCTTCTAATTTATTAAATGTGACTTCCATGTTGGCTATGAATATTCCTATGTCTGAAGATTTATCGTAGGTCATATTCTCTAATTTTTCATTTAGTTGTAATTTCATTTCTTCTTTACCTTTAGTAAAAGTCTTTTTCAATAACTCCCATATTTCATATGCGGAACTGTTTTTGAAGTCAATACTTAACTTTATTTCATTTTCTAAATTCATACTGATGTATCTTTTTGCTTTGCTGTCACCAACTATCATATTTTTCGTGACTGATTTATGATAGTATATCTCAGTTCCTCTAATTTTAATTCCCTTTGAAGATTCAAAATTTTCTGAGTTTTTCGAGATCTTCTTCATATTGTTTTCGTAGATATATTGATCTAATTCATTGGCTGTTAATATTAGATCCATATCTGATGCCCAAAGAGGATAGGTTTCGACAGTGAGTTTTTTGTTGTTTAAAATATTAAATGATCTATCTTCCATTATTGAATAACTAAGATTTAATTAAAATAAATTTTGGAATCTTGAAATTTCAATTTACTTTTATTTTTTTTTATTGTTGGAATATAAATTATTATTGATGTTTATAAACTAACTAGAGCTAACTGAGACTCTTAATCTTTTAAATATATGTTATTTTGTTTAGTTTTTATTGTGTGATCACCATAATCCTTTATAAAATGTATATACATTAATAAAATTTAATTTAATTATATTAGTTATAATTGTAAATATATGATGTACATCATTAATACGCCTCATAATATCTTACATTATACAAAATAATGAAAAACATATTTAATTCAATAAATAAGTAAATCTTAATTATACAGGACTTAATTAAAATATTAAACTTTATTTTTAACAATATGCTTTAATATATATGATGGTATACTGAAATTAAGTTTTTTTCAAATTTTGATTCAATAATTATATATATATTTTAAAATAGGAAATTTATTTTATTTCATAATTCTTTAATAATATGGTTTATTATTATTTTATATTATAATTTTAAATTTTTTATACTATAATATATATATATATTAAAGTTAAGATTTAGTAATGTAAACATAAAAAAAAATAAAATAAACATAAAAATAAAAAATAATTAAATAAAATAAAATAAAATAAAAACAAAAAAATGAAAATAAATATAAATATAAAATATATAAATATATAAAATTAAATAAAATTAATAATAAAAACAATAATATTAAAATGATAATAATAATAATAATTAATATTAATAATTATAATAAAATTTAAATAATAATAAAATTAATAATGGTTATATGATAATTATTCTTATAATTTATAAAAGTAAAAATAAAAATAAAAACAATGATAAATATAATTAAATATGAATATGAATATGAATATTAAAATAAAGAAAAAAAGAACAAGAAAAATTTAAAAAAAAAAAAAAAAAGATTAATGATGAAAAGGAAAAAAGATTAAAGAATCAAAAAAAAAAAAAAAAGGGAATAAATGTAAAATATTGTTCATAAAATGTAAAATTTAATCCACATTTTTATTTTACTAGAGAATGATTATTTCTAATATATTCGGAGTATAAAATATAAAAATTCTGTTATACTAGCAATAAAAAAATATATATTTTTATAAATTTAATATTTTATATTTTAAATATATATAAAATATTTTAGTATTAATATTTTAAATTGTATTAATGTACATTATATACATATCTTGTCATATGTATAATATTATAATTATAATGTATAATGTATATATTTATATATAGAAAATTTAAAAATTTATTAATATTTAAACCTAACCTTTAATATAACATTATTTAGAAATTTAAATTATACTTTAATTAAATTTTTATTTAATAAAATTTTAATAAATTAAATATCTTTATTTTTATTGATATTTTTAAAGAAATATTGACATAAAAAGTTGTTTAGTATTTATAAATGTATAATTAATTATAATAGGAAAAAAAATTTTTTTATTTATTTTAAAAAAAATAATCACATTAATATAGCAATTTAGTCTGATATAAATAATAGTTTAATAAAATAAAAAATGGCTGATGAGGAAGTTATTGTTACAGTTTACTATTCTTCTGTTTCAGGAAGTACAACAGTAAGCAAAATTTAAATTTTATTTATTTTTTATTAATAACAGTAGTACTAATAATGAAAAAAAAAAAAAATAAAATTAATAATAAAAATAATATAAAATAATTTTTATATATATATTAAGATTAAGCACGATCAACAAGAAATAGAAATGCTTTTTGGAACGCACAAGATTCCATATCGTTTAGTTGATATTGCAAATAATGAAAATAGTGATGTTAAAAAAATTTTACATAGAGAAAATGGAAAATTAATTATCCCACAAGTTTTTGTTAAAGACGAATACAAAGCTGTAATTATTATAACAATAACCATTATTTATAAAAATTAAATATAAAATTAATAATATGTCATATACTTATTTATACATACTTATTTTATTATTATTAATGAAATTATCAAAAATGAATATTTCTATATGTTTTCATTTTATTTTTTTATTTCAAATAAATATTTAAATATATAAATTTCAAATAATAATTTGTTAGAGTGCTGAAGATATTAGAATGGCTGTTGAAGATGGGGATTTGTATGGTTTTCTTGGTATTCCTGAATATACTACTATTAAAAATGTCCATGATAACATCTAAATTCTAATATAAAAATTATTAAATATGAAATTTTTCTAATAATAAAATTATTAAAAGTCATTTTAAAAAAGTAAACAAATTATCTTTTAATTTTATTTCTTTACTTTTTTTTTTTAAAAAAAAGGAAAAAAAAAAAGGAAAAAAGAAAGAAAGGAAAATGAAAAAAATAATTGTTAAATAATAAAACAAGTAGTTTTTAATAATATAAATAAACACAAAAAATCAATAATAATAATAATAATAATAATAATAATAATAATAATAATAATAATAATAATAATATATTTAAATATTAAAATTATTAAATAAAAAAAAATATAATAATAAAAATCAATAATATAAGTAATTTATTATAGTATTTATTTATTATTATTTATATATATTAATATTTTTATATAGTTTTGATTTTATTTTTAGTATTAAAGCTATTTTATTAACTTATAAATTATATTATTTTATTGTTATTATTTTTGTAAATATAAATATTAAAATCATTTATCAATATTTTTATTATCATTTACGGTGTTACAATATTTAAAATAAAATTTATAATAAATTATTATAAAAATCAATATTTATAATGTTTATTAATTTATTGCTAAGGTATTATTATTATTTTTTTATATAATAATAAATATATTTTATATTAAATTATATTGTGTTTTATTTTGTTTAATTGGAACAGAGACAATTAAATGAACTACTTTTCAAAGGTTCATCTGAGTCACCTGTTCCAAATTCTTAACAAGAGCAATACCTATCATAAGTAGTTCGTTTGAGCTATTATTTGATAGGTATTGTAAAATACCAAACTTATCCAAGAGCGTCGTCGTCGTACTGATAAGGCATAATGATAATACAGGATCATCATCTATTTCTATGAAGGGTGAATCTCGCCCTAGTAGTTCAATAAATGTTGAATCCGGAGAGTTTAGTGGACACCACACTATCTATTTTAAAGATGTTACTTCTAAGGTTTATTTCTTTTTTTTTTTTTTTTTTTTTTTTTTTTGTTAGGAGGGGAAAAATTCCCGCATAGTACAACTTGCCGAAATACATAGTATTTTCGAGCTTTTTTATTTTTTTTTTATTTTTTAAATTTTTTATTTTTAATTTCAAATGTATTTTTCACCTACATATATTTTTTAAAATAAAATTAATAAAGTTTTGGAAGTGTATTCTCTTCCCTGTCTAAAAAAAAAAAAAAAAAAAAAATTGTTTTATTGTATTCCTACTACTTAACTTTTCGAATATGCTCTTCTAGGAAATTAAAACAACTTATAATAAGAAATATAGTTAATATAATTAACATTTTCATAATGACAATTATTAATTCATCTAGTAAATTCCTTTTTTTTTTTTTTTTTTTTTTTTTTTATAACAAACCATATATCCAATTACAAACAATCCATACATATAAACTTCTTCTATGTTTTATTTTGACCAGATTTTTAGAAATTCTATATCATCAATTATAAAATGTTTCTTATATATATTAGTAAAGACAATACATTAATGTGTTATAAAAAGTGTAAAATAAAATATTGTAGCTAATTTATAAATAAATAAATATCAAATAAAAATTGTAATAAAAATAATAAAAATAATAATAATAATAATAATAATAATAATAATAATAATAATAATAATAATAATAATAATAATAATAATAATAATAATAATAATAATAATAATAATAATAATAATAATAATAATAATAATAATAATAATAATAATAATAATAATAATAATAATAATAATAATAATAATAATAATAATAATAATAATAATAATAATAATAATAATAATAATAATAATAATTTTATGTTTAAATATTAAAAAAAAAAAAAATTAAAAATAAATTTTTAACTTTAATTAATATATAAACAATTCAAATGAACATATTTCATTGAGCCTTTACATATACAGGGTGATATTATTTTTCCAGGCTCAAAGATATCATAAACACTGCCTAAACAAATATAGCAAACTTTGATAACAATCTTTCTTATTGTTTTTTCGTCCTCATTAAATTCTTTTTACAAAATAGAATAATTAAAAAATAAATAAATAAATAAAAATAAAAATGTTGTGAATTGGGTTTAAATGTGTGATCTTTATTTAATATATTTAATTTATTATAATTAAATATGTATGAATTCTAATATGAATTCAATATTATTATATTTATTCTTAGTAATAGTTTGTATAGAATCAGTAATTATGAGTTAAGAATAATAGGAATAATGAATTAAGAATAGTTTCACATATATTATCATTATAATATATTCATATATATAATTCAATGTGGCTTATTCTTATAATATTTATATATTTACATTATGTATATTTATCAATACATCACGTATTTCATATGTAAATTAATTTGTATTAATTTACAGTTCTAAATAATTTATAATTTCTGACAAAAGATAATAATTAAAATAAAAAAATAATAATAATTAAAATAAATATAAAACATAAAGCATAAAACATAAAACATAAAACATTAAATATAAAATATAAATTAAATTTAAAAAAAAAAAGTAAATATAAATATAAAACATAAATTAAATTTAAAAAAATAAAAAAATAAAAAAATAAAAATAGATGTAAAATAAAAATAAAAATAAGTAAAAAAAAAAGGATATATTATAAATTAAAGAAAAGAATATATTACAAATTTGAATTTAAATGAATACAGAATATTTCTTATGGACCCATTTTACTTTATTTATTATGATTATATAAAGCTTCGGTATTATTATTCATATTTCTATCAGTTATTTTGATTATTTAATATTATATAATACAAAAATTCGCTATTTTCTTATTAAATTTAAAAGTTTTTTAATTTACTACTTTTTCTTGATATTATATAATTACTTTTATTTAAAAGATTTATGTGAAAAATTATATATATATTTATATATTAAATAAAAAAAAAAAAAAAAAAATGGAAGTAAATTTGTTAATGAAATTGCTCTTAAAAAACAATTCTCCATCTATTATTGGAATTGGATATAATAATATTAAAAATGAAAAAGTATCAATTATAAATAATTATCTTTAGGTATAATAGAAAAATAAATGAAATAATTATATTAATAAGAATTAATTATTTTTTAATTTTTAAAATATTAAAAGCTAATAATTTAGGTATAATCAATTTATTAAAATATTTTATTATGAAGAGTTGACTACATCTTTGATTTTAAAAAAAAAACTACCATGCCTTATATCTTTATAATATGGCTTATACATTAATGTGTATATAAAATGTTTTAATATATTTGAAGCTTATATCACATATATCTAACAATAATAATCAGTATTATATATATATATATTTTGCCAAAATTTATAAAACAAATAAATAAATAAATGCATATAATAATTTATTCATTCACACATTACAATTCAAATTTTAAAGTCTTTTTTTCATTTGAATTTTTATTTCATTTTATAACAGAAAAATAATATATACTATTTTTTGAATTATTGATTTTTTGGTCCATTACCTCTTTTTTTTTTTTTTAATCAACAAATTAATCATATCATTTCAATAAATATTATAAAAAATAATTTTAATTTTTTATTTTTAAAATAATTTATATAAATAAAAAATTAAAATTATTTTTTATAATTGAGATATTTTGAATTTTTAAAATAATCAATTAATTATGTTATGTTATGTAAATAACGTTTAGTATTTTTAATTTTTTTTTTATTTATTATTTATCATTATTTATTATTAATGTTCGTTATTTTTTATTATTTATTATTAATATTTATTATTTATTATTATCATTATTCTTATTTATTATTAATATTTATTATTTAATTATTTTTTAGTAAATTATAATTTTTTTTTAGAGATTACTATATTATTTATTTTTAATAAATTAATTTTTTAATAAGAAAGAACTTTCATATATTACTATATTAATGTCAAATATATTATTATATATTACAATATATTATTTTTCTTCTTTGCAATATAAATAAAATTTTATTTTAAAATATATGTTATTTTTGTTTAGTTTTTATTATGTGATCACTTTATTTATTTTATTATAATTTTATTATTATTTTAATAATTATGTATTTTTAGTAATATTTGATTATAGGATTAATTATCATAATCCTTAAATGTATATACATTAATAAAATTTAATTTAACTATATTAGTTATAATTGTAAATATATGATGTACATCATTAATACGCCTCATAATATTTTACATTATACAAAATAATGAAAAACATATTTAATTTAATAAATAAGTAAATCTTAATTATACAAGACTTAATTAAAATATTAAACTTTATTTTTAACATTCCCCCTAAAGTTTAATATTGTTTAGATCATAGAGAATATTATTTCTAAACCTGGTCATTAAAGTAGAATTTAGATATTTGGTAAATCCATCGGATAAGTTATTTTCAGATTTTATATACTTTAAATTAATATAACCTTTCTTGATTAATTCTCTTATACTGTGATATCGAAGGTCGATGTGCTTGGATTTCGGATTAATAGTTTCATTTTCGCAATTGTAAATTGCAGCTTTATTATCGGTGTTTATTGTAATAACATCCTGCTTAAGTCCAAGTTCTTTAAATATATTTCTATACCAGAGACAGTGTCTTGCACACTCATGAATTCCATAATACTCACTTTCCGCAGTAGAAACTGAAACACAATGTTGCAGTTTGGAATACCAACTAGTAGGAGCTGAGTTTATCATCATTACAAATCCAGTAGTTGACTTCCTTGTTTCCTTATCACCACCTAAATCGGCGTCAACATAAACATTAAAATTAAAAGTATTAGTATAAGTGAATTTAATTCCATAATTAGGATTACCTTTCAAGTATCTAAAAATTTTTAGTACATTGTACCAATCTTCGTATGTTGGATTATCGGATTTTCTGGAAGCTTTACTCACAGAAAATAATATGTCCGGTCTCGTGCTGATAGCTAAATATAACAAGGATCCTATAGCTTGCTTATATTTTGTTACATTAAATTTTTTACTCCTTAATTCAATAGACTCGATTGGTGTTGTATTTGATACTGGATTATATTTATTGATATTAAACTTATTTAAAATTTCATTAAGATATTTCTTCTGATGGATAATATAACCATCATTACATTTTTCAAACTTTATACCTATAATAAAGTCTACTTCACCTACATCTGTAGCTTCAAAATTATTTTTAATTAAAGATTTTGTTTTAACTATTTGATCATACTTCCCAGCAACAATTATATCATCCACATAAACTGCTAATAAGCATATAATCTTGTTAGTTTTATCCCTTTTAATGTAAACACATGGATCACTTAAAAATCTATTAAAATTCAATTCTAACAATACCTTGTTAAGGGTCTCATTCCACATCCTTCCGGATTGCCTTAAACCATATAAAGCTTTATTCAATTTGCAATACCCCTTTTTATTCATTCCTTCTGGCAGTAGCATATAAATGTCTTCGTCCAGCTTTGCGTTTAGATAAGCCGCTTTAATATCCATTTGATGTATTTGAAATTTATTTTGAACAGAAATAGCTATTATTATTTTGAGCGTGTCTTGTTTAAGGGTAGGTGAAAAAGTATTCTTGAAATCAATTCCATACACCTGGCTATACCCCTTAGCTACTAATCTAGCTTTATATTTGATTATCTTACCTTCAGAATCTTTCTTATGTTTAAGGACCCACCTTGTTGAAATAACATTGGCATCTTTTGGTACTTTACGGATTATTGAAAATACATTCATTTTCTTCATATTGTTTAGTTCTTCATCCACTGCCTTCAACCACATGTCTTTATCTTTCATGGAAAATATCTCTTTATAACTGCGTGGTACAATAGAATTATTATTATCTACAGCTAGAAAAGCATTAGTACCTATTATATCATCTATACTAAATGATTTATATTTTTTTGATGGGTGTCTTACAATATTATATTCATCTTTATAAATTTTTTTACGTTTGTTATTATTTTTCTTAACATATATGATACTATTTTTATTAACCTGTTTATGGCTATCATTTTTGTTATTTTTCACACTTTGCTTTCTAACGCTTTGTTTTTGTGTATTATTGCCATTTTTATTATTACATTTATTATTTAAACCGTTTGAAGTCCTTGAAGGTTCTTTTAATTTATTTAGCAAGAATTCTGTGGATTCTTGTTTATTTTTATATTTCTTATTAATAGTTATTTTATTAATAACATTCTTATTATTATTCATATTGTCACTATTATTATTACTAACTGCATTACTTATCTTTTGTTCATTTCTTATGTTATTATTATTTACAATTTCATTCACATTCTTATCATTGTAAACATTACAATTTAGTTTATTTTGTTTTGAATTCGAATTTCTAATTGCAAATTCACGCAAAAATCTATCTCGTAAAATATGTTTCCTACAGACATTATTTTCATTGATATTAATTCCTGATATATCCTGTGAAATATATTATTCACTATCTGGTTCATTTTTATTTTTTATTTGATTATTTGAATTTGAATTATTTTTAATTACTATATTTATTGGTTTATTTACACTTATATTAGAATTATTATCAATAGGGTTAATATTATCAATATTTAAATTATGATTTAAATCATTCCCCATGTAATTGTTATTTATATTATTATTATTTACATTAGAACTATAACCGTTATTTGAGTAATTATAATTATTACTTACTTCATTAGAATAATCAGAATTTTTATTTATATTTAAATTTAAATTATTTTTGCTTAAATTTATTTTGTTTATTCCTATGTTATTTACTTTTTTATTTATTGATTCAAAATAATTCAAATTTTTACTTACGTCTGAATTTAAATTATCTTTAATATCTGCTCCTGTATTTATTCCTGAATTTGTTATTTGATTTTTGTCTAAATTTACTTGATTATTTCGAATTAATTCATTTGAGGTAATGTTATTATTATTATTATTATTATTATTATTATTATTATTATTAATTTCAATTAAATTATCAATATTAAATCTTTCTTTATTTCCATTATGAAAATCCTTATTATTTTCTTCTTGGAAATAAATGGAATTAATATTTTTCTGATTAAAATTATTTAAATTATAATTTATAACATTTGAATTAGTTTTATTATTATTATCTAAATTTAATGATTGATCATTAAATTTATAATTTAAATTATTTAATTGGTTGTTTAAATTAGGAATTGAAAAATTTTTATTATTGTTATCTTCAAAATTATTGTTATGTTGTGGAGGTCCAATAATATTATTTTGATTTTGTAAAATTAAATTATTTTGATTTTGATCCATATTAATAAAATTATTATTATTTGGACGATATATATTATTATAGTTATGTTCATTGATTAAATTATTAATTTCGTTAATTTTGGTATTATTATTATTATTATTGTCATTATTATTATTGTTTATATTATAAATTATATTGTGTTCATTATTCTCATCATTTATATTATTTCCATTATCATCACTATTCATATAGTCTATCTCTTCATCTTCATAATAATTAGTAAAATTTATATTATCCGGTGATGATAGAGGAGCACTTAAATTTGCAGGTTCATCCTCAAGAAACTCTACAGTGCGAGCTAGAATTATTTTGTTATTTTTAATATCATATATTTTGTAAGCGGTATGGTTTATTTCATCGTATCCGAGAAAGATACCAGGGAGAGTTGTATTGCAAAACTTCTTCCTAAATTGTTTTGGAACGTAAAAATATACACGACAACCAAAGACTCTAAATTTATTGTAGTCAACTTTACTTTTAAACAAGATTTCATATGGTACTTTGTTATTGTTGCCTTTATGTGGCAGTCTGTTGTGTATATAATTTGCTGTGGATACAGCATCTTCCCAAAATTTATGGTTTAACTTTGCATCATTAAGCATAGCATCACCATTAGATATTAGTGTCCCATGAAGTCTTTCCACCCTACCATTTTGTTGTGGATTATGAGCAATAGTATGCTCATGTATTATTCCTGTTCTTTCGTAGAATTCGTTGAAATTATTGTTAAAGAATTCTGTACCGTTATCAGTTTTAATATATTTAATATTACAATTATCAAATAAGTTTTTGATTTGATTGTACCATATAATAAAGGTTTTAAATGTATCACTTTTTCTCTTTATGAAGAGGACCCAACTATATCTTGAATAATCGTCAAGAATAGATAAAAAATATTTATTCCCGTAAATAGAATAATCGGGAACGAACACTAAGTCCATATGAATAAGTTCAAATGGTTTTGTCATATGGTTGGTGGATGGTTTATAGGGGAGGTTTTTTAATTTTGAACAAGAACAAATTTTGCATTTGTGTTTTATATATATTTTATTTAATTTATCTTTAATAGAGTCAATATTAAAATGACCCATTCTTCTATGCCATAAATCCATATTAGAATCGTTTATAGCATTTTGTATATTATAACATACAACATTATTTGAATTATTATTTATATTATTTTTACTAGTTAGTATTTTGTAAACTTTTGAATTGTTAGCGTATGATGTATAAATTCGTTTTCCATTATCATTATATAAGATGGCACAGTTTTTATTATCATACTTATTTTTACAAAATACAGTTTTATAATTATCTTTACTTAAATGATCTATAGAAATTAGACTTCTTTTAAAGGATGGCACATATATAACATCATTCAAAATAATTTTATGATTGTTAATTAAACCAATATAATTACCAATACTTTTGGATTTTACCATTCCTCCATTAGCAAAATATATAGTTATATGAAAATCACGTGTATTCACTAAATTATTTTCGGGGGTGGTGCGTTTCGGAATGTGGCTTTAAATATTTTTACATAAATTTTCATTTCGGAATGTGGCTTATATTATTTTTTTTATAAATTTTTATTTATGAATATAATATTTAAATATTAAAATAAAATGGCACATATAATTTCTTTGAAAAAATAATTATTAAAAATATTTAAAATGTGATATATTTCAAAAAAAATAATGATTTACATTCGCCATATTCTGAAAATTTTTATTTATTTATTAATTTATTCATTTAATTATTTAATAATAATATTTAATAATATTTCTTTTTATACTATTTTCTAATTATAAAGTTTGTTTATTATATGGAAATATAATAATTTACATTAATTTAAAATACTGTAAAAATTATAATAAAATTCATGTTAATATATATGAATATGCTATATCATTTATTTATTATATAATTTATTTGTTGCTAAATTCAGTTTTTATATTAATTTCATATCAATATCTTATTTATTTTATTTTATCATATTATATATTATTATTTCACTGCATATTTATTTTATTTTATTTTATTTTATTTTATTTCGATTGATACTTGCAATTTATTATAATTCACATATTTATTTTATTTTATTAGTACTTGTATTTTTATTATAATTCAAATATTTATTTTGTTTTATTTTATTTTATTTTTATTAATACTTGTATTTTTATTATAATTCAAATAATTTTTTTATTTTATTTTATTTTATTTTATTTTATTTTATTTTTATTAATACTTTATTCCTTTATATTACTTCACTATTTTATTTTATTTTATTTTATTTTATTTTATTTTATTTTATTTTATTTTATTTTATTTTATTTTATTTTATTTTATTTTGTTTTATTCAATCTGTACTTTATATTTATATTTCAACTATTTATTTTATTTTATTTTATTTTATTTTATTTCATTTTATTTTATTCAATCTGTACTTTATATTTATATTTCAACTATTTATTTTATTTTATTTTATTTTATTTTATTTTATTTTATTTTATTTTATTTTATTTTATTTTATTTTATTTTATTTTTATTAATACTTTATTCCTTTATATTACTTCACTATTTATTTTATTTTATTTCTTTTATTTTATTTTATTTTATTTTATTTTTATTAATACTTTATTCTTTAATATTACTTCACTATTTATTTTATTTTATTTTATTTTTATTAATACTTTATTCTTTAATATTACTTCACTATTTATTTTATTTTATTTCTTTTATTTTATTTTATTTTATTTTATTTTATTTTATTTTATTTTATTTCTTTTATTTTATTTTATTTTATTTTATTTTATTTTATTTTATTTTATTTTATTTTATTTTATTTTATTTTATTTTATTTTATTTTATTTTATTTTATTTTATTTTATTTTATTTTATTTTATTTTATTTTATTTTATTTTATTTTATTTTATTTTATTTTATTCAATCTGTACTTCATATTTATATTTCAATATTTATTCATTTTATTTTATTTTATTTTATTTTATTTTATTTTATTTTATTTTATTTTATTTTATTTTATTTTATTTTATTTTATTTTATTTTATTTTATTTTATTTTATTTTATTTTATTCAATCTGTACTTCATATTTATATTTCAACTATTTATTTTATTTTATTCATTCTGTATTTCATATTTATATTTCAACTATTTATTTTATTTTATTCAATTTGTACTTTATATTTATATTTCAACTATTAATTTTATTTTATTCATCCTGTACTTTATATTTATATTTCAACTATTTATTTTATTTTATTCAATCTGTACTTCATATTTTTATTTCAACTATTTATTTTATTTTATTTTATTCAATCTGTACTTTATATTTATATTTCAACTATTAATTTTATTTTATTCATCCTGTACTTTATATTTATATTTCAACTATTTATTTTATTTTATTCATTCTGTACTTCATATTTATATTTCAACTATTTATTTTATTTTATTCAATCTGTACTTTATATTTATATTTCAACTATTTATTTTATTTTATTCATTCTGTACTTCATATTTATATTTCAACTATTTATTTTATTTTATTCAATCTGTACTTCATATTTATATTTCAACTATTTATTTTATTTTATTCATCCTGTACTTTATATTTATATTTCAACTATTTATTTTATTTTATTCATTCTGTACTTCATATTTATATTTCAACTATTTATTTTATTTTATTCAATCTGTACTTCATATTTATATTTCAACTATTTATTTTATTTTATTCATCCTGTACTTTATATTTATATTTCAACTATTTATTTTATTTTATTCATTCTGTACTTCATATTTATATTTCAACTATTTATTTTATTTTATTCAATCTGTACTTTATATTTATATTTCAACTATATATTTTATTTTATTTTATTCAATCTGTACTTCATATTTATATTTCAACTATTTATTTTATTTTATTCATTCTGTATTTCATATTTATATTTCAACTATTTATTTTATTTTATTCAATTTGTACTTTATATTTATATTTCAACTATTTATTTTATTTTATTTTATTTTATATACTTATACTTCTATATTATTACATTCTATATTTTTTTCATTTTATTTTTAAATATTCTTTTTAAAATTCTTATTTCCTTTTTAATATTTTTTTATCTAATATTTTAAATAAATTTTATATAATACGAAAATCTTTTTTACTCAGGAGCATTATATTTAACTTGATAAGGAAAGATTATTTGAAAATTTAATTATAAATATTAAATTAAAACTTTTTTTAGTAATAGTAATAATAACAATAACATTTTTAAACATAAATTTCTATTAAATAATAAATAAATTATTTTAGATATTTATATTATACAAATCTAATAAACTAACAAAAAGAGCATTACTATTTTTACAAATAGTAAAGTTTTTTTAGAAAGCCTGATAGAAATAATTTAAAATATTAATTATTTTCTTTTATAAGTATTATAATACTTAAATATCATTATATATATTTAAAATGTATATTTGAATATTTATTAAAAATATGAAATATACATTAAATATATTTTTAAAAAATATATTAATTTAATAATTGGTTTATTTTATAAAAATTATTTATTTATTTATTAATTTACTACAATATAAAATAAAAATAATGAGAAATGCAATACATTCATATTTTTAATATTTTATAATACTAATATATAATAATAAAGACATCTTTTAATTTTATTTAATAATATTTAATTAAGTAAAAAATATTTAAAATAAATTTATAAAAAAAATTTTTTTTAATATTTTTAAGCTAACCCTATCAATAAATATTAAATAAATTTAAATATTGAATTTCTTATTAAATAAAAAAATTTAATTTTCAATTAATTGTAATTATGATTTTGAAAGGATTTTAATAATTATTTTTATTTTGTTTTATTAAAATTAATGATTTCATTATTCAATCTAATTAAACAATTAAACCAATTTTCGATGATATCATTTTTACTACATCCAATATTTTTTAATTCGGCTTCCATATTTTTATAATATTCAACTAAAATATTAATGTCATCGACCCTTTCTGATATTCTGCTCTTTTTTCTCCAAATTCCTTTAATTCTCATATGGTAATCATAGTAAGATATGGATTCTTCAAATTGTATTGTATATATTAATTTATAAAATGAAGGCTTTTTTACAAATAAATTTTTTAAATAACTGTTATAAGATTCTGAAGCATTATTTGTTATGTGGTCTATATTATTGTAATAATTCCAATATTTTATATTATAGATATTTAGAAATGTTTTCTCAAAATAATCTAAAAAATTCAAAAATTGGGAACAGGTAGATTTATATCTCATGCATGTATTTTTAATTTTATTAAAAATATCAGGTATGTATTCAATATTAATAAAACATAAATTAGAAATCGCTTTATAATAAGTATTTAAAATATTATGATCTTTCACTTCCTTGTAACATAATTTATTTTTTTTTGTCATTAATAATCTTTTATAATACCAAAAACAATATTTAATATTTATATTGGGAAAAATATTTTCCACTGCATTAGATATTCCTTTTTCAAAATCACAATGAAAAATTTTTTCTGAGAAATTAATATTTGCATTATATTTAATTATATTTTTTTTTATTTCATTAAATAATATTTCGTAAGTTGTTTGTTCTTTGTTTTTTAATATTGACATGGAAGTAGTGTAAAAACAATTTAATTCTGTAACATAAGTTCTGGTAATGAATACTTGATAACTATTAGTTGGAGCTATTAAAAATGTACCATCAGCAAATATATGTTTATTCTCCATAAATAATTTTGCTTGGAATGGTGATTGAAAAATTATTATATTAGAATTTTTGAATATCATAAAGTATTCACCTCTTATTGTTTTATAATATTCAGATACATTAGGAACTTCATCAAATGTTTTTACATTAGGAAATAATTGTTTGTTTTTATATCTTGTTATTTGGGATTTAATTGTTTTATATTCAGGGCATATATATCCTATTTCTTGAGAAATTTTATCAAATATGCGTTTTGATTTTATATCAGAAGGAATCAAACTTTTTTTTATTTCATCTTTAATTTTATGTTTTATTAATGATTTGGATGCATTAATTTCATTACCAGGATGATTATGTGAAGAATCATAATTTAAAACCTCTTTATTATCATTTAAAATAATAAAAGACTTACATTTATTTAATGTTTTATATTCTGTACATCTATATATTTTTGTATTATCTTTTTTTAATTTTGAAAAATTATATTTAAATTTTCGATCTATAATTATTTGCTCTTTTCCTCGATTTGTTTCACTTATATCAATTTTTAGATTTCCCTCCATCAAAATTTTTAATATAAATATTAATAAATATGAAAATATTTATTTTTTATTTTTTATTTAATATGTATTTTCAATTTTTTTTAAAAATTACAATTATAAATATAAAAATATTTTATTTTATTTCAAGAAAATTATTAAAAAAATATTTATCTTTTTTTTTTTATTTTATTTTTTCATTATAAAATAAAATATTTATTTAATTATTATTTATTTATATAATAAAAAATTACAGTTATAAATATAAATAAATATGAAAATATTTTATTTTATTTCAAGAAAATTACTAATAAAATATTTTATTTCAAGAAAATTACTAAAAAAATATTTATCTTTTCTTTTTTTTATTTTATTTTTTCATTATAAAATAAAATATTTATTTAATTATTATTTATTTATATAATAAAAAATTACAGTTATAAATATAAATAAATATGAAAATATTTTATTTTATTTCAAGAAAATTACTAATAAAATATTTTATTTCAAGAAAATTACTAAAAAAATATTTATCTTTTCTTTTTTTTATTTTATTTTTTTATTATAAAAAAAAATATTTATTTAATTATTATTTATTTATTTATTTATTTATTTATATAATAAAAAATTACAGTTATAAATATAAATAAAAATGAAAATTTTTTATTTTATTTTTTTTGTATTTTATTTTTTTAATCTTTTTTATTTTTTTTATTTTTTTTTTATTTTTAATTTTTTTTATTTTTTTATTTTTTTTATTTTTTTATTTTTTTATTTTTTTTATTTTTTTATTTTTTTATATTTTTATTTTTTATTATCAAATATATATTAAATTATGAAATTATTATAAAATAAAATATTTATTTAATTATTATTTAATTATTTATTTATATAAAAAATTTTATATATAATACGCCATCTCAAAAAGCATGTGGCTTATATCTATTCACGTGCGGTTCCGAAACGCGCTCTCCCCATTATTTTCATCATGGGTCATGTGGTATGACGCCCCAGAATCTAATGTCCATATAGTAATGTTGTTGTTATTTTTATTAATTTTATTTTCTTTGTTATTATTACGTTTTTTATACTTGGCAGTATAATAACTTAAGCTCTGCCTAGTATATTGTTTTAATGAAAATTTTTGATATTGGTTTTATTTTTTGGGATTCTTGTTGTTACGCAGTTGGATTGACTTTCCTCCCTTTCATCATTATAGTCCATATTTAAGGCATTACTGTATATATCTACATACCTTTCAGATTCTTCTTCTTGCTCATTGACTTCTACGTTATCTGCATGTTGTTGGTGTTTCATTTTCTTCTCTTTGTAGTGTCTTTTACCATATTTATCGTACACTACACCTCCATGAATTCTTCCATTCTTGAGGCACTCACGTGATATATGGCCAAATCCGCCACAATTGTGGCACTTTATATTTTTCCTATTTTTCTTGCTAAGATTTCTATTTTGTTTATATCTTTTGACACTTTCTATTGTTTTTGTTTCACTACTAAATGCTTTTGTTTTCTCTTGCTTAATTCTTAAGCTATTTAAGAACTTTATCTTTGGAATTGATGTTTTTAACATATCGCAACATCTATTCCAATCATTTTGAAAACCTAACATATTTGTTAATTGGGTAATGTCTGATGGAAGAGCATTATATAAATAGTTGAATTTTCTTTCATCACTGACTTTATCACCTAATTCTTCTAATTTATTAAATGTGACTTCCATGTTGGCTATGAATATTCCTATGTCTGAAGATTTATCATAGGTCATATTCTCTAATTTTTCATTTAGTTGTAATTTCATTTCCTCTTTACCTTTAGTAAAAGTCTTTTTCAATAACTCCCATATTTCATATGCGGAACTGTTTTTGAAGTCAATACTTAACTTTATTTCATTTTCTAAATTCATACTGATGTATCTTTTTGCTTTGCTGTCACCAACTATCATATTTTTCGTGACTGATTTATGATAGTATATCTCAGTTCCTCTAATTTTAATTCCCTTTGAAGATTCAAAATTTTCTGAGTTTTTCGAGATCTTCTTCATATTGTTTTCGTAGATATATTGATCTAATTCATTGGCTGTTAATATTAGATCCATATCTGATGCCCAAAGAGGATAGGTTTCGACAGTAAGTTTTTTGTTGCTTAAAATATTAAATGATCTATCTTCCATTATTGAATAACTAAGATTTAATTAAAATAAATTTCGGAATCTTGAAATTTCAATTTACTTTTATTTTTTTTTATTGTTGGAATATAAATTATTATTGATGTTTATAAACTAACTAGAGCTAACTGAGACTCTTAATCTTTTAAAATATATGTTATTTTTGTTTAGTTTTTATTATGTGATCACTTTATTTATTTTATTATAATTTTATTATTATTTTAATAACTATGTATTTTTAGTAATATTTGATTATAGGATTAATTATCATAATCCTTAAATGTATATACATTAATAAAATTTAATTTAACTATATTAGTTATAATTGTAAATATATGATGTACATCATTAATACGCCTCATAATATTTTACATTATACAAAATAATGAAAAACATATTTAATTTAATAAATAAGTAAATCTTAATTATACAAGACTTAATTAAAATATTAAACTTTATTTTTAACATTTTATGATTTAAAAAAAAAAATTTTAAATATTAATATTATCCAATAAATTTATATTCTCTTCCTTTAAATAATATTAAAGAATTTAATTAATTATTAATTAATAGAAGAAAGATTAAAAGTTTATTTTTTTATAGTAAAAAGGTGCTTGAAAAAGCTTAATTAGATAAACTAAAAAAATTTACAAATTATAAACTCAATACATAATATTAAAGTTGAAAAAAACTTTGTTTTCCTATAGATAAGAATAATGATTAATGAATATAATACATTCAAATTTATATTGTACAGTATCTATTTTATATTATTGATATTGTATATATATAAATTTGTAAATAAGGTAAATGTCATAACAATAAAAACTTTATACAATTATTAAATTTAATTAATGTCAAAAAAATATAATTAAAAATATTTTTATTAATAATAATTAATATCCATGAATCATTATTTCTTAAATATTTGATTATATCTAATAAATAAAAAACATATAAATCCAAATTTATGATATATATATTTTTATCATTTAACATTTCAGTTATTTTTTTTTTTTTACATAGTACCTTTTTACTTATTATTTGTTCGAACTTAAATAGGCTTTTTTTATTTTATGGATATTGTAACTATCAAAAAAAAAAAAATATTCTTTTTTAAACTAAACTTTCCTTTATTACACCTTATTCATATGCAGGACAAAATAAATTTCAAAATATAATAGGAAGCATTAATAAAAAAAACTATGGTCAGAATTAAATAAAAAACCAATCCATATATGTAGAATTAAATTTTATTAAATTGTAATACTTTTTTATATATATGATGAAATATACTGAAATTATATTTATATTAAAAATTAATATTCATTATATAAATTAAAAATACAATAAATACAATTAGGATTAATTAAAAATTTAATTAATTTAATCAATATATAAATAAATGGATAATAAATAAATAATTAATTAAATAAATAAGAAATAAATTAAAATAAATTTAGCTTTTCAATTAAATTCTATGGGTTAAATGATTATTATTAAAATAGTAAAGTAGATTATTTAAACTTTTATGTGTTAAAAAATATAACATTTATTATAAATTAGAAATTCATTTAAGAGAGATGGGTATGTAAAATTTATATATATTCTTTATATTCTTATTGCCTATTAATCATAGTTAGATTTAAAAAATTATATAAGATAGAATACTTTACATAAATGTATTAATAACCATAAAAAAGTAATGATTTTTTCTTTATATTTATTAATTTAAATATATATATATATATATAATATATATATATATATATATACAAATTTAAATAGAAATTAAAATTAAAATATCATTAAATATAATTAAATATAATTGTTTAATACATTTTTTATATAATTAAATATAATTTAATATAAACTAGTATATATATATATTTTTTTATTTCTTTTAGAAACTTTATATTATTAATTATTTTGTGTAAAAGTTTGAAAAAAAAAAAAAATACTTTTAATAGCAACTTTCCTTTTCTATTTTTTTTTTTTTTTTTTTTCAAATGTTAATATTAAAGTAATAAGATACTATTATTAAATAAAATTTTTTAATTATTAAAATATCTAAAAA
This sequence comes from Neocallimastix lanati (nom. inval.), assembly GCA_016946835.1. Taxonomy (NCBI): domain Eukaryota; kingdom Fungi; phylum Neocallimastigomycota; class Neocallimastigomycetes; order Neocallimastigales; family Neocallimastigaceae; genus Neocallimastix; species Neocallimastix lanati (nom. inval.). Next base: position 32,899 of record JACVTC010000092.1, on the reverse strand, counting down.
AAGTTTTGTTTAAAATTTATATTTATTAATAAAAATTTTATAATTTAAATCTGTTTAAAATAATTTAATACTTTAATTTAAAAACTCAATATATATTCATATTTTTTGATTCATTCTTTCTTCATTCATTCTTTCTTCATTTATAAATATATTCATATATATAAAAAATTAAAAAAATCCAATATTAATATTTTGATATATTTTATTTTGTTATTAATATGTAATATAAATTTAGTATAAAAATCATAAAATCAATTCAAACAAAAGACATATTTAAATTTGTTAAATTATTTATTATTAAATATCATAAAATTAGTAATTTTATTTAATATATATCATTAAATTAGTGATTCTATTTTAATTAGAACATTATATATATTTTTTTAAAATAATATTCTAAAAATATATAATAATTGAAAAAAAAAAGTAAATTGATTTTGTTTAATTATAGTAAAAATATATCATAGTATTAATTATTATATAAATATTCTATGAATATATATTATGGTAGAAAAATTTAAATATTCATTCATTCAATTAAATATCAAATAAGTTAGTAATATTTAAAAAAGTATATGTATTATAAATATTCGATTTATTATTTATATTTAGAATAAATTAAGCAACTCTTAAATATGTATTGACTGTTCAGTAAAACAAATTTTAATATATTTTTGAATTAAATTATAAAAATTCATCATAGGATTAATAATATATATATATATATTTTTTTAAAAAAAGTAATACAGAATTTCTATAAAAGAAACATATATTTGGAATATTTAAATCAATTATATAAATTAAATTAATAAAATTTAATTTTAATAATTATAAGATATTCTAAATATATACATACATTCATGTTTCAATAGAATATAATAAATAATAATTTATAGTAATAAGAAATAACTCTAACATTTTTTTTTAAATATAACATATTGGTAAAGGTAATCAGATTTTTATGTTGCAGCTTCAAGTTAATATTAATAATTTTAATAACTTTATTAAATATCATAATATTAAAAAATAATAAATTTATAGGAAAACATATATAGGTTAAATAATATATAATAAACAAATTTCAATCAATTCATATAAATTTATAAATTTTAATCAATAAATAAACAGTTTATTTGCATTTATTATAGAATAAAAACCATTATCAAAATGCTAAAAAATCTTGATATAACAACATCAATACAGGAAATATCAAATGAATCAGCACCATATTTAAATACTTCTCATTATTCTAATAATAATACCAATATTAAAATTAATTCTCAAATTCAAGATGGTGATTTTAATATAGAAAACATTTTAAGTTTAATTTATAACATTAAAAATGAAAATGATTTTTATAAATTAAAGGAAAGTGTAGTAGTTTCAGGAAGTCCCGAGTTTATCTATCGTTTTGCTCAAGGCATTCTTGATATATTTTTTGAAGAACAAAGTTTTAATACAACATTATCTAGTAATTCTAAATTAACTATATCACAGAAAAATATTATCTATGATGAAACGCTAAATTTATTATTGGTATTTTTTTTTTTTTTTTGGTTATTAAAGAAAATCAAATAAATAAAAGTTTTAATTAAAATAATTAAAATTTTAAAATGTTTAATATTCTGTTAAATAATTAATTTTTATTTTTTTTTCATTTATTATATATATGATATTATGTTTAATATTTTAATTAATATATATACATTCATATATAAATAGGAACAAAGTCAAAAGAACCATGCATTGTCTCAATTTTTATTAGGAAAAATTTATTATACCAGAAAAATTTATTATAAATCTTTTCGTTTCTTTGAATTAGCTTTAAAAAATAGGTTTTATGATGCAGCATTTTATTTAGGTTTATTTTTTGAGCATGGATTAGGTATTGATAGTAATGTAGAAAAAGCGGAATACTTTTATCTTCGTGCAATAGAATCCACTCTTGGACATATTGCTATGCTTCAATTAGCACATCTTTATTTAAATCAAAAAATCAATGGAAAATCTAGAATAAAAGAAGCTATTTTTTGGTTAGAAAGGGCAGCGATGCTTGATTCTGATTTAATTGATGTAGAAAAAATTAATAATTTGAAAAATAATAATACGAATACTATAAACCCATTACCGCTGTACGAATCATCAGGAATCAATAAAGAAGAATCTGATAATATGTTAATGACCCCATTTCGTGTACAATCGTTACCTTTTATTAAAGATAAAGTTAAAACAAGCTTTTCAAATAATACGACACCGTTATTAACTGCTCAATTTAATAAAGAGAGACGTAGAAGTTTAGCTACAGCAAAAATAAATAAAAAGTATACACATAATCATAGTTATAGCTATAGTTATGGTACTTCAACAACATCATTTAATTCAATAAATAATAATACTAAACATAATAGTAGTAATAGTCAGTCATCAAATGAATATCAAGAATTAAAAATTCAATTTAATAGTAAAGATAATACTGAAGAGAATACAGAATTACTAATTAAAAATAATACTGAAGATATTGATTGTATCACTGAACTTGAAAGTGAAATTAATAAAGAAAGTGAACAAGATATTGATAGTAAAAGTCAACGTAGTATTGATAGTCAACATAGTAATTCTGTTATTATGTCACCTTCGATTATTGAAGATGTTTCAAAATTAGTAAAAGATGAAGAAGAATCATTTGAAATATCTTCTGTTAAGTCAAATTATTTTGAAAAAATGAAAGATAAATTAAAAATATCAAAAAATGTTCAATTTAATTTGCAAGTTCAAGCTGAAGCTTGTTTTATTTTATATGAACTTTATAGAAATAGTTATCAAAATTTGATAGAAAAAAATTTGAAGTTATCTAAGTACTATCTTAATATAGCCTCTTTAAATGGTTCAACAAAAGCAATGGTATTATGTTCATTTTTTATTTTATTAATTTTGCTTAAATCTTTTTTTTCTATATTTTTATCAATCTATTTATATATTATAATTACTGTTAATGAACTCATAATTTACTTAAAATATTTATTTTTTATTATTATTATTATTATCATTATTATTTTTGCTTTATTTAAAAATTTTAATTTTTATATGTATATATATTATTTATTTATTTATATTTATTTATATTTATTTATTTTATTATATATAATATATATTTATATATGTATTGCTTTAATATATATATATATATATAAATTATAATTTTATAGTATTATAGGGGTTTGTATTTTTCAAATTCCTTTGAAAAAACGAAAGAATGGATTACCAAAGCAGCTGAGCAAAATCATTTATATTCTCAAATTTTGTTGATTTACTGGAATTTGGGAGGTTTGAATGAACAAGATATAGACGAAGCTTCAGCATTGTTTTGGTTACAATGTGCATCAAGGTTAGATAATTTATCAACAGAAGAAGAAAAAATGGTTCAAGCAAAAATATGGTATGTTTTAGCTAGCTTTTATGAAGAAGGTATATCTGATATATTGAAACCAGATGATCAGGAATCTAAATTGTTATATCGATTGGCTTCTCTAAGAAATTTACCGGAAGCAATTATTAAAATGGAAAAATTTGAAAATGAAGAAGAAGATAATTTTGAAAGTTATGATTATTATGTATATTTAAATCAAAAGAAAAAACATAGAAAAGATCATAAAAAGAATTTATCGGAAAAACGACTTTCTAGAAGACAATCTAAATTTGAAAAAAGACATTCTAAAGGTGTTGCTTCAGATGATATTTCTATTAATACCTATAGATTAAGTAATGGAAATAATAGTGATATAGGAAGTTTAAGTTCTGATACAGCAATAAAAAATCCGTCAAATTTAATTAGAAGAGGAAGTATTCTTACAAATAATATTGATCGAAGAAATAGTGTAAGTACTTATAACACAAATATTTCAGAATATAGACGAGGCAGTATTTCAACATTAACAAGTAATGAATATCGTAGAAGTAGTATTAGTAATGGTAATATGATCGGTAGTAGAGTAGGAAGTATTACTAGTAATTATACTGATACAGAAGGAAGTAGTTACGATAATTATTCTACTGTAAGAACTATTGAAGCACTTAAAACAAATGACGCTGATCAAAACAATACATATAATGAAATTATGGAAAGGAGAAATACATTAACAAAGAAAAATAGTATTTTGAGGAAAGGGAGCTTTTTGAATATTACTTCTTTATTTGATAAACACGATCATTCAAATAAAAGTGATACAGAAAGTATTTCTACAAATACCATTAAGGGTCCAAATATAGATCATATGATAAATAAATATTATTCAAAAAATAATTATATTGTTACATCTATTTTATTATTATTAAATATTCCACATGCTTTAGTTCTTCCATATCCTTCTCAAATTCCCACCCCTACATCTTCTTTTCAAAATTCTAATCCCTTGATATCTCATACACCATATTTAAGATCAAAATCTGTAATGTCATCTTCTTCAAAAATAAATCAAATTCCATCAACTTATAATTTTAATAATTTGTTAAGAAAAGGTTCAATTTCTAATTCTTCACTGAATAATTATAGTCATAATCATATTCATACTAAAATCAGAAATTCAATACAGCCAAAAATCCCAAGTAGTAATCTTATTTCTACATTAAAGAGAAACAAAAAAACAAATCACCCAATTGGTAATATCATATATAATAACGATGATAATGAATTGGATAGTAATTCAAGTTCATTGTCTGTTGATGAAAGTGACAATGAATTTAATGATAGTTCGGATGATACTAAAAAAATATCCAATACCCAAAATACTACCAAGCGCCATCCTCCAAAATTTTTAATTTCATCAACATCAACAGATGATAAGAATATTAATGAAAATGAAAGTATCAATAAGAATATAAATAATAGTAATTATACGAATACTATTGTTTGTAATTCACCATCAATGATGACATCTAAAGATCTTATTTATCAAAATAAAAAGTATAGTAATTCAGATAGTAAATTGAATACAATAGAAGTTTCAGAAAAACAAAACTTGGAAATTATTCATCCATTAACAAAATCTAAAACAGTAATTGGCCATAAAAAGAATAATTCTTTAAATTCATTGAATATCAATAACTTTACACCATTAAAATCAAATTCAATGGCGTTATCCGATATTGATTCTGGATCCTCTTATACAAGAAATAGTGAGCTTTCATCATTACCTGGTAATTCTGTTTATTCTCATTATCCAAAATCGTCATATTCTTCAACTAATAGTTTAAATCAATTGGAAGATTTAAAGGATAAGTATATTGAAAAAGATAAAATTAAGAAAAAGTTAAATAAAAATGTTGAAGCTTCTGTTATTATGAATAAAAGATCATCCTCATTAAGTAAATATCAACAAATGAAATATAATTTAAATTTACAAAATATAAACAACAATAATAATAATAATAGTAGAGCTAATGAAAATACCAAAAGTAAAAATGATACCAGTTTAAATAAACCCGAAACAAATAATAATATGCATAATATTTATGAGAAAAAGGTTCTGAACAATTATTCATTCAATTCAACTACAAATATTCTTGATACTCCATTTATGAATTCTTCACCAAGTCTATCAGAACAAATATCAGAAAAATTTAATCAAATTATGGACAAGGAAGATGGTGAATTAAGTGATAAAGGTGAAATTATTGAAATTAACGATAATAATAGAGAAATATCAGAAAATATTATCAATGAAAATGATATATCAACAAACGACTATTCATATGACCTAGAAAGTTCTAATGACTATAATTATAATGACTATACTGTATTTGAAAAGAGGACAAGTACTTTACTATACAATGACTATATAAATTCATTTAATTATGCTTCTAATTCATCAATCAACCCATCCTATGATAATCCCCAAAGTTACCTAAAAATAAATTCCAAAGATGATAATATAAATTCAACTACTAAATCAAAATCAAAATCGAAGAATAAGGGAAAAAAGAGGTCATTATTAAAAATGAGATCTATTATTAATTCATTTTCATCTGAAAGAGAACGTAATAATTCATTAAAAAAAAAGGAAGAATTGCAAAATAATACTAGTTTTAATTTAAATAACGAAAATAATGATTCAGGTATAAAGTTGTACTTAAAGAGATATCATAAAAATGATAATCAACCCAATTCCAATAATAATTTATATAGAACATCAACCATTGAATCTAATACCAACACAACAGATTCAATGGATGATACCTATTCTGAAATAACTAAAAATAAAGGATTTATGAAAAAGAGTAGAGAATTATTGAAAAATAAAATTTCGAAATCCAAACTTCTTCTTCATCATAAAAGCTCAAATGGATCTAGTAAATCAAAGCATAGAAATTCAAAAGATAATAAAAGTTTTTTGGGTAAAGATGTTTCTATAATTGAAGATCCTTTATACGAAAATGAACATAATTATATTGAAGAAAATAATTTAACTTATTTAAGTAGAGTTAGTTCTGGTAGTAAAAGTTCACATATTTACCGTCATGCTCAAAGTTTATATGATCCTAATCAAGATCAATTAAAAATTGTTCGTAAGTTAAGCGATTTAGAAAATTTTAAGAAAACATATTCTTTAATAAATAAGAATTATACTGGTATAGAAGATCATAAAGGTGAAACAGGAAATGTTAATAATCATACTTTATTAGAAAATGATTATTTCAAAGCGTATTCGTCTTCTAGACCAGAAGAATTATATACAGAAAAGGGTAAAAGCAAAAATATTAACCAAAACAATGAAAAATAAAATTTATTCAAAATAATAAGAAAACAAATACTAAAACATATGATATAAAATAAAGTATATAAAGAATAAAAATAATTTTATAAAAATAGTAGTAATATATATATTTAAATTAATAAATAATTTAATAATTTATTTATACAAATATAACCAAATATATATATATATATATATATTTATTTATTTTTAATATACTAAAAATAAGAGAAAGATAAAGTATAGGAATTTAAAAATAAATAATAAAATAAATAAAAATAATTTATAATAATATAATAATAATAATTATAATTGTAAAAATATGATAATAAAATATTAAAATATATATACTTTAGTTTTAAAAAAAAATTTTTTTTTAATAACGAAATCACTATCAATACCATTACATTAATTTATTATATTTTTCGACTGATTAAATTAAATAAAATAAATAAAAAAAAAAAAAAAATTTTTTTTATAACTTTTTAGATATAGAAAAAGAAACATATAAAATAATATATATATATATATTTATATGTGTATGTGTATAAAATTAATAAATAAATTAATAAATAAAATAATTATTATCTATTATAAAATAATATTATTAATTTTTCATTTAAAAAAAAAAAAAAAAAAAAAAAAAAAAAAAAAAAAAAAATCCATTTTAGTTAATATAGTTTAATTTTTTATTATATATATTTGTAGTATTGTTATATTATTATATATATATATATTTATTTTATTAAATAACTATTTCATAAAATATTAAATCACAATAAGTTCTTTTTTCTTGAGTATTTTCCCTTATTGCTGGTTTCTGTGTCGCAATTCTAATGAAGTGCTTCAAGTAAAATGGATTAATTCTAATTGTATCATTAAAGATTTTATTAAATGTGTAAATATTCTTGGGTTAAAGAATCTTGTATTCTATATAGAAAAATCCTAGAAAAAAATATCAAAAAGTTTAGTGATGTCATTGTAGTATATTAGTCTAATATTGCTACAAAACAAGGTGTTAAAGGAATTAACTATGATAAATCAAAATTCATTCACACAAGAACTTTATTCAATCTTTGCTGAAAATACACTTAACTTAGTCTAGGAATTAATTGAATATTACGTTTAAGATGTGGATATAAGTATAATACCACTATTGCTTTTAGAAATGGTAGTGTTAACAGAAAATTGTCCTAAATGTTGTTCATGTTGGGGCAAAGGTGATCAGTCATTTATTCATTGGATTATTTGAATGTTCCACTTTTTAAAATATTTAATTGAAATCGTTAGAGTTCATCAATGTCCTTTTTATTTTGTTTGGAAATAAAACAAGGATTTAACTTTTATTTTCTTCCTACTTATCTATTTTAGATTGTGACAAGAAAATTAATGAATTTTTTTTTTACGTTCCTTCTTGGTGGAACTTTAGCTTTAGAAGAGCTACAATTCAATATTGGGGAACAAAAATATTTAAATGAACTTCTATTAAAGAGTTCTGAGTCTAAAGTTTCATATATAGTTAGTCTCGCGGATTACCTTACCAGTACTATACTAGTTGTTAGTAGCTCTCTTGAGTTACTCTTTGATTGGTATATAAAATTCTTTACATCGTCGAACTGATATAACAAAGAAAAACCTCTACTACTAGTTCTCCTAGTTCATCAAACACAAATAGTAATAATAATAATAGTTCTTTACAAAATGAATTTACGGAAACTGAATCTCCTGATACTATTTCTCATGGTTCGAGGGGGAGTTTAGTGGTCTTCACACTATCTTCTTTATTTATTATTACTTCTTTGTTTTATTTTATTAGATTTTTATGGTGGAAATGATCTATATTCACATCACCATAATAAGTTTTAAAATTTTCTATTTATTTTCAATTGTATTACATTAACTTTATTATTTATTAAATTTTATGGGGGTGTGTCATTTCGAAAATTTTTATTACATAAATTTGTATTTTGTTGTAGTGCATTTCGGAAAACATGGCGTATTATAATGTAATAAATAAATAAATGAATAAATAAATTATAAATGAATAAATAAATTTTTAAATAATAATATAAATAATTAAGACAAACGTTTATTATGACTAAGAAAAATTTTTTTAGAAAATTAAATATATATATATATATATATAATTACTACATATATAAAATAATTATATTTTTTTTATTTTATTTTAAATATTATTAATTATTATTAATACATTAATACCTTGTTTATATTATCAACAGAAAATACAGATTGAATAAAATAAAATAAAATGAAATAAAATAAAATAAAATGAATAGTAGAAACATAAATATAAGTACAGATTGAATAAAATAAAATAAAATAAAATAAATAGTAGAAACATAAATATAAGTACAGATTGAATAAAATAAAATAAAATAAAATAAATAGTAGAATATGAATATAAAGTACAGATTGAATAAAATAAAATAAAATAAAATAAAATAAAATAAAATAAAATAAAATAAAATAAAATAAAATAAAATAAAATAAAATAAAATAAAATAAAATAAAATAAAATAAAATAAAATAAAATAAAATAAAATAAAATAAAATAAAATAAAATAAAATAAAATAAAATAAAATAAAATAAAATAAAATAAAATAAAATAAAATAAAATAAAATAAAATAAAATAAAATAAAATAAAATAAAATAAAATAAAATAAAATAAAATAAAATAAAATAAAATAAATAAAATAAAATAAAATAAATAAAATAAAATAAAATAAAATAAATAAATAAAATAAAATAAAATAAAATAAAATAAAATAAAATAAAATAAAATAAAATAAAATAAAATAAAATAAAATAAATAAATAAAATAAAATAAATAAATAAAATAAAATAAAATAAAATAAAATAAAATAAAATAAATAAATAAAATAAAATAAAATAAAATAAAATAAAATAAAATAAAATAAAATAAATAAATAAAATAAAATAAAATAAAATAAAATAAAATAAAATAAAATAAAAAGTAGAATATTAAATAAGAAAGTACAAATTGAATAAAATAAAATAAAATAAAATAAAATAAAATAAAATAAAATAAAATAAAATAAAATAAAATAAAATAAAATAAAATAAAATAAAATAAAATAAAATAAAATAAAAAGTAGAATATTAAATAAGAAAGTACAAATTGAATAAAATAAAATAAAATAAAATAAAATAAAATAAAATAAAATAAAATAAAATAAAATAAAATAAAATAAAATAAAATAAAATAAAATAAAATAAAATAAAATAAAATAAAATAAAATAAAAAGTAGAATATTAAATAAGAAAGTACAAATTGAATAAAATAAAATAAAATAAAATAAAATAAAATAAAATAAAATAAAATAAAATAAAATAAAATAAAATAAAATAAAATAAATAGTATAAATTTGAATATAAAGTACAGATTGAATAAAATAAAATAAAATAAAATAAATAGTATAAATTTGAATATAAAGTACAGATTGAATAAAATAAAATAAAATAAAATAAAATAAAATAAGATATAATAAAATAAAATAAAAAGTAGAATATTAAATAAGAAAGTACAGATTGAATAAAATAAAATAAAATAAAATAAAATAAAATAAAATAAAATAAAATAAAATAAGTAGTATAAATTTGAATATAAAGTACAGATTGAATAAAATAAAATAAAATAAAATAAAATAAAATAAGATATAATAATTATTTTATATATATAGGAATCTTATATATTTTAATTTTTTTTCATTTATTTTTCTAAAAAAAAAAAATTTAGTTATAATAATGTTTGTCTTTTAATTATTATATTTTATTATAGTAAATAAAAAAATTTAAATGAAAAATAAATAATTTTAATTATTTATAATTCATATTTTCATAAACGATATATATATATTAATTTAAATGATATAAGAATTAAAAATTAAAACAATAAGAGTTGAATAATTGATCTTATTAAAATAATTAATTATTTGCATAGTAATATTTATAATGTTTGATCAATATGAATCAATTATTATTAAAATATAATAATAACAATTATAATTTTAATAAAATAATAAAAATCTTTTATTGAATTTAATATTTTTAATAACATAATTAATTTTGAAAAGTATATTGATATTAATAAATTTTATAATAATATAATATTGATATTAATATTAATAAAATTTATAATTATATAATATTGATATTGATATTATTAAATTTATAATTATATAATATTGATATTGATATTAATAAAATTTTAACTAGTATCAAATAAATCGGTTTTAGTTATAAATTACTTAATAAAAATAACTAAAAGATAATTTCTATTAAGATTATTAAATGAACACAATAGGTAAATAAATTTGTATTTTTCTAGCATTTTTTTGAATTAAGATTATTTAATTATTATTTAAACGATTATAAATATAAATTTAAAATAAATAAATTTGTATTTTTCTAGCACTTTTTTAAATTAAGATTATTTATTTTAAATTAATATTTATATCGTTTAAATCAATTAAACATTCTTTCCATAATTTAATTAATTCATTTCTGTTGCATCCATTATAAAATAAATTTATTTCCTTACTTTTATAATTTTCAATTAAAATTTTAATTTCATCAGTTGCACTAAATATTTTTTGCTTTTTTTTTTTTTTTCCAATTTCCTTTAGTTCTCCTTTGATAATCATTATAAGATAAGTTTTCTTCTTCTTTTAATATATATATTAATTTATAAAATAAAGGTTTATTTGGAAATATATTATTTAAATAGCTATTATAAGATTCTGATGCATTGTTTATTAAATGCTCTATATTTTCATAATAATTCTAATTATTAACATTATACTTAAGTAAATAATTTTTATTAAAATAATCTAAAAATTGTAGAAAATTATTATACTTGTAACGAATCCTATTACTACCATACAATACCTGGCACTGAATTCAAGAATCCTTTGGATCTACTATTTTTTTTAAATATCTACCTTTTGGATCTTTTATTCTTTTGGAAATTTTTACCTCTTGGATCTACTACCCTTTGGAAGTATTTATCTCTTTGAATCTACTTTTTGGAAATATCTACTTAAGGAACCCTTGTTAAGGAACCCCTGTTAAGGAACCCCTGTTAAGGAAACCCTGTTAAGGAAACCCTGTTAAGGAACTCTGTCATTTTGGAATCATAACTTTTTTAGTACTCTTTCAAAATTATACATGAATTTTAATAGCTTAAAAGAAAACTTTAGATTACTCTACTTATTATTCGTTTTAATTACTACTTTCTTTATTCAAACGGTCATCCTCGGAATTCGTATAATAAATCTTGGAACTAAATACGTTGTTCTCCTAATAATAGAAGAAATTATTACGTTAATACTTAATTAATACAATCAAGGAAAGTCTTGTATAACACTTCCTTATTTTTAAATCTTAAACCTTTTGTTTATATACTTTTCTAAGTACGTTACCGACCCTCGCTGGTAGGCTGAGGCGTAAGTCCTACATTGCAGCTCTTCGGTTGATAAACTGAATGAACAGCGGTGCGGAAAAGAAAAGAAACAAAAGATTTAATACTTTATATTTTTTTAAAGTTAATTTTAATTGCTATATTATTCTTTAACGAATAATAAAATAAATAATAAATCAATTTAAAAATATTTGTAAAAAGTAAACAAATTTACGAAATTAATATTTGAGTATAGACAGTGTCGGCTTGCCAAATATTAATTTCATATACTCTTATTTATTATTTTGCAAAAATTTTGTAGATAGTAAACGCGGGTATCTCAAAGGAGCCAACCTTTGACAATTAGGTTTATAACACCTAGAACTGTAAAACCTTCAACGCTTGATGGTAACTACACACTTCAACAGGTGATAGTTTGTTCACTCGCGCATAAAATAAGAGGTGGGTCAGGTTCGATCCCTGATAAAACCCTTGTCATTCTTGCGAAGTGACGTTAAAATTATATAGTTTTTATTTTTTATTTTAGGCTTTTATAAATTTGTTCGCCTACTTGTTATAAGTAACAGAATTTGTTTTTTATTGTTGTGATTATATTCTAGTTACTTAATTATTATTCCTGTAAAAAAAATTGATTTATTATTTCATTAATTACTATTTGAAAATAATTTTAAATTAAAACATACATAAAGATGGAACAAGACAATTTTACTGATAATAATTCTACTTTTAAAACTGGTTTTTCTGGAGACCGTCGTTTCTTTAAAGGTTTTCTTGCTAAGATAGAGTTAGTCTTTATGCTCTATCCCGACAAATTTGCTGACGATAAAACAAAAATTGTATATTTAATAACTCAACTCTATGGTTCTGCTATGAATTGGGCCGCATCTTTAATAGAAAACCAAGATCCATGCTTGAATAATTATGAATCCTTTGTTGGAAGACTTAAAGCTATGTTTGGGAACAATGATGCTACCTTCGTAGCAAATCAAAAGTTACGAACAATAAAACAAAAGCGACTTGGAGATATAAGAAGCTATATTTTGGAATTCAACAAGTATGCTGATGAGTCTTCTTGGAATGAAGAAGCTAAAATGGATGCATTCATTGCTGGTCTACAGGATCAAATAGCTACCAAGATACTTGAAATGTTCCCTGGACCACAAACTCTTTTTGCCCTACAAACAATTGCTGCTAGACTTGATTCTCGACTTGCAACTAGGAGGCAATTTTTCAATCATCAAAATCATTCAAATAATAATAACAATAACAGAAGACCTCCACCCAAAGGAAAACCAAAATTTCAAACTAGCAGTTCATTATCGAAAGAAGAAAAAGATAGAAGAAGAAAAGAAAATCTTTGCATGTACTGTGGTTCTTCTGAACATTCACTTAACAACTGTCCTTTAAGAAATAAATATAAAAGCTCTTCAAGCAATGTTCATATCAGCAATCTAGAACCTAAAACTATTACTAGACCAAGGATTTCCGATCTCCCAAATGTAAACCTTCCAATATATGAATTTACTATTAAAGTTAATAATTCTAAAACAAAAACTAAAATTCTCCTTGATTCAGGATCTCAACTAAACCTAATTGATGTCTATTTTGTTAAAGAAAATAATATTCCTTATTCTTCTCAATCTGACTTTCCTAGAGTCTCTGGAATCGGAGGCAATCAACAAATCTTAGGAAAAACTTCATCAATTTCTATTCAGCATGAAAACTATATTTGTAAAACACAATTTTATGTAGTTGTAACGAAACTCATATGATATAGAATAAAACTTTAAATAATAATAAATTAAAATAAATATATTAAAGTTATATATAGATTATAAGTATAAAATTATTAAATAGTTAAATAGTAAAAAATTTATATTAATAAAATTATAAAAATAACTTGTAAATGTAATTGTTTAGAAATGTTAAATACTTTAGTAAAAATTATTGTTTATAAAGATTACTTTAATTTAGATAACAAATATAAATAGGAATATAAAATATTTATTTAATAAAATGTTACTAATTGTCCAGTAAAATTAGATAATAATAAAAAGAATGTTTAAAGGTTACTAATTAGCCTGTAAAATTAGATAAGTTTAGTAGAGGTTTACTAATTACCTTAAGAATTAGGATTATAAGTTTTTATAATAAATAATTAATAACATAAAAGGTTATAAAATAAATTTATTTCTATTGAATGAATTTAATTATTTTCTTATAAATAATTTTATTTAGTATATTAGATAAAGATGGGAAACAAGATATATACCATACTTTATCACATAATGGTAGACTCGGGGTTGACACTTAGATATTTAAAATCAAGCAGGGGGGGACGGGTATTACCCTGCTTTGATTTTAAATAAAAAATTAATTCTTTATTAAAAATTTTTTTATTTTTTTTTATTAATATAAAAGTTTTTTTTTTTTTTTTATTTAAAGTACACCCATTTAATTTTTAAGAAATTGTTACAATATTTATATTTTTTTATAAATTTAAAGTATAATTAATTGTTTATAATTTAAGTAATTTTATAGAATTATTGAATTAATTTTATATCAATAATTCATTTTTGTTTTAATTTTTATAAATATAATAATATAATATTCAAATATAATTTAATTAAAAATAATTATAAAATAAATATATAGAAAATAGTTTTTACTATTTTCTTTGATATTTTTAAGTTAAATAAATTGTTTTTAAAGATTAATATAATAAATTTAATAATCTTTAATTATTTTAAATAATACTTGTAATTATTTTCAAAATAAAATAAAATTTTTATAATATTTAATTAATAAATTTGATAATATTTAAATAATAATTTTTATAATAAGTAAAAATTTTTAATAATAATTTTTAATAATAAATTTAATTAATAATCTTAATAATTTTAGAATAATATTTAATTAATAATTTTAATAATTTTATAATAATTTTTATAATAATATTTAATTAATAGTTTTAATAATTTAGTATCTTAAAAGTATAATTTTAATATTTATAATTGTATTTTAATATATACATATATTTAATAATATAACAATAAAGTAATTAATTAAAATTTATTTACATTATTTACAAGTTAAAATTAATTTATATCAAAATAAATTAAATTTACAATGAGGTTTAGGTTATGAAGAATATAGGAAAGTACAATTTAGTAAAGAATTATTAATAATAAAATAAAGGTTATTAATTCATTCTTTACCATGATGCCCCCTCTAAAACTCAAGCTACATCGAAGCTGAGTTATACTTGACTATATTCTTCAAATGAACATTCCTATTCATTTGAATTCCAGAATTTGGATCAGCCAAGGTAACCGTATTAAATTGTTTTTTTATAACTTTAAGAGGACCAACAAAATAAGGTTCTAGTTTAGTTCTTGAAAAATTTCTAACTAGAACTAAATCACCTTCCCTAATTCTTTTTCCTTCATTCAAACTATTCTTTTCCTCTCTTCTAGCAGCCCAATACTTATTTGCATTTTTAACATTTTCGGCTGCTTCTAAAGTCCATCGGTAATGATTTATAAATTTTTCTAACAACACTTCATCCGATGACTTATTAATATCCTTGGTAGGTCTAGCAGCAATATCAAAAGGCTGCTGATCTTCCCTACCATAAACCAACTCAAAACTTGAATGTTTTGTTACCTTATTTTTGGTAGTTCTAAGAGCCCATAAGGCGGATGGTAAAACTTCATCCCAATCCTTATTCTTAGAACCCAACAACCTCAATAACTTGCCGATCTCTTTATTACGGTTTTCCGTAAGTCCATTACTTTCAGGATGATATGTGGAAATAAACTTCACATATACATCATAGAGATCTAAAAATATTTTCGTCATGTCCGAGGTGAACTGAACACCATTGTCAGTTGTTATTACCTGTGGAACACCATGACGAGCAAACACATTAATTAAGAACTTAATCACATCCTGTGATGTTATATTTTCCGTGGGTTCTGCTTCAACCCATTTGGTGAAGTAATCCACCACAACCATAATATATTGATTATTATTTTTAGTTTTAATCAAAGGTCCAATAATATCTAAACCCAAATGTATAAAAGGACCTTCTACTTTAGTTGGAATATTTTCTGTAGGTTCTGGATATGGTTGTGACCTATTCAACTGACACTTGTCACAACTTTGCACCACTCTTTTAATATCCATCACCATATTATTCCAATAAAAACTTTTACGAAGCCTTTGATAAGTCTTATAATATCCCTCATGACCTATCTTATGGGCTTCTAAAATAAGTTTTACTCTTTCCGTTTGATCAGTAATTAATTTACGATAGTCATTACCATCAACAAAGTAATCTTCACCATCTATCGTAACAAATTTTTCATTTATAAAGTCTTTAATAGTTTTAGAAAGCAACTCTTCTTCTTCCTTTGAAGTTAACTTAGTTGCCAATACCACAGAATCAGCTCTTTTCTTCATCCTAGATAATGCATCGGCTAACACATTTTTCTTACCCATTTGATATTGAATTTCAACACCAAGGGTACTAACAGTTAAGCACCACCTTGCTTGCCTAGCATTATTAGGTTCCTTATTTTTAAAGAAACTGATTAAAGGTTTATGATCTGTTATTACTACTGTTTTATTAGGATTTCCTAATATATAAGATTTCAACTTAGTAATACAATAAATTAATGCAGCTCCTTCCAAGTCAGTAATGCCATAATTTTTCTCGGCTTTACTTAAACTTCTACTTATATAATGAACTGGATGTTCCTTTTTGGTTTCTAAATCTTCTTGGAGTAATACTCCTCCAATACCTTCATAGGAAGCATCCGTTCTAATTATAAACCTTTGATTAAAACTTGGATATTTTAAAATTGGTGCATTTATTAACTTTTCTTTTAACAGATCAAAACTTTGTTGATGTTCATTATTCCATTTATATTTAACATTCTTTCTTAATAATTTACATAAAGGAGCAGAGATTTGAGCATACTTATCAATAAAGTTTCTATAATATCCTACTGCTCCAAGAAAAGATCGTAATTCATGAACATCAACAGGTGCTACCCACTCCTTGATAGCCTTAATTTTGCTATCCTGGGGACTTAAACCTTTCACTGATGCCTTATGATCTAAGACTTCTACTTCAGTCTGCATAAAGGCACATTTTTCAATGTTAATTTTTAATTTGTGTTGGCGAAATACTTCCAACACTTGCCTAATGTGGCTTATGTGTTCTTTTATACTCTTAGAGTATATTAAAATATCATCTATAAAGTTAAAAACAAACTTTCCTATAAATGGGAAAAGAATCCTATTCATTTCCCTTTGAAATGTAGCTGGGGCTCCGGTTAAACCAAAAGGCATAACCTTGAATTGGTAGTTACCAAATTTTGTGGTGAAGGTGGTAATTTCTACGCTTTCCTCATCCATCAAAATTTGATGATAACCAGAGTAAAGATCCATTGTTGTAAAAATCTGTGCCCCATCTAAACTATCAAATATCTCATCAATGTAAGGTAATGAATAAGAATCTTTAACTGTTAAATCATTAACCTTACGATAATCAATACATAATCGCCATTTACCGTTCTTCTTCGGTACTAACACTATTGGCGATGACCATTCAGAACAAGAAGGTTCAATTAATTTCTTATTAATTAATTTAATTAATTCCTCCTTAAGTATATCCGACTTAAATTTAACTAATCTATAGCACCTTTGCTTAACTGGTTTCGCACCAGGAATTAAATTAATCTTATGTGGAGGAAGATCAGAAGGTGTTAATTCTTCTGAAGAAGTAGCAACTATTTCTAAGTTCTCCTCCAGAATTTTAATTATTTCATCTTTATATTTTTCGTTTAAAGTATTTAGGAAAATTTCATGATGAATATATTGCTTTGGGGATAATCCTTCAATTTTCTTTAAATCATTCTTTTTGGAATCCTCATCCAAAGCCTTAATCATACACAACAACTTTTCTTCATCTTCATAATCATTATTAATAGGTGCAATAACGTCAATTACTCCCTCAGGAGTAATTTGACACAAACTATATAAAATGGGGTGGATAAACAAATTATAATCAATTTGGGTTTTTAAGTTAATTAGAATATCGTAAAAAGGATCCTCCTTTTCTACTATTCTACAATTAACCATTAATACAAGATTATTAATCTTTACTGGCACCCGAATGATATAACCTTCCGAGTAATCATCATTCTTAGTTGCCAATCTAATTCTGCCACGACTAATATCAATAGGTTCATATTCGGACGGAAGCTTATCTAAAAATTGTTGAGTAATTATACTTAAATTACTACATGAATCAATTAAAGCCTTCCCCGAAACACCTTCAACTGTAACATCAACCATGGCAATATCCTCTTCACATGGTTCGTTACCTTTACTTTTATAAGTGTGGTCTATGTTATTAACGACCACAGTCGTGGCTGACACATTATCCAACACCCCAGAGATATTAGATTGGTCCCTATCCAATTTAATACCCTGTGACACCTTATATCTTAATTTTGGAGCAGCATCCAATAACTGTCCAAAAGTAATATTGCAATGGGCAGAATTTAAATCTTTAAGAATATCATATTCTTCTTCCCCCGATTGCATCTTAATTTTCCTAGATACTCTAGAACTTTTATTTTCTTTTTGAGTATCTTTATCTTTACTAATTAACACCTTTGTTAAATCAATTACTTTATTATTCTCCTTCACAATACTTTTATTATTATCATTATTTTCTTTCATTAAATTTTTATTCTTTCTTTTATCATTATTTACATTATTTATAATAACTTCATCATTCACTAATGAATTATTATTAATATTATCATTACTATTATCATTACTATGATTATTACTATAATTAGTATTACTATTACTAGCTCTTTCATTATCACGAATTTGTCTTTCAATCTCTTTTTCTTTTTCAATTCGTGGTTGAGCTAGAATAGATGGTTTAATTTGTTTAACAATTTTATTACTTATATTATTTTCTTTTACTTCTCGTTCTTTCTGTTTTCGTAATGCAGGAGTTATTATAGGTGTAGGATTCTCCTTCAACGACTTATGAATCCTTTTCTCTGCACTACCTTCATCATTATTAACATCATAAATTTTACGTTTAGATGCTCCTACTAAATAATCAACTTTCTTTTTATTAACCACCCTTTTATTAGCAGGAGTTTCTTCAATATTAGAAAGACGAGAATTTTTAATTTCTTTTTGATATTTAAGTGAAGCTGCTTTATTAAGTATGGGAGAGCTTCTTATCCCATTACTCAATTTAAACGTTTATTGTTTCTAATTTCCTTCCTATTTTTCTCAACAATTGCTCTCAACTTTGGGCAATTGTTTTGATAATGACCTGGTTCTTTACAGAAATAACAAGCCTTTATTGTTAAACTTCTCATTTTTCTTGTTAATTCCTCTATGCCATTATCTTCTTTAGGTTTAATATTAACTTTTTGTTCTAATTTATTTTTAATAGGAGGATGAAAATTAACTCTATTACTAAAAGAAGATGTATTTGCAGAAGGTGAAGTGGTAGAAGGATGTCTTCTTTGATTACTACCCATATAATTTAACCTATCTGCTTTTTCAGCAATTTTAAAGGCTTTTGACAGAGAATTGTTATCAAATAAGGTTAGACGTTTCCAGGCTTCAACATTGTTTTCAATGGAGTCTGTGTAATCTAAAACACTTATCTGACTTCTTTTCTTTTTATTTAATTTTAAATATAAAGTTTTATACTTAATATTAAAATCTTTGATTCTTTCATTTCTCTTAATTCTTAGAGCACGTAGCTCTCTTAATAAATTATTTTGATCCTCCCTAATGCCATAAAATTCTTCTATAGCTTTTACAATTCTATTAAGGGAAGGATAAGCCTTATTCTTTTTATCAATTTCTTTATCTTCTTCATTATCATCATCCTCATCTTCATCATTAATATCCTTATAATTATCATCATCATCATCATCATCATCATCATCATCATCATCACTATCATCATCTTTATTATTATCATCCATTAATTCTTGGATGACTTTCCTGGTTTCACCAATTGAGGTTAAAACACAGGCATAAAATATAATCTTGGAGTCTTCAACATGTTCAAGCTTTATCCAAAGCTCTAAATCAGACTTCCAAGTTTTAACATCTAAATTTTCTTTGGATATTTTTTCAATATCCTTAAGTTCCTTTTTTAAATCTTTAAAATTAATTGTACTCATTTTAAAAAAAAAAAAAAACACACTTTTAAAAAAAAATAAAATAAAAAAAATTGTTTTATTAATTATTTAATTGCTATATTTTTATTTATTTATTTATTTATTTACAATTAAAATTATATATTTAAGTAATTTATATCTCTAGTGAGACGTTTCCGGCTAGTGTATATTTAATTTTGCTATATACACCCGTACTCCCCCTCCTGGACACTAGAATAAATATAAATTAATAAACTAGTTGGAGTGTTCACTATTCTTTCAAGCTAATAACCCCTTTCGTTTATCTTTACTTAAAAAAAAATATATACAATTATTTACAAAAAAAATTTTTTTAAATATAGCAATTAAAAATATTTAAAAACACAAAAATTAATATTATTTTTTTTTTTTTTTTTTTTTTTTTTTTTTTTTTTTTTTTTTTAATAATTTTATAATATTAATAATTTATAATAATTTTTAGAATAATATTTAATTAATAATTTTAATAATTTTATAATAATTTTTATAATAATATTTAATTAATATTTTTAATAATTTAGTATCTTAAAAGTATAATTTTAATATTTACAATTGTATTTTAATATATACATATATTTAATAATATAACAATAAAGTGATTAATTAAAATTTATTTACATTATTTACAAATTAAAATTAATTTATATCAAAATAAATTAAATTTACAATGAGGTTTAGGTTATGAAGAATATAGGAAAGTACAATTTAGTAAAGAATTATTAATAATAAAATAAAGGTTATTAATTCATTCTTTACCAATAAATGTTAAGGTTTTAGAGAATTAAATAAAAATAAAGTAAGAAACACAAATTTTATTTTTTTATTTATTATTTTTATTTATAAATTTATTTTATTTTATTTTATTTTATTTTATTTTATTTGATGATCTTTAAAAATTAGTAGCAAAATTTACAACTATTTATACTTTTTTTCAAGGCATAAAAGTTGTTCTTGCCACTAAATTACATTTTATTTATTTTTTTTTTTTTTTAAAAACTATTAAATTTAAATTGATTTTTATAATTAATTATATAAAATTTAATTATAACAATATAAATAAAATACATTTATAATATTAATAAAACATTTTTTTTTTTTTTTTTTTTTTTTTTTTTTTTTTTTTTTTTTTTTTTTTTATTTATTTATTTAAAAATATCTAAAATATTACTAATAAGAATTTATTTAATTGGCTATAATTTTTATTACAATCTGTTAAAATATTCAAATAAAAATAAAAATACTATTCTAATATAAAGGTTTTTAATAAAATAAAATATTTTTCAATATAAAATAAAACATTTCGATATAAAATTTTATAATAAAAGTTAAAATATAATATATAAATTTTTAATTATCAATATATAAAAATATTATTAATACAAATTTTCATTATTAATATAAAAAAAAAATAAGACTCATTATTAATATTGCTAATATAAGTTTTAAATATATAAAAATATTACTATTAATATAAGATTTAATATAAAAATATAAAGTTTAATATAATTTTTGATTTAATTTTTGATCTTTGGATTTAAAAATTTATTAAAGTACAAAAATAATAATGTACACATAATGTATTAGAAATAAATCGTAGATTTAATTAAGAATGCATTATTTAGTACATTCTTATCAAGATGCCCCGACGAAGACTCAAGCTTCTCTGTAAGCGGAGTTAAACTTTACTAAATTTTTAAAGTGAACATTCCTATCGAGTTGCTTTCCAGTCTTCTGATCGATTAGGGTTGCCGTGTTGAATTGAATTTTTAAAATTTTAAATGGTCCATTGTAATATGGTTCTAGCTTAGTGCGGCTAAAGTTTCTAACAAGAACAAGATCACCAGCCTTTAATTCTTTTCCCTTTTTCATACTTATTTGTTCTTCTCGTCTTGTTGCCCAATACTTGTTAGCATTCTTCACATTTTCGCATGCTTCTCTAGTCCATTGATAATGACGAACAAATTTTTCCATTAAAATTTCATCATATGATTTACCTGCATTTTCAATTGTTCTTATGGCTATATCATAAGGCTGTTGGTCTTCTCTTCCATATACTAATTCAAAACTAGAATGTCCAGTAGCTGTATTTTTGGTAGTTCGAAGTGCCCATAAAGCAGAAGGTAAAACTTCATCCCAATCTTGATTTTTCCTTCCTAATAAACGAAGTAATTTTCCAATTTCTTTATTTCGATTTTCAGTAAGGCCATTTGATTCAGGGTGGTAAGTAGCTACAAATTTAACATATACATCATAAAGATCAAGAAAGATTTTAGTCATATCAGAAGTGAATTGGACTCCATTATCAGTAGTAATAACTTGAGGTACACCATGTCTTGCAAAAACGTTTATTAAAAATTTAATTATATCAGAGGAAGTTATGTTTTCAGTGGGTTCGGCTTCAACCCATTTGGTAAAGTAATCAACAGTTACTATAATATATTGATTATTATTTCTTGTTTTTGGTAACGGTCCTATAATATCTAATCCTAAATGCACAAAGGGACCCTCCACTTTAGTTGGATGGTTTTCGGTTGGTTCTGGATATGGTTGAGGACGATTTAACTGGCATTTTTCACAATTACTAACAATTCTTTTGATATCTTTAATCATATGATTCCAATAAAAGTTTTTCTTAAGTCTTTGATATGTTTTGTAATATCCTTCGTGGCCAATATTATGAGCTTCTAAAATTAATTTAAACCTTTCATTTTCGTCCGTTATTAATTTTCTATAATTTCCATTGTCGATAAAGTAATCTTCACCATCAATAACAGTAAACTTTTCATTAATAAATTCCTTTATAACCTTAGATAATAATTCTTCATTATTTCCATTAGTAATTTTTGTTAATAATATCTTTCTCTCTTCCTTACTTTTCATTCTTGAAAGAGCATCAGCTAACACATTCTTTTTGCCTGATTCATATTTTATATTAATTCCAAGCATACTAGCGGTTAGACACCATCTTGTTTGCCTTGCATTCAAAGGTTCTTTATTCTTAAATAAACCAACTAATGGTTTATGATCTGTGTAAATAGTTGTAGGTAATGGATTTCCTTCAATATAAGATTTAAATTTAGTCATACAGTAAAATAAAGCTGTTCCTTCCAAATCTGTGATACCATAATTCTTTTCAGTTTTCTTCAAACTTCTACTTATAAAGTGTATTGGATGCTCCTTACCGGTTTCTTCTTCTTTTTGTAAAAGAACTCCACCAATTCCATTATACGAAGCATCAGTTCTAATGATAAAAGGTTTGTCAAATGACGGAAATTTTAGAATAGGTGCATTGATTAATTTTTCTTTTAGGAGTTCAAAGCTTTCTTGTTGTTCTTTATTCCATTCATATTTAGTATTCTTTTTCAATAATTTACATAAAGGTGAGGTAATTTGAGCATATTTAGGGATAAAGTCACGATAATACCCTATTGCTCCTAGAAATGATCTTAATTCATGAATTGATGAAGGGGCTTCCCACTTCTTAATAGCTGTTATTTTACTTTCCATGGGACTTAATCCTTTAGTAGTAAGTTTGTGACCTAATACATCAACTTCAGTTTGAAGAAAATGGCACTTTTCAATATTAATTTTTAACTTGTTTTCTTTAAATACTTCTAATACTTGTTTAATATGAATTAAATGTTCTTCGATACTTTTTGAATAGATCAAAACATCATCAATAAATACATAAACAAATTCACCAATAAAAGGGAATAAAATTTTATTCATTTCTCTTTGGAAGGTTGAGGGAGCTCCAGTAAGTCCAAAAGGCATAACCTTAAATTGATAATTTCCAAACTTAGTAGTGAAAGTGGTTACTTCAACGCTTTCTTCATCCATTAAGATTTGGTGAAAACCAGAAAATAAATCAAGAGTTGTAAATATTTTAGATCCTCCGAGACTATCAAAAATTTCATCTATATATGGAACTGAATAAGAATCTTTTTCTGTCATATCATTGACTTTTCGGTAGTCAATACACAAGCGCCACTTTCCATTGTGTTTTAGAATGAGTACTACTGGAGATGACCATTCTGAACAGGATGGTTCTATCAATCCTTTCTTAATAAGCTTTGTAAGTTCTTCTTTTAAGATATCTGATTTTAATTTAGTTAACCTATAACTTCTTAATTTTACTGGCTTTGCATTTGCTTTCAAACGGATCTTATGTGGTGAAAGTTTAGAAGGAGTTAGTTCTTCTGTTGAAGTGGCAACTATGTCAATCATTTCTTTGAGAATTTTAATAATTTGTTCTTTATAATCTTTATTTAAGGTACTTAAAAATTCATCACTCTCAATAAATTCCATTGGAGTTAATTCCTTTATAATTTCCTTTTCATTATTCGTTTCTTTAACTTTTCTAATAGTGCAAATTTTACTTTCTTCATCATAATATTGATTATTTATTTTAGCTATTTCTTCGTATTCACTTTCTGACAAAAGTTTACATAAACTGTTTAAGGTCGGATGAATAAATAAACAATGATCGATTTGAGTTTTAAAGTTTATTAACATATCATAAAAAGAGTCTTCTTTCTCAATAATTCTAAAGTCCGCATTAAATTCATAATTATTAATTTTTACTGGTAATCGAACAATAATTCCTTCCGAGTATTCTTCATCTTGTGTTGCTAGTTGGATTCTTCCACGACTTTTTCCAACTGTTTCATATTCACCAGGTAATTTATCAAAATACTGCTTAGTAACGATGCTTAGGTTACTACAAGAATCAATTAAAAGTTTTCCTAGTACTCCGTCAACACTTGCATCAACCATTGCTAAGTCTTCTTCGGCTACTTCATTACTTTTACTTATGTAGCTATGATCATAGTTATTCACTAATAAAGTTCGTGCTATTACATTGTCTACAGTTCCAATTATTTTAGATTTTTCTAACTTTAAACCTTGAGTTAATTGTGAACGAATTTTCGGACATGCATTCAAGAGTTGACCTATCGTAATACTGGATTTAAGATTATTTAAATCATCCATAATATTGTAAGGTTCTTTATTATTCATCATTTTGATATTCCTTTTTACTAACTGAGTATTTTCATTATTAGTTTCTTTAGTTTTTGTTGAAATTAATTTTTCCAAAGTATTAGTTTTATTTTGTTGATTATCTTTATTCATTTCTATATCTTCTATTTCATTATCGATTACAAGTATATCTTCAGATTCAACTTTTTTCTTTCCTTTTGATGAATAATTGTTGTTTTCTTCTTTACTTTCTCTTACTCTTGTTATATTTCTTAATTCCTTTTCTTTTTGTTTTTCTTTGTTAATATTTGGTTGAGTTAAAATTGAAGGAAGTATTTGATTTTTATAAACTTTATTTGGTTTATTATGTAGCTCATTTTCTTTCTTCTTTCTTAAAGCAGGAGTTGCGAAAGGACGTGGATTATCTTTTAAACTTTTATGTACTTTCTTGGAATTATTTTCTTCCTTTTCGCTGTTATTATCATTCATTTTTCTTTTTATAGCATTTATAATGATATTATCCTCACTTTCAGTTGTGTCACTAAAATCAGATTCTTCAGATTCTTTATTAAAGGAATTATTATCAATTGGGGTATTCTTGGTAAAAGTATTATTTTGTAAATTATTTAATGAAGCTATTGTTTTGTCATTGGGAGTGCTTCTGCTCCCATTTAGAAGTTTAAAGACTTTTTGGAATATATTTCTTTTTTATTTTTTTCCATAATCTTATTTAATTGAGGGCAATAGTATGAGTAATGACCTTCTTCCTTACAGAAGAAACAAGTTTTAACAGATAAATTTCTCATTTTCTGGGTTGATTCTTCTATAATATCTTGAGGTTTCAGTTTATTATTTGTTTGACTTGTTTGGAAAGTTTCGTTTCTTCTTTTAGGATAAAGTCTTGAAGTAGTACTGTTTTGATTATTTTGATTATGCTGGGAATTATTAACATTATAGGTATTAATATTATTGTTCCTTACAGAAAGTCTATCTACTTTCTCGGCAATTTTGAAAGCTTTCTCCATACTTATATCATCTTTAAGGGATAATTTCTTCCAGGCTTCATAATTATTTTGAATAGAATCAATATAATCTAGTACACCA
Source organism: Neocallimastix lanati (nom. inval.) (assembly GCA_016946835.1). Classification (NCBI taxonomy): domain Eukaryota; kingdom Fungi; phylum Neocallimastigomycota; class Neocallimastigomycetes; order Neocallimastigales; family Neocallimastigaceae; genus Neocallimastix; species Neocallimastix lanati (nom. inval.). The sequence goes on along the minus strand of JACVTC010000092.1, from coordinate 6,342 downwards.
ATGCGCTTTCTTCTCTTTTTATCAAGTTTAGTGTACAAAGTTCTATATCTTACATTAAAGTCTTTAATCTTTTCGTTTCTTTTAATTCGCATTGCACGAAGTTCTTTAAGAAGTAAATTTTGGTCTTCTTTAATACCGTAAAAATTTTCAAGACTTGAAATAATTTTTTCAAGAGAAGGAAATTTATCATCATCAACATTTTCTTCTTCATCATCTTCTTCTTCATCTGATGAATCATCACTTTCATCATCACTATCTTCTCCCAAATCTTCAATAACGCGTTGTACTTCACCAGAGCTGGTAAGTAAACAAGCATTAAATATTGTTTCTGGATCTGTAATACCTTGTATCTTGATCCAAAGTTTTAATTCAGTAGCCCAGGACTTAATATCTAAATTGTCCTTGCTAAGTTTCACAATATCTCTTAATTCTTTTTTCAATTCTTTAAAGCTCAAAGTTGTTTCCTTGGACATTTTGTTTAAATATTTCTTGTTGTATATTAATGAGGTGATTAAATAAGAATAAATTTGGAAATACAACTTTAAAAATATAATTTAATAGGTAATTTAATATCGAATCAATTTTTAAAACAATATATTTTAGTAACTTTTGAAAATAATAATTTTATTTGCTTTCTTTAGTAGATATAAGCTCGAAATCTTTATCGACAACTTAGTAGAAATTATAAAGCACGAGGTTCTTTTCGACTACTTTATTAAGAATAATTTTTAAGTTCGAAATCTTTATCGACAACTCGATAGAATAATTTTTAAGTTCGAAATCTTTATCGACAACTCAATAGAATAATTTTAAGTTCGAAATCTTTATCGACAACTTAATAGAATAATTTTAAGTTCGAAATCTTTATCGACAACTTAATAGAATATTTTTCAAGCTCGAAATCTTTATCGACCACTTGAATTTTGTAATTTAGTATATTTGTAGTAATAAATTTAGAAGCAAAGTTTTATTTGTTATTTTCACCTTTCAAAAATTTTTCTTTTTAAACGATAAATATTGTATTGTTATAGCTAATAAAATTATTAATTAATTATAATTATTAAATACAAAAAAAAAATAATCTTTATTGTCGTACAATCTGATAGTACACACTGTCTGACGTGCAGCTTACCTAATGGTGTCATGCCACGCGTGTGCCACGATTACTATATTCAATATAAAATATAGCAGTTCAGAGCCCACTAGCCCAATTACTATGTAGGATAAACTTAATCCGATAATCTATGTACGGAATAAAAAAAAATTTTAAAAGTATTCAATAATATTTTTATTAACTAATAAAAATTAACTAAAAACACAATATTTTCAAAGTAAATTAAGATTCTTTTACAGGAATTATTAAACAAATAAAGTATCAGTAATAAAAAAAAAAAATAAAAAAAATTTAAATGGCGAAGTTAGCCAAAGTCTGATACTTTATATAATAAAGTGCCTTATAACTAGCACAAAGAAAAGTAAAAAAAAATATATATAAAAAAAACAATCTTACGCCTTCGGTGACGTAAGCTCCTTATTCGCCAGTGCTTGGAAAGTACCCGCACCTTCGTGTGTTGAAAACGTTGAAGGCTGAACTATTATTACCGGGTCGGTAACCAAATACCTTCGTCTACTTTCCAATTAATCTCCAAATTAACTACTATTCAATAACCTACTATGAATAGAGTTAATTTGTTGCTATCTGAGAATACACTGTGTATGAGCTCTATCCGCTCCTTGTTATAATTTTACAAAATTTGTTTTTTTAGAATCTTAATTTTACTTATTTAAAAAAAATTTTTTTTTTTATATATATATCAAACAAGCGCCATAGGTTAATCAAAGGATTAACGACTTACTTGTTTATCAATATAAAATAAAAAAATTAAAAAAAAAATCTATGTTATTTACTATTATTTCTATTTAATTCCCCGATATCTCCACCATATAAATGTTAAGGTTTTAGAGAATTAAATAAAAATAAAGTAAGAAACACAAATTTTATTTTTTTATTTATTATTTTTATTTATAAATTTATTTTATTTTATTTTATTTTATTTTATTTTATTTGATGATCTTTAAAAATTAGTAGCAAAATTTACAACTATTTATACTTTTTTTCAAGGCATAAAAGTTGTTCTTGCCACTAAATTACATTTTATTTATTTTTTTTTTTTTTTAAAAACTATTAAATTTAAATTGATTTTATAATTAATTATATAAAATTTAATTATAACAATATAAATAAAATACATTTATAATATTAATAAAACATTTTTTTTTTTTTTTTTTTTTTTTTTTTTTTTTTTTTTTTTTTTTTTTATTTATTTATTTAAAAATATCTAAAATATTACTAATAAGAATTTATTTAATTGGCTATAATTTTTATTACAATCTGTTAAAATATTCAAATAAAAATAAAAATACTATTCTAATATAAAGGTTTTTAATAAAATAAAATATTTTTCAATATAAAATAAAACATTTCGATATAAAATTTTATAATAAAAGTTAAAATATAATATATAAATTTTTAATTATCAATATATAAAAATATTATTAATACAAATTTTCATTATTAATATAAAAAAAAATAAGACTCATTATTAATATTGCTAATATAAGTTTTAAATATATAAAAATATTACTATTAATATAAGATTTAATATAAAAATATAAAGTTTAATATAATTTTTGATTTAATTTTGATCTTTGGATTTAAAAATTTATTAAAGTACAAAAATAATAATGTACACATAATGTATTAGAAATATGTTAAAATTAAGATATAAAATAGTTTTATGATTAATAACGTTACTAGGTTAATATGTTGAATTATATATTAATAATCCAACAATAATTAATTAATAATAATATAAAAATAATATAAGATAAATAGTTAAGTTATTTAAACACTTAATATCTAAGAATATTTTAAATAATAATTTCTTTGAAGGATTTATGAAAATATTTATTTATTGAATTATTAGTATATAATTATTGTAAGTACAATAACCTTACAAAGAACATAAAAGATAGATTTTTACATCTTTCTTTTATACTTTGTAAGTTACATAATAATAATATTTAATTATAAGATATTAATAATATAGTAATATGAATATTAATAAAATATTAAGATAATAACAATATCGATATGTTTAAAATATTTAATATAACTAAATAAATTTAATTTATAATTATATAATTAATTTGAATAATTAAAAATAGTAGTTAATATATATGATGTAAACATATATATAAACATAATATAAATAAATACATGTGACGTCATATGTAGATAATTGAAATTATTAATATAAATCTTATTTACTAATATTCTCAGAATTATTAGGCCTAAGATAATTCCTTAAATATTAAATAAGAATTTATATTAATTATTAATTATTTAAATATATATATTATTTATAATTAAATAAATAATATTTGTTAACTATTGAAATGTAAATAACTGAAATTGAGATTTCAATTCAGTTATAATTTCAACAATGCCCTCCCATAAAAATCGGATTCAAGACGATTTTTGTGTAACGATAAGGAGGATTAAATTTTTGTTAAAAAATTTTTTGGAATTTCTTAAATTAAAAATTTTTAATTTATGAAAGAGGAAGGTCACTTGAGTCCTTTTAAATTTTTAAAGGAAACCCTTTATAAGTGGCCATTTCATTGAAATTTTGAAATCTCTAAAATTTAATAAAATTAAAATTTTATTATGAAAATTGATGTTTAAGAATATGATGGTACCATTTTTAAATGTTTTTGATTAAAAATTTTTGAAATTGAAATTTTGAAATTTTAATTTCAATTAACTTTTTAATTTTATGCATTAACTTTAAAAATTGAAAATTATAATAATTAATGAATTTATGAATAAAATTAGATTATAAATTGATAGATGTAAGTGTAACATAGCTATGTTTTTGAATTTTGAAAATTTTGAAAATTTCGAAATTTTGAAATTGAAATTTGACTGAAAAATTGATAATAATAAAATAAAATTTAAAAACAAATTAATAAAAATAAAATTTCCAAATTTTTTTTTTTTTTTTTTTTTTTTTTTATAATAATATTATTATTATTATCATTTTAGTTATAAGCTATTGAAATAGGTTTTCTTCCATTTGTAAATATTGTAAATAAATATTTTGATTTCGGGGGTTATTTTCAACTTCGTCTGAAGGAACCCAATTGTAAGCAGTTCTATATTTATACCTGATTCTGTATTCATATTGATTCCTTTTTATAATTAGTTCTAAATCCTGAGATTTCAATTATATCATTAACAGATTCATCATGAGTTCTTCTTTTTAAAAACTTTTGAGGCGTTGGAATAAAAGGTTCTAACTCCGAAACATGGAATATAGGATGATGTTTTGGAAAAGGTGACCTTTTAATATCTATTTTATAATTATGATTATTCAGAACATCTATTACTTTATATGGTCCATATTTACAAGGAGCTAACTTTGAACTATCTTCGATATTAGTGATGGAGGAGCTTGTATCCAAACTAAATCATTTTCTTTAAATATTGGAGGTGGCATTCTCTTTTTATCTGCGTGTATTTTATATAGTTCTTTTGACCTTAATAAAACATCTTTAATATGATTAAAGTTCATACTTAAGTCCTTAATAATTTTATTATTAGTATCAATATCAGGTAATAAGAAAAATTCATCCATAGATGGATGAAACCCATAATTAATAAAGAAGGGTGTTTCTTTTGTAGATTCATTAATGGAGTTATTATAAACAAATTCAGCAAGGTGAATCCATTCAATCCAATCATCATGATAATATGATCTTGAGTAAGCTCTTAAATATTGTTCAATAAAAGAATTACATCTTTCAACTTGACCAACTGTTTCATGATGGTCAGTTGTAGCGATTTTTGATTTAATGTTTAAATATTCCATTACTTCTTTCCAAAGAGCGCTTGTAAATTGAGATCCTCTATCTGTATACAAATCACAAGGCAATCCGTGTAGTTTAAATATATTTGTAATGAAAGCTTTGGCAGTTTGTTTGGCATCAGGTATTTGTTTAAATGGAATTAAATGTATCATCTTAGAGAAACGATCAACAACTACCATAATAACGGTGTATCCTTTAGAATAAGGAAGACCACATAGGAAATCAATTTCGATAGACTTCCAAGGTCTATCGGGAGTATCTAAAGGTTGTAAAAGACCATATTTCCTATGTCTATTAACCTTGTTTCTTGCACAAACATTCACAAGAATTAACATAACTTGTAACATCTTCATGTATTTTTGGCCACCAAAAGTTTCTTGTAATTAGTTCTAAAGTTCTTCTTATACCAAGATGTCCAGAAGCGGGTTTTTCATGATATTTTTCTAAAATTTCTAATCTAAGTGATTCAGGAATATAAATTAAATTGTTATATAATATAATATTATCTTTTATTTTAAATCTTTCCATTTTCCTAAATGGTTTATAAGCATAATTATTTTTAACATTGTTTTCACTAAAGTATAATTTAATATCTTCAGCAGTAGCATCTTCTTTAATAGCATCAATAATTTTTTTCTAGTAAATTACTCATAATTCCTATAAAACAGGGAACTTCTTTTACATTTTTAATATCTAATATATTTTCTGGTTTAATATCTTCGTTATTCTTCATATAGTCAGGTCTTCTTGAAAGACTATCTGGTTTCCCATTTTTGTTCCTTGTCTATATATAAGTTGGAAATCATATTCCTGAAAGAATAAGTGCCATCTATGCTGTCTTTGATTACCAACTTTTCCTCCTAAAGTATAGATTAAATTTCTATGGTCAGTATAGACAGTAATTTTATGTTTTGCACCAAGTAAAAGATGTCGCCAAGTTAAGAAACGAATCTCTAATAGCTAATAACTCTTTTTCTGTAATGGTATAATTTATTTCGGAGCCTTGTAAACTTCTTGAAAAGTAAGCAACAGGATGTAATTTATTATTTTCATCTTTCTGAGATAAAACAGCACCTATAGCATAGTTACTTGCATCACATTCTACTATGAATGGTTTAGTTACATCTGGGTGATGCAGTACTGGAGAAGTAGTTAATTTACTTTTTAATAATTTAAATGAATTTCCACAATTTGTATCCCAAATAAATTTTGTATTTTTTCTTGTTAAATTATGGAGAGGCTTAGCTATTTTTGCAAAATTTTTTACAAATCTCCTATAGTAATTACATAAGCCTAAAAATCGTTGTACTTCTTTAATATTTTTCGGAGTTGGCCACTCTTCTATAGATTTAATTTTCTTTGGGTCAGTAGATACACCATCACCAGATAAAATGTAACCTAGGAATTCAA
>JACVTC010000091.1:445000-751297 GCA_016946835.1 Neocallimastix lanati (nom. inval.) | reverse complement strand
CTTAATTTTACTTATTTAAAAAAAATTTTTTTTTTTTTATATATATATATCAAACAAGCGCCATAGGTTAATCAAAGGATTAACGACTTACTTGTTTATCAATATAAAATAAAAAAATTTAAAAAAAATCTATGTTATTTACTATTATTTTCTATTTAATTCCCCGATATCTCCACCATATAAATGTTAAGGTTTTAGAGAATTAAATAAAAATAAAGTAAGGAAACACAAATTTTATTTATTTATTTATTATTTTTATTTATAAATTTATTTGATTTTATTTGATGATATTTAAAAATTAGTAGCAAAATTTACAACTATTTATACTTTTTTTTCAAGGCATAAAAGTTGTTCTTGCCACTAAATTACATTTTATTATTATTTTTCTTTTTATATATGAAACTATTAAATTTAAATTGATTTTTATAATCAATTATATAAAATTTAATTATAACAATATAAATAAAATACATTTATAATATTAATAAAACTTTTTTTTTTTTTTTTTTTTTTTTTTTTTTTTTTTTTTTTTATAATCTATCTAAAATATTACTAATAAGAATTTATTTAATTGGCTAAAATTTTTATTACAATCTGTTAAAATATTCAAATAAAAATAAAAATACTATTCTAATATAAAGGTTTTTAATAAAATAAAATATTTTTCAATATAAAATAAAACATTTCGATATAAAATTTTATAATAAAAGTTAAAATATAATATATAAATTTTTAATTATCAATATATAAAAATATTATTAATACAAATTTTCATTATTAATATAAAAATAAAAAAATAAGATTTATTATTAATATTGTTAATATAAGTTTTAAATATATAAAAATATTACTATTAATATAAGATTTAATATAAAAATTATAAAGTTTAATATAATTTTTGATCTAATTTTTAATCTTTGAATTTAAAAATTTATTAAAGTACAAAAATAATAATGTACACATAATGTATTAGAAATAAATCGTAGATTTAATTAAGAATGCATTATTTAGTACATTCTTATCACACATGTTAAGGTTTTAGAGAATTAAATAAAAATAAAGTAAGGAAACACAAATTTTATTTATTTATTTATTATTTTTATTTATAAATTTATTTGATTTTATTTGATGATATTTAAAAATTAGTAGCAAAATTTACAACTATTTATACTTTTTTTTCAAGGCATAAAAGTTGTTCTTGCCACTAAATTACATTTTATTATTATTTTTCTTTTTATATATGAAACTATTAAATTTAAATTGATTTTTATAATCAATTATATAAAATTTAATTATAACAATATAAATAAAATACATTTATAATATTAATAAAACTTTTTTTTTTTTTTTTTTTTTTTTTTTTTTTTTTTTTTTTTATAATCTATCTAAAATATTACTAATAAGAATTTATTTAATTGGCTAAAATTTTTATTACAATCTGTTAAAATATTCAAATAAAAATAAAAATACTATTCTAATATAAAGGTTTTTAATAAAATAAAATATTTTTCAATATAAAATAAAACATTTCGATATAAAATTTTATAATAAAAGTTAAAATATAATATATAAATTTTTAATTATCAATATATAAAAATATTATTAATACAAATTTTCATTATTAATATAAAAATAAAAAAATAAGATTTATTATTAATATTGTTAATATAAGTTTTAAATATATAAAAATATTACTATTAATATAAGATTTAATATAAAAATTATAAAGTTTAATATAATTTTTGATCTAATTTTTAATCTTTGAATTTAAAAATTTATTAAAGTACAAAAATAATAATGTACACATAATGTATTAGAAATAAATCGTAGATTTAATTAAGAATGCATTATTTAGTACATTCTTATCAAGATGCCCCGACGAAGACTCAAGCTTCTCTGTAAGCGGAGTTAAACTTTACTAAATTTTTAAAATGAACATTCCTATCGAGTTGTTTCCCAGTTTTCTGATCGATTAAGGTTGCCGTGTTGAATTGAATTTTTAAAATTTTAAATGGTCCATTGTAATATGGTTCTAGCTTAGTGCGGCTAAAGTTTCTAACAAGAACAAGATCACCAGCTTTTAATTCTTTTCCTTTTTTCATACTTATTTGTTCTTCTCGTCTTGTTGCCCAATACTTGTTAGCATTCTTCACATTTTCGCATGCTTCTCTAGTCCATTGATAATGACGAACAAATTTTTCCATTAAAATTTCATCATACGATTTACCTGCATTTTCAATTGTTCTTATGGCTATATCATAAGGCTGTTGGTCTTCTCTTCCATATACTAATTCAAAACTAGAATGTCCGGTAGCTGTGTTTTTGGTAGTTCGAAGTGCCCATAAAGCAGAAGGTAAAACTTCATCCCAATCTTGATTTTTCCTTCCTAATAAACGAAGTAATTTTCCAATTTCTTTATTTCGGTTTTCAGTGAGACCATTGGATTCAGGGTGATAGGTAGCTATGAATTTTACATAAACATCATAAAGATCAAGAAAGATTTTAGTCATATCAGAAGTGAATTGGACTCCATTATCTGTAGTAATAACTTGAGGCACACCATGTCTTGCAAAAACGTTTATTAAAAATTTAATTATATCAGAGGAAGTTATGTTTTCAGTGGGTTCGGCTTCAACCCATTTGGTAAAGTAATCAACAGTTACTATAATATATTGATTATTATTTCTTGTTTTTGGTAACGGTCCTATAATATCTAATCCTAAATGCACAAAGGGACCCTCCACTTTAGTTGGATGGTTTTCGGTTGGTTCTGGATATGGTTGAGGACGATTTAACTGGCATTTTTCACAATTACTAACAATTCTTTTGATATCTTTAATCATATGATTCCAATAAAAGTTTTTCTTAAGTCTTTGATATGTTTTGTAATATCCTTCGTGGCCAATATTATGAGCTTCTAAAATTAATTTAAACCTTTCATTTTCGTCCGTTATTAATTTTCTATAATTTCCATTGTCGATAAAATAATCTTCACCATCAATAACAGTAAACTTTTCATTAATAAATTCCTTTATAACTTTAGATAATAATTCTTCATTATTTCCATTAGTAATTTTTGTTAATAGTATCTTTCTCTCTTCCTTACTTTTCATTCTTGAAAGAGCATCAGCTAACACATTCTTTTTGCCTGATTCATATTTTATATTAATTCCGAGCATACTAGCGGTTAGACACCATCTTGTTTGCCTTGCATTCAAAGGTTCTTTATTCTTAAATAAACCAACTAATGGTTTATGATCTGTGTAAATAGTTGTAGGTAATGGATTTCCTTCAATATAAGATTTAAATTTAGTCATACAGTAAAACAAAGCGGTTCCTTCTAAATCGGTAATACCATAATTCTTTTCAGCTTTCTTTAAACTTCTACTTATAAAGTGTATTGGATGCTCCTTACCGGTTTCTTCTTCTTTTTGTAAAAGAACTCCACCAATTCCATTATACGAAGCATCAGTTCTAATGATAAAAGGTTTGTCAAATGACGGAAATTTTAGAATAGGTGCATTGATTAATTTTTCTTTTAGGAGTTCAAAGCTTTCTTGTTGTTCTTTATTCCATTCATATTTGGTATTCTTTTTCAATAATTTACATAAAGGTGAGGTAATTTGAGCATATTTAGGAATAAAATCACGATAATATCCCACTGCTCCTAAAAATGATCTTAATTCATGAAGTGATGAAGGGGCTTCCCACTTCTTAATAGCTGTTATCTTACTTTCCATGGGACTTAATCCTTTAGTAGTAAGTTTGTGACCTAATACATCAACTTCAGTTTGAAGAAAATGGCACTTTTCAATATTAATTTTTAACTTGTTTTCTTTAAATACTTCTAATACTTGTTTAATATGAATTAAATGTTCTTCGATACTTTTTGAATAGATCAAAACATCATCAATAAATACATAAACAAATTCACCAATAAAAGGGAATAAAATTTTATTCATTTCTCTTTGGAAGGTTGAGGGAGCTCCAGTAAGTCCAAAAGGCATAACCTTAAATTGATAATTTCCAAACTTAGTAGTGAAAGTGGTTACTTCAACGCTTTCTTCATCCATTAAGATTTGGTGAAAACCAGAAAATAAATCAAGAGTTGTAAATATTTTAGCTCCTCCGAGACTATCAAAAATTTCATCTATATATGGAACTGAATAAGAATCTTTTTCTGTCATATCATTGACTTTTCGGTAGTCAATGCACAAGCGCCACTTTCCATTGTGTTTTAGAATGAGTACTACTGGAGATGACCATTCTGAACAGGATGGTTCTATCAATCCTTTCTTAATAAGCTTTGTAAGTTCTTCTTTTAAGATATCTGATTTTAATTTAGTTAACCTATAACTTCTTAATTTTACTGGCTTTGCATTTGCTTTCAAACGGATCTTATGTGGTGAAAGTTTAGAAGGAGTTAGTTCTTCTGTTGAAGTGGCAACTATGTCAATCATTTCTTTGAGAATTTTAATAATTTGTTCTTTATAATCTTTATTTAAGGTACTTAAAAATTCATCACTCTCAATAAATTCCATTGGAGTTAATTCCTTTATAATTTCCTTTTCATTATTCGTTTCTTCAACTTTTCTAATAGTGCAGATTATACTTTCTTCATCATAATATTGATTATTTATTTTAGCTATTTCTTCGTATTCACTTTCTGACAAAAGTTTACATAGACTGTTTAAGGTTGGATGAATAAATAAACAATGATCGATTTGAGTTTTAAAGTTTATTAACATATCATAAAATGAGTCTTCTTTCTCAATAATTCTAAAGTCCGCATTAAATTCATAATTATTAATTTTTACTGGTAATCGAACAATAATTCCTTCCGAGTATTCTTCATCTTGTGTTGCTAGTTGGATTCTTCCACGACTTTTTCCAACTGTTTCATATTCACCAGGTAATTTATCAAAATACTGCTTAGTAACGATGCTTAGGTTACTACAAGAATCAATTAAAAGTTTTCCTAGTACTCCGTCAACACTTGCATCAACCATTGCTAAGTCTTCTTCGGCTACTTCATTACTTTTACTTATGTAGCTATGGTCATAGTTATTTACTAATAAAGTTCGTGCTATTACATTGTCTACAGTTCCAATTATTTTAGACTTTTCTAACTTTAAACCTTGAGTTAATTGTGAACGAATTTTAGGACATGCATTCAAGAGTTGACCTATCGTAATACTGGATTTAAGATTATTTAAATCATCCATAATATTGTAAGGTTCTTTATTATTCATCATTTTGATATTCCTTTTTACTAATTGAGTATTTCCATTATTAGTTTCCTTAGTTTTTGTTGAAATTAATTTTTCCAAAGTATTAGTTTTATTTTGTTGATTATCTTTATTCATTTCTAGATCTTCTATTTCATTATCGATTACAAGTATATCTTCAGATTCAACTTTTTCCTTTCCTTTTGATGAATAATTGTTGTTTTCTTCTTTACTTTCTCTTACTCTTGTCATATTTCTTAATTCCTTTTCTTTTTGTTTTTCTTTGTTAATATTTGGTTGAGTTAAAATTGAAGGAAGTATTTGATTTTTATAAACTTTATTTGGTTTATTATGCAGCTCATTTTCTTTCTTCTTTCTTAAAGCAGGAGTTGCAAAAGGACGTGGATTATCTTTTAAACTTTTATGTACTTTCTTGGAATTATTTCCTTCTTTTTCGCTGTTATTATCATTCATTTTTCTTTTTACAGCATTTATAATGATATCATCCTCACTTTCAGTTGTGTCACTAAAATCAGATTCTTCAGATTCTTCGTTAAAGGAATTATTATCAATTGGAGTATTCTTAGTAAAAGTATTATTTTGTAAATTATTTAATGAAGCTATTGTTTTGTCATTGGGAGTGCTTCTGCTCCCATTTAGAAGTTTAAAGACTTTTTTGGAATATATTTCTTTTTTATTTTTTTCCATAATCTTATTTAATTGAGGGCAATAGTATGAGTAATGACCTTCTTCCTTACAGAAGAAGCAAGTTTTAACGGATAAATTTCTCATTTTCTGGGTTGATTCTTCTATAATATCTTGAGGTTTCGGTTTATTATTTGTTTGATTTGTTTGGAAAGTTTCGTTTCTTCTTTTAGGATAAAGTCTTGAAGTAGTACTGTTTTGATTATTTTGATTATGTTGGGAATTATTAACATTATAGGTATTAATATTATTGTTCCTTACAGAAAGTCTATCTACTTTCTCGGCAATTTTGAAAGCTTTATCCATACTTATATCATCTTTAAGGGATAATTTCTTCCAGGCTTCATAATTATTTTGAATAGAATCAATATAATCTAGTACACCAATGCGCTTTCTTCTCTTTTTATCAAGTTTAGTGTACAAAGTTCTATATCTTACATTAAAGTCTTTAATCTTTTCGTTTCTTTTAATTCGCATTGCACGAAGTTCTTTAAGAAGTAAATTTTGGTCTTCTTTAATACCGTAAAAATTTTCAAGACTTGAAATAATTTTTTCAAGGGAAGGAAATTTAATATCATCATCAACATTTTCTTCTTCATCATCATCTTCTTCTTCATCTGATGAATCATCACTTTCATCATCACTATCTTCTCCCAAATCTTCAATAACGCGTTGTACTTCACCAGAGCTGGTAAGTAAACAAGCATTAAATATTGTTTCTGGATCTGTAATACCTTGTATCTTGATCCAAAGTTTTAATTCAGTAGCCCAGGACTTAATATCTAAATTGTCCTTGCTAAGTTTCACAATATCTCTTAATTCTTTTTTCAATTCTTTAAAGCTCAAAGTTGTTTCCTTGGACATTTTGTTTAAATATTTCTTGTTGTATATTAATGAGGTGATTAAATAAGAATAAATTTGGAAATACAACTTTAAAAATATAATTTAATAGGTAATTTAATATCGAATCAATTTTTAAAACAATATATCTTAGTAATTTTTGAAAATAATAATTTTATTTGCTTTCTTTAGTAAGTATAAGCTCGAAATCCTTATCGACAACTTAGTAGAAATTATAAAGCACGAGGTTCTTTTCGACTACTTTTTTAAGAATAATTTTAAGTTCGAAATCTTTATCGACAACTTAATAGAATAATTTTAAGTTCGAAATCTTTATCGACAACTTAATAGAATATTTTTCAAGCTCGAAATCTTTATCGACCACTTGAATTTTGTAATTTAGTATATTTGTAGTAATAAATTTAGAAGCAAAGTTTTATTTATTATTTTCACCTTTCAAAAATTTTTCTTTTTAAACGATAAATATTGTATTGTTATAGCTAATAAAATTATTAATTAATTATAATTATTAAATACAAAAAAATAATCTTTATTGTCGTACAATCTGATAGTACACACTGTCTGACGTGCAGCTTACCTAATGGTGTCATGCCACGCGTGTGCCACGATTACTATATTCAATATAAAATATAGCAGTTCAGAGCCCACTAGCCCAATTACTATGTAGGATAAACTTAATCCGATAATCTATGTACGGAATAAAAAAATTTTAAAAGTATTCAATAATATTTTTATTAACTAATAAAAATTAACTAAAAACACAATATTTTCAAAGTAAATTAAGATTCTATTACAGGAATTATATAACAAATAAAGTACCAGTAATAAAAAAAAAATAAAAAAAATTTAAATGGCGAAGTTAGCCAAAGTCTGATACTTTATATAATAAAGTGCCTTATAACTAGCACAAAGAAAAGTAAAAAAAAATTATATAAAAAAAAACAATCTTACGCCTTCGGTGACGTAAGCTCCTTATTCGCCAGTGCTTGGAAAGTACCCGCACCTTCGTGTGTTGAAACGTTGAAGGTTGAACTATTATTACCGGGTCGGTAACCAAATACCTTCGTCTACTTTCCAATTAATCTCCAAATTAACTACTATTCAATAACCTACTATGAATAGAGTTAATTTGTTGCTATCTGAGAATACACTGTGTATGAGCTCTATCCGCTCCTTGTTATAATTTTACAAAATTTGTTTTTTTAGAATCTTAATTTTACTTATTTAAAAAAAAAATTTTTTTTTTTTTATATATATATATCAAACAAGCGCCATAGGTTAATCAAAGGATTAACGACTTACTTGTTTATCAATATAAAATAAAAAAAAATTAAAAAAAAAATCTATGTTATTTACTATTATTTCTATTTAATTCCCCGATATCTCCACCATATAAATGTTAAGGTTTTAGAGAATTAAATAAAAATAAAGTAAGGAAACACAAATTTTATTTATTTATTTATTATTTTTATTTATAAATTTATTTGATTTTATTTGATGATATTTAAAAATTAGTAGCAAAATTTACAACTATTTATACTTTTTTTTCAAGGCATAAAAGTTGTTCTTGCCACTAAATTACATTTTATTATTATTTTTCTTTTTATATATGAAACTATTAAATTTAAATTGATTTTTATAATCAATTATATAAAATTTAATTATAACAATATAAATAAAATACATTTATAATATTAATAAAACTTTTTTTTTTTTTTTTTTTTTTTTTTTTTTTTTTTTTTTTTATAATCTATCTAAAATATTACTAATAAGAATTTATTTAATTGGCTAAAATTTTTATTACAATCTGTTAAAATATTCAAATAAAAATAAAAATACTATTCTAATATAAAGGTTTTTAATAAAATAAAATATTTTTCAATATAAAATAAAACATTTCGATATAAAATTTTATAATAAAAGTTAAAATATAATATATAAATTTTTAATTATCAATATATAAAAATATTATTAATACAAATTTTCATTATTAATATAAAAATAAAAAAATAAGATTTATTATTAATATTGTTAATATAAGTTTTAAATATATAAAAATATTACTATTAATATAAGATTTAATATAAAAATTATAAAGTTTAATATAATTTTTGATCTAATTTTTAATCTTTGAATTTAAAAATTTATTAAAGTACAAAAATAATAATGTACACATAATGTATTAGAAATAAATCGTAGATTTAATTAAGAATGCATTATTTAGTACATTCTTATCACACATGTTAAGGTTTTAGAGAATTAAATAAAAATAAAGTAAGGAAACACAAATTTTATTTATTTATTTATTATTTTTATTTATAAATTTATTTGATTTTATTTGATGATATTTAAAAATTAGTAGCAAAATTTACAACTATTTATACTTTTTTTTCAAGGCATAAAAGTTGTTCTTGCCACTAAATTACATTTTATTATTATTTTTCTTTTTATATATGAAACTATTAAATTTAAATTGATTTTTATAATCAATTATATAAAATTTAATTATAACAATATAAATAAAATACATTTATAATATTAATAAAACTTTTTTTTTTTTTTTTTTTTTTTTTTTTTTTTTTTTTTTATAATCTATCTAAAATATTACTAATAAGAATTTATTTAATTGGCTAAAATTTTTATTACAATCTGTTAAAATATTCAAATAAAAATAAAAATACTATTCTAATATAAAGGTTTTTAATAAAATAAAATATTTTTCAATATAAAATAAAACATTTCGATATAAAATTTTATAATAAAAGTTAAAATATAATATATAAATTTTTAATTATCAATATATAAAAATATTATTAATACAAATTTTCATTATTAATATAAAAATAAAAAAATAAGATTTATTATTAATATTGTTAATATAAGTTTTAAATATATAAAAATATTACTATTAATATAAGATTTAATATAAAAATTATAAAGTTTAATATAATTTTTGATCTAATTTTTAATCTTTGAATTTAAAAATTTATTAAAGTACAAAAATAATAATGTACACATAATGTATTAGAAATAAATCGTAGATTTAATTAAGAATGCATTATTTAGTACATTCTTATCACACAAAGCAAAATTAGAACCTTGGTTCAATGGTTAGTTACATTGACCATGACCAATACTTCATGGGTTCGACTCACTCCATAACTCATTTTGCATAAATAATTATTTTATTAATTATTTTATTAATTATTAATAATATCTTCTTGAATATTCTTTCTGTATAAAATTATAGAAAGTTAAAGATTCTTTCGGTTTGTAATTTAACCGAAATGAATTTAGAAATTCTTATTATACAAATTATTTTATTCTTTTTCGATAAGATTCATTTTCATCAATTAAAATCTATATTCTAGAAACTTTACATTATCAATTATTACAAACATATTTCTAAATATTTCTTTAAAATTATTTTTACATGTTAAAACTGTTTTTCCGTTAAAAGTATAAATAGTGCGAACTTCACGAATGAAAATATTTTTCTTCGTGATTTTATTAATAATAATTAACGTATAAGTAATTCGAAATATTACCTTGTTGATTAATATTAATAATTACTTTAAATTTTATAATTAATAAAAATTCTTTTTTAATAAAACGAATTATTTATACAGATAGTGTAAACCTATTGAGTTTTCTCCTTTCTGTGTTTCTATACCACGTCCCACCGTTACAGTAGAAGCACCTCCGTTACAATTTTATAAATTTATATTTAAATTAATATTATTTAAAATATTAATTTTTCATATTATAACTAAAACTTTAGTTGTTATTATAACATCTTAATAATAGAATTAAACCTTTTATTTTATATATAATTTATAAATAAAATATTAAATAATAATAAAAATTACAAAATAATATTTTTATAAGACTTAAATTATAGCTGTAAATTGAAATTTCAAAAATTAAAATTTGTTGTTCACATTTCAATTACTATTTATATATTACAGCAACCGTTTTGTAGAGATATATAAATAGGTTTTTTACACATATGAATTCACATGTCTATCCCATATTATATATATGGGCTTGTAAAGAACATATATACTTTGGTATATATATCTTATACTATATCAGTACGACGTCGGCGCTCAAAATTCCTAAGCAGAGGTAGCTCCAGTAGACATGTCTTGACAAATAACATCCGTGTTATCCTATAGAAATTGAACTCGTAACCCTCACAGTATAGGCTATACAACTACACTAGGATGCCATGGGTGATCAAATATAGAAATTAAATACGTGGCAATCCAATAATGGTAGGAGCGTAATTAATACTTACCTGAAATTGTGCCATTATAACCCCTTTACCCTTTCTCCAAACCCTATCGGGAAAATCAGATAAAGAATAGATACCAGATGATTATTAAGTCCGCCACATAACAACCAGTAGAAAGCCCAGTTCTACTTTATATGCTAAAAAATGCTATATATATTTGTTGTTTTAAAAAGACTTAAAAGTTAATAATTTAATTAGATTATAATATAAATAAAATAATTAATTAATTCATAAATTCTGTATTAGTATATATTAAAAAAAATAATTAATATTAATTTAGAATAAATAAATAATTAAATTTTTTTTATATACATTAAATAAATAATTTATTTTTATATGTATCTGTTTTTTTTTAAAAAAATTAAAAGAAAAAGAAATAATTAAAATACTTTTTATCTTTTAAAAAAAATTGAATATTTAATTGTTCAGAATTAATATTAAAAAATAATATTTAGATAATTAATATAATAATTTAAAAGATATAATTAAAAACTATATATTAAAATTTATAAATGGAAGAAAACATAACTATTTATATAAGTGAGTCTAATAAAGGAGAAGAGCAAATCATTATTAATAAACAATATAAATTTAATTTTTCACATTCAAGGAAAGATAATTCAAGAGTTTATAAATGTACCTAATATAAAAAAAATAATAAATGTAAATCTTTTATTATTTTAAATAATGAGAAAGAAATCTTAAAATATGAGAGTTTACATAATCATCCTGGAAACGAATATAGTGTATCCCTATCTGTAATGAAACATAAAATTAAAGATGAAATTAAAAAACATTCAAATCCTTTTGATATAAAACGAAAAAGACTATATAATGAAATTTCTAAAGAAATGGGATTTATATATCCGTGTCCAGAATATATTTCAGTTAAAACTCTAATATTAAGAAGTATTAATAAAAAACTACCATCCAATGTAACAACTTTTAATGAAATTCCTAATGAATCTGAATATTATAAAACTGAACGAAATGAAGATTTTATGATATTCAAAAATTCTGATTTAGTAATTTTTCAATCCCCTTTTCAAGCAAAATTATTTAAGAAATATAATAATGATATATTTGTGGATGGTACTTTTTATATCGCACCTAAATTTAGTCAACAAGTGTTTATTACTAGAACTTACGTTAAAGAATTGAATAGTTTTTATACTACTTCTTATGCAATATTAAGAAATAAAAAGCAAAAAACATATAAAATGTTATTCAATAAATTAAAACAAAATTCTAATAATAATATTATAACTGAACCAAAAAATGTACATTGCGATTTTGAAAAAGGCATATCCAAAGCAGTTAAAAAAATATTTCCTAATATAAATATTAAATACTGTATTTGGCATTATAAAAATTTATTAGAAATTAAAAAAAATGAATTGTGCCGTAATGAAGTGAACGATGATGAAAAAATATTTAATTATTACAAAGGAATTTCAAACTTACCATTTATCAACCCTGAATACATAATGGATATTTTTTCATTAATTAAAACTAAATCCATTGAAAAAAATTCTTGTCAATTTTTAAAATTTTTAGAATATTTTTATGAAACATATTTAATTGGTTACGATATGAAAAGTTGGAATTATTATAATAATATTGAACATATAACCAATAATGCTTCAGAATCACTCAATAATTCTTTAAATAAACTATTTCCAATGAAACCAAATTTTTATGAATTAATAAATAAATTAAAAGAACAGGAACATTTATCATATTATGATTACCAAATGAAAATAAAAGGAATTTGGAGAATGAAAAAAAAATAAAAACAAAAACTGATGAAATTAATATCTTAATTGAAAAATACAAAAATAAAGAAGCCAAGTTAATTAATATTAAATATGATAGAAGTGATCTTACTAAATTGTGGTTTGAATGTTTAACTAATTTAAATAATATTTTATAAATATTATTTAATAATAAATAATTATGAAATGACAGAGGAATTTCCAAAAGAAAAAATCATTAAAATTCTTTCATACAAAAACTAATAATTAAATTTATTAATTAAAATTATTAAAAAGTTAAAATGTTTATATACTTGATAAAATTTATGTAGTTTAAATAAATATTCTATAATTTTATTATTATAATTTATTTTATTAATAATTGTTTAAATATTTTATTAATTTTTTTTTTAAAATAAATAATCCTATATTTTTATACTTTATTATTAATATCAATAATATATTTTTATATTTTTATATTTTATTATTAATGTTTATAATTAATTTTATTAATAATTGTTTAAATATTTTATTAATTTTTTTTTAAAATAAATAAATCTATATAATTGTTAAAGTATTTTATTAATATTTTTTTTAAATAAATAAATCTATACAATTGCTAAAGTATTTTATTAATAGTTGTTTAAATATTTTATTAATATTTTTTAAATAAATAAATCTATAAAATTGTTAAAGTATTTTATTAATATTTTTTTTAAATAAATAAATCTATATAATTGTTAAAGTATTTTATTAATATTTTTTTTTAAATAAATAAATCTATATAATTGTTAAAGTATTTTATTAATATTTTTTTTAAATAAATAAATCTATATAATTGTTAAAGTATTTTATTAATATTTTTTTTAAATAAATAAATCTATATAATTGTTAAAGTATTTTATTAATATTTTTTTAAAATAAATAAATCTATATAATTGCTAAAGTATTTTATTAGTAGTTGTTTAAATATTTTATTAATATTTTTTAAATAAATAAATCTATATAATTGTTAAAGTATTTTATTAATATTTTTTTTAAATAAATAAATCTATATAATTGTTAAAGTATTTTATTAATATTTTTTTTAAATAAATAAATCTATATAATTGTTAAAGTATTTTATTAATATTTTTTTTAAATAAATAAATCTATATAATTGTTAAAGTATTTTATTAATATATTTTTTAAATAAATAAATCTATATAATTGTTAAAGTATTTTATTAATATTTTTTTTTTTAAAATAAACCTTTTAATTGTTTGAATATTTTATTTTATTTTTTTTTTTTTTTGTAAAAAAATATTTATTTTTATCTAACCATTATAATTTATTTAATTCTTCACTTAATAAATTTTAAGAAAAAAATTACAAATTAATAATACAACAAAATAGTATCATGTAACTATTAATTTAAAAAGCCTCAAAATTTGATATATCACGTGAAAAAAATTGGCGTTTTGGACCTCTCCCTACGAATAGTAATGTTAATTATGATATAAAATTATAAAAAATTTAAAATAATTTTTTTTTTTTAATATATAATATATAATAGGAAATTTCTTATGTTTTCTATTTTTAATTATTATTATAGCATCATTTTTTAATGTCATATTGTAATGTATTATTAATACTTTTATTTTCATTCAAATAATTTCTTCACTTCTTCTAAAATATTATCACTTTAAAAATAATGAAAATTAATATTTTCTCCGAAAGCTTAGTGTTCATAAAAAAAAAAAAAAAAAAAAAAAAAAAAAAAGGAATCTTTATATATTTATTTGGTGCATTTGGGAAAGTTGCATATCGTAATGTGGCGTTCATAGAGTCTTGATTTGTGGTTCATAAATTTTTAATAATTTTAATACAATTATATATATATAAATAATTATATAAAAATAATTAAATATAAAAATAATTAAATATAAATAATAAATAATCATATTAATGCTTTATTTTCTATTTTCTAGTATATATAAAAAAATAAAATATTTTCTTAAAAACACTTATTAATTAAAAAAAAAAAACTAAGTAATTAAAAACTAATTTATTAATAAAAAATAAAATATATAATAAATAACAAATAATAGTCTGAAGCGTAGATCCTTCAGGGTTAGATACACCTGAGCTAAGTTTTAGCTTTTCATAGATTATTTACTATATTTTGTCATGTACCAATAAAAAAAATTTTTCTTTCTTCAAAAATTATAAAATAAAATATCTATTTAAAAGATTTTAAAATAGAGCATATATAATTAAATATATTTATTTAAATGTTTAATTAAAATATTTTATCATAAATGGAAGAAAATATAAATATTGAAATAAGTGAAACTAATCGAGGAAAAGAACAAATTATTATTAATAAAAAATATAAATTTAATTTTTCATCAAAAAAAAAAAAAAAAAAAAAAAAATAATCCATAAGTATATAGATGTATTGAATATAAAGCTTTAAATAAATGTAAATAATTCATTATTTTACTCAATAAGAGGGAAATTTTAAAATATGAAAGTTTACATAATTATCTTGAAAAAGAATATGATGTATCTATATCAATTAAAATAAAAAAAATTAAATTAAAGATGGAGTTAGAAAAAGTTCAATTTCTTTTGGTATAAAAAGTTAACATATAGTTTTATTAAAAATTTATTTATCTATATCGTTAATTTTATGAGTACTATAAAACAAATTTTCAATTAAATATTTTTATTTTTATATTATTGTTATCAACTTTATACTATAAAACAACAAATTTTCTATTAAAATGTATAATAATAATAATAATAATAAAAAAAAAATATTAAATATTTTTATTAATATCTTTTATATTTACATCTTTTTATGAATACTATAATATAAAGTTAGTAAACACGAAGATTAAAAAAAAAATTTTTTTTTTTTGCTTAAACTTTTATTTAAATATTTATTATGTTAATAAAAAGATAAATTTTATTAATGAATATATTTTTATTTTTATTTTTTCTACTTTTTTTAAGAATATTTAAAGAATTTATATATATATATAAATATATTATTAATTTTAAAAATATATAAAGAATAATTCTTTTATATTTTAAAGATATATAAGACCTTTTTAAAATTTAAATATATTTTTATTTTAATTCAAAAATATATTAATTTGACATTTTTTATCAAAATTATTTATTTATTAATTATTGTAACGATTTAGGTTAATCACCAGGTTGGTGTATTAACTTAAATAAACAAATAAATGTAAAATATTGAAAAACACTTTAAATATTAAAATATTATTTAACAAATCATTTATTTTATCAAGATATTTATTTATTTATTTATTTATTTAATGTTTAATGTTAATGAAACCTCGAAATTATTAAACTAATTTTAAACTACATGTTTTTATATCAAAATAAAATCAAACCTAATAATTTGATTGGTAAAATAATTTATAATAAAATTTAACAAAATAATATTTTCAATAAACAAAAAGTGTAATAGATGGAGTCGAACCAGTGACATCTTGTACTGAGCTCCAACTATTAACCACTAGACTAATAGGTTTCATTACAATTATTTTTGTAATAATTTAATTATAAAATTAATTAGAATTAAATTATTAACTACAACTTAATAATAACTAAATAATAATTATTATTAAATTGAGAAAACAAAAAAAAGATAAATATACTTATCTTCTATAAGAGAGAGTTTATTATAACTAATTATAATAAACTAATAACACAAAATTGTCAAAGAGAAAAGATTATTTTATTTTATGTTTTTTTTTTTTTTAAATTTGTTTTTTATTAAAACTTACTTTATTAAAATAGAAATATAAAAATTTTATTAATGTTATTACTATATTATAATTGTTATAATAATAACTCTTGATTTCTCAAAGAGAATTCAAGAGCTTTATTTATACTTTTTTGAAAAATAAGGTTAAATTAAAAAATGTTTTCTAATCTTAACAAATCTCTTATCTAGGAAAAGATTAGAGAGAAAAACCTAGATAAGATTTTTGATCGATATTCTATCCATATCGATCATCGTATCAATTAGGTAAAACCAATTACTTTTAAAAAGTGATTGGGAAAAACCCTAATTGACCGATTAGCTAATCTAATTTAATTGATCGAAAATAAAAGAATAAAATAATAAAAGATATTTCGACCATAAAATCATAAATTTACAAATAAGGAAAATAACATAATAATGATATTAATAAACAAAATACAGAATACATTATTAAGTACATATTAGAATACATAATATATTTGTTTACAATTTAATTAAATAAATAAACTAAGACTAATAAATTTAATAATTAAATATATAATTAAATAAACTATAATTATTTATAAATGTATAAATAATAATTAATTAAATAAATTTGTTGTATTAAATTAATGATTATTTAATATTGAGTTTAATAAATTATTAATAATATTTAAATGAATAAATATTATATAATTAAATAAAGTTATAATTATAACTTAACTAAGAAAATATAATTATTTTATTTAAAAATAATTATAGATTCTTACATTGCTCCTTTTACGATGATGGCTCTTTCAATTCTTTATTCCGCTCTGTATAAGGCTCCAATTGTGAGATATGAAATACCGGATGAAGATGTAAGTTTTCTGGAAGTTCCAAGCGGTAATTCATTCTTTCCCCCTTTTCGATAATTTTAAATGGACCAAGATACTGAGAAGATAGCTTTTTGGACGGTTCATTTGTAAAATAATATCTTTTAAGCATAACCAAGTCATTAACTTTGAAGTCAGGGCCTATAGATTTTTTATTATCAGCATATTTCTTAAAATCTTCTTTGGCTTTTATTAAGTGTTGCCGGAGGGCATTAAAGTGTGACGACCAGTCTCTAGTAAGGATAGAAGCTGTGTCTCTTAGTAAGACAGGAGGGGAGTCAATAACACAATTAGGATCGAAACCATAGTTAGCATGAAAAGGAGTTTGGCCAATTGATTTATGGATGGAGTTATTATAAGACATTTCACATAAGGGAAGATAATAGCACCATTCATTCTGGGCGGAAGAACAATAACAACGAAGATATTGTTCAATAACAGCATTGGCACGTTCCACTTGACCATTTGATTGCTGATGATGGGCCGTTGCTAATCTTGGTTTGGCTCTAATAGCATCACATAAAGAGGTCCAGAATTGGGAGGAGAATTGAGAGCCGTGGTCGGAAACAATAACTTTTGGAAAACCATGGTGTTTAAAGACTTGGAAGAGCAGTAATTTTGCGGTTAGGTCGGCGGAAGGAACGTCGGAGCAGGGCACTAAATGGACCATTTTTGTTAAATGATCAGAAACAATCATGATGCATGTGCAGTCTTGCGAAGAAGGCAGAGAGACTATAAAATCCACGCCAATTACTTCCCAGGGTTTTGTAGGAATGGGAAGTGGTATTAGCTTACCATATGGCTTATGTCTGCGAATCTTACTTCGGGAACAGACATTGCACGAAAGAACATAGTTAGAAACATCTTTCTTCATGTTTGGCCACCAGTAGAACCTTTTAAGTTTTTCAAAGGTCCTTTCTATCCCTTGGTGGCCGCTAGTAGGCGCATCATGGAAGGATTTTAAAATCCATGCCCTGAGACTAGATGGAACAATAATTCTTTTTTGGAAATGAAGAATTCCCTCGACGAGAGTAAATAGAGAACTATTTAGTTTTTTCGACTGATCTCTTAATTTAGAAAGGATATTTTGACAATATTGGTCTTCTTTCTGTGCTTTAATAAGTTTACTTATATTGTCGCTAGTAGCACAACAAAAAGCATTCTTATTAATTAAGGATTGTTGTTCCACGGGATGTGTGGATTTATAATCTGGTCTCCTGGATAAAGCATCAGGCTTTCCACTTTTTGAGCCAGCTCTATACGCAATCCTATAGTCGAATTTAGACAGGAAAAGGCTCCAACGAATTTGTCGTTGGTTTAAATGTTGTGGTTTTTTAAAGTATAGCAGATTCTTATGATCTGTTATTACTTGAACTGGGAACTTGGCACCTTCAAGATGATGTCTCCAGGTTTCAAATGCAGTAATAATAGCAAGAAGCTCTTTATCATAGATAGTATAATTAGCTTCTGCTTTATTAAGGGATCTGGAGTGAAATGCCACAGGATGCAATTGATTATCTTCACTAGATACCTGAGAAAGTATACATCCGACTGCAAAATCACTTGCATCGGTTTCAACTATAAATTCTTTATCAGGATCAGGAAATATTAAAAAATCATCAGCTTTAAAAGAGTCCTTTAACTTTTGAAAAGCATCTTCAGCTGATTTATCCCAGATAAAAGGATTTTCCTTTTTTAAAAGTTTGCGAAGGGGTTCCATGTTTTTTGCAAAGTCTTTTATAAATTTTCTATAGAAATTACATAATCCAAGGAAACTTTGCAATTCTTTAACATTTTTAGGACTTGGCCAATCGAGTACTGATTTGACCTTATTTTTATCCATAGTTAGCCCTTTATTGGAAACTGTGAAGCCTAAGAATGTGGTTTCAGTTACATGAAACTCACATTTCTCTAATTTAGCATATAATCCATTATCAATAAGAATTTTTAAAACAGTTCTTACATGGTTAATATGCTCTTTTAAGGATTTGGAATAGATAATTATGTCATCAAGGTAAACTCTAACAAAAATACCAATACAGTCGTTAAGTATATCATGAATGAAACGTTGGAAAACGGAAGGCGCGTTTCTAAGCCCGAAAGGCATTACGAGATATTCGAAATGCCCTAAAGGAGTTCTAAACGCTGTAAGATATTCATGCCCTTCTTTAATTCTTATAAGGTTGTAGGCGGATCTTAAGTCAAGACGGGTAAATATCATTGCACCTTTAAAAGATTCCATTAAGTCATTTATTCTTGGAATCGGGTAACTATTACGGATTGTAATAGCATTCAAGCGTCGATAATCGACACATAATCTGAGAGTTCCATCGCGTTTCAATACAAATATAACTGGAGCACCTGCTGGTGATTTTGATTTTCGTATGAACTTTTTTCTAAGATTTTCTTGAATATACTCTTTCAAGGCTTTCATTTCCGGAACGGTAAGAGAGTAGATTGGACCGAAGAATAATTGGCCACCAGGAATAAGATCAATTGACATATCATATTCCCTGTGTGGTGGTAACTTCTCAGCTTCATTTTTCTCAAATACTATTATGAGATCAGAATAGTATTTGTCGAGAATCTCTCTTATGCCTCGGTTTTTTCCCTTCGGAGTCTATTTTCGTTGGCATAGCGGCACATAAATCGGAGTCACTCAAGTCTGAATGACAAACAGTATCTTCTGGGATTGATTCAGGAATGATAGAATCATGATCGGCATTGTTAATTGTGGGATTGTCGAACATAGTTGCAGTGAAATTAGAGTTTTGGTTTGCGAACTTGAATTTCCTTGAAGAAGGGCAATGTGAACCACAGTATTTACCTAAAAAGAATATTTTATTTTTCTTGTAATCAATGAAAGGATTATGAACTGAGAGCCAATCTCTTCCAAGAATACCATTGATTCCTTGGAGGGCTATGTTTGCGATGCAAAATTCAAAACGTTCTGTATGGTCCATAATCTTGAGTTTAAGCGGTTTTGTAGTTTGTTTAATGTTCATGCTTTTACTATTTGGGAGTTGGATATTAATTGGAGAGGATAAACCTAATGATGGAATTTTGTGACTATTAGCGAAATTTCTACAAATGAAACTTCTAGCAGATCCGGAGTCAATTAAAAAGTTTGTTCTAATATTTTTATCATTTATATTTAAGTAAAAGGCAGTAGTGATTGTTGGGTTTCCATTAGAAGTATAGTTGGCTGAGAGAATGTCATTTTTAGGTTTATTTTTATTGTGAAAATGTTTCTTGTAGTTCTCGATTTTGGTGAGTTCTCTGCGCTTCTTTTGAAAGGATTTATGATTCTTCTTGAAATTCTTAGTCTTATTCCTTAAACTACTTTCCAAATAACATTTTTTATCTATTCCAATTATAGTGTTCGTAGCTTCAAACAAGGTAGATGGTTTCTCAACCTTGTCGAATTCTTCGCGCACCTTATCCACAAGTCCTTTTCCAATAATGTCAATGAGCACTTCGTCGGGCCATCCAAGACGTCCCGCCAACCTACGGAATTCGATAGTGTATTCAGCGACACTACCAAGTTGAGATTGTTTAAGCTTCCACAATTTGTCCATAATAACGTATTTCTGCTTCCTTTCAATACCTGAATCGAAATTTTCTAACAAAAGTTTCTTGAATTTTTCAAATGTTAACTTCTTTAGAGTCCCATCAGTTAGCAAAGAGAGACCCCATCTTCTTGCAGTTCCTGTTAGTTTATTGATAACAAAGGAGTTTTTTGACTCATCATCCTTGAATGTATTTGGATGAGTCTTAATAAAGTCTTCACTATGGATAATTATTTCCCTAATACTTGGTTGGTTTTTCACATCACTTTCTTTCTGAAGAACTCCATTTGGCGAAAAGAAGGCAGGTATGAAATCTGTAATAGCAGAGATTAGTTTAGAAGCATTTTCGTTATACGTAATGGACTGTGAAATTGGTGATGGTGTGTCTGCTAAAGGCTCATTAATTTGAATATCACTATTGTTTTCCATTTTTTTTTTTTTTTTTTTTTTATTTTACCTAGTTTTATTAAGTTATGTGAAAAATTATAATTAGTGTAGATTTAAAATTTTGTAATATTTCTAATAAATTATGTTTATCTAATTTTTTTTTTTTTTTTTTTTTTTTTTTTTTTTTTATATATATATATATCTATTTACACAATATATATTATTTGTTTTATTTATTTATATATTATAGTGATTTTATATACGTCATGTATTCATTTATATATAGTAATATATTTATTAAAAGTATGTATTTATCCATCCATTAATATATAATAGTACAAATATATAATTTTTTTTTTTTTTTTTTTTTTTTTTTTTTTTTTTTTGCTTAATTTCTAGACTATTCTATATATATCGTTTTATTGTAATTATTCTATTCTAATATATTGTTTTAATTTATTATTATTTTATGTAAATTTTTTTTTTTTTTTTTTTTTTTTTTGCTTAATTTCTAGACTATTCTATATGTATCGTTTTATTGTAATTATTCTATTCTAATATATTGTTTTAATTTATTATTTTTATATTATTTTATTATTAAAAATATATTGAAGTTTTATCTTAAAAATTTTTTTTTTTTTTTTTTTTTTTTTTTTTTTTTTTTTTTTTGTACTACATAATTCAATAATATATTGGTATTATTTAAAATTTTCTTTGTACTACACTAATCTATTCTAGATAAGAGTTATTATTGTAATAATTTAATTATAAAATTAATTAGAATTAAATTATTAACTACAACTTAATAATAACTAAATAATAATTATTATTAAATTGAGAAAACAAAAAAAAGATAAATATACTTATCTTCTATAAGAGAGAGTTTATTATAACTAATTATAATAAACTAATAACACAAAATTGTCAAAGAGAAAAGATTATTTTATTTTATGTTTTTTTTTTTTTAAATTTGTTTTTTATTAAAACTTACTTTATTAAAATAGAAATATAAAAATTTTATTAATGTTATTACTATATTATAATTGTTATAATAATAACTCTTGATTTCTCAAAGAGAATTCAAGAGCTTTATTTATACTTTTTTGAAAAATAAGGTTAAATTAAAAAATGTTTTCTAATCTTAACAAATCTCTTATCTAGGAAAAGATTAGAGAGAAAAACCTAGATAAGATTTTTGATCGATATTCTATCCATATCGATCATCGTATCAATTAGGTAAAACCAATTACTTTTAAAAAGTGATTGGGAAAAACCCTAATTGACCGATTAGCTAATCTAATTTAATTGATCGAAAATAAAAGAATAAAATAATAAAAGATATTTCGACCATAAAATCATAAATTTACAAATAAGGAAAATAACATAATAATGATATTAATAAACAAAATACAGAATACATTATTAAGTACATATTAGAATACATAATATATTTGTTTACAATTTAATTAAATAAATAAACTAAGACTAATAAATTTAATAATTAAATATATAATTAAATAAACTATAATTATTTATAAATGTATAAATAATAATTAATTAAATAAATTTGTTGTATTAAATTAATGATTATTTAATATTGAGTTTAATAAATTATTAATAATATTTAAATGAATAAATATTATATAATTAAATAAAGTTATAATTATAACTTAACTAAGAAAATATAATTATTTTATTTAAAAATAATTATAGATTCTTACAATTTTGATGCATGTCCAGTAAAAATAATAGAAAATAATAGAAAAATTATTTAGAAAAATTATTAATATAAATATTTATTAAAAATTAATTTTATATAATGAATCTTAAAATATATTATTAATATATTATTAAAGATAATTTATTATTATTAATTATTAAAATATTAAATTAAATAATAATATTAAAAATATTAAAAGAATTGTTGATAATATAGTAAAATTAGTTATATTAATTATAACGGAGATTGAATGTTTAATTAAATTGATGTTAATATTAAAATAATTTTTAAATAATGTTAAACAAGATGAATTAATAGTTATAAGTAAAAAGTTATGAATATTTATATTTATTAATTAATTTTAGTGTTTCGATAAATAAAATTTATAAAATTAGTAAAAAATATAATTATGAAAATAATTTATAAATAAATATTTTCTTTTTTTTTAAGGAATAATAATAAAACATGTATTTTTTTTATGATAAAATATAATAAATAAAATAATAAAAGATAAATAAATAAAAAGTAAATATAATTATTGTAATATAATATTCTTGGAGTAATTCCCTTTTGCACAAACGCCCAACTAACATATACGGTATTTAATAAAATATCGTATCAAAAATGGTGGAGAATCCGGGCGTGCAAACCAAGAATATTATGAAATTTATATTTATATTGATATTTACTTTTTAAAAAATAAAGACAATTAAATAATTAATATTAAATTAAAATTAAATAATTAATTTTTTTATAATAGTAATATATAAATTTATATAAAAAAAAAAAAAAAAAAAAAAACGCCTAAAATTATTATGATTATTATTAAATAATAATTAAAGGTAACTGGGAGTTCGAACCAGAATAAAAACGAATAAGTCTTTAATTATTATTATTAGTATAGTTAATTTTTTTTTATTATTATCTTTATTAGTAATTAAAGACAACTGGGAATTCGGACCAGTATAAAAACGAATAAACCTTTAATTAAGAAATGATATTATAATAAAAAGTAGTAATAGTTTAGTATAAAAATTAATATTAAATAATATTTTATTAATAGTATATGTGATAATATTTAGAAAAAAAAAAAAAATAATAGATAATATTTTAATAATAATAATAAATAATATTTTAGTAATGGTGAATTAAGTAATAATTAATAATAATAAATGATATTTTAGTAATAGTGAATTAAGTAATAATTAATAATAATAAATAATATTTTAGTAATAGTGAATTAAGTAATAATTAATAATAATAAATAATAGTATATAAAATAAAAATTAATAATAATAATAATAATAATAATAATAGTAATAATAATAACAATAATAATAACAATAATAAAAATAACATTATTATACTCGTAAAAGTATATAAGAATATAATTTCAAATTAAAATAATAATTAGATAAATGGCGGACGCTTCGAAAATTAGAAGAGACTTACCATACTTAGCAAATTATGGTAAGGACATAGATTCTTGGATAGAAGATTTCAAAAATGTTATGGAAATTTACAACATCGAGGAACCAAACAGAATTTTTATTTGGGTAAAGAACGCAGTAGAGGCTGACATAAAAAACCTTTTAAAATCTTTATGTACTACAAGAAATAATGTTAAAAGGTTTCCCTCATATAAAGAAATCCAGAGAGCCATTGAAGATTATTTAGAAATTACTCAAAATGATAAGTGTTCAATTTTAAAGGCCTTAAAAATAAAAAGAAATGAAACAATTAAAGGATTTAATTATAATTATTTAACTCTTTATCATCGACTTGACTTGGAATATAAAAAATTAATATGTGTCGATGATTATTTAAATGCTATACATGATAGGGTATATGTACATTCTCAAGTAATTTTGGCCAACTGTAAAACATTAACAGAAGCGTTCGAAGTAGCAGAACGTGCAGAAAAAGCTGAAGTACGAACTATAACAAACAAAAATTCTCAGAATGTTATGGTATATCAAAACAACATAAATAAAAATAATAACAATTTATTAAATCATCCAATTTATAGGAGCTTAAGAGAACATGGAAATAATTTAGATAATTCATATCAAGCGTCATCATATGTTATGGGTTATATAAATGAAAACTCCACCAATAATAGAATGTTTACACCAGGTAGATATAGTAACAATAAAAATAAAAGTTTTAATAATAATAATAATTATTATCACGGAGTAGAACAAATTCAACAAAATAATACTTATGATACAAGAAGATTCTATAATAACTACGAACCAAAAGCTAGAAAATCAGTTATGTGTTACTCATGTAAACAAGTAGGACATAAAGCTTATGAATGTCCTAATAATAAAAATAATGGTAGTAATAGAAATAATAATCTTTATAATATGAATAATAATGATATGGGTAATAATTATAATAATAATTTTGATTATAATAATAATAGTAATAAATATAACAATTATTATAATAATAGTAATAAAAATGGCTACAATAATTCTTTTAATGGTAGTAATTATTACTTTAATAAAAATAATAAATTTACTGGAAATAATATTGCTAATAGAAATAATCATAATTTTAATGAGAATAATATTCCCACTGGAAATAATAATTTTAATAGAAATTCTAATGGAATAAATCAGGATATTAATACTACTAGTTCAAATATTAATAGTAATTTCAAAGCTAATGTAAATAATAATAATAATAATGGAGATAGCTTTAATAATTTAAACTAAATAATGGGAGAAGGACAACTCCCGTTAACCAAACCAAACTTCAAACTTATAATAAAAATAATAGTATTAATGAAGAATATGTAAATTTAACATACTCTCCCAAGTTAAATAATAATACTATGAAAACAAAAAATAATTATAATAATACTAATGATAATAATTTACATAATAATAATAATAATAATAACTTACATAATAATAATAATAATAATAATAATTCATATAATGCTAGTGCAACTTCAAATAATGATGTAATAAATAATGGATATCCTTATAATGATAATTCACATAATTATGATATAAACAATAATTATTTAAATAAGAATAATAAAATAAATTATACAAACAGTTTATTTGATGATAATCATACAAGTATTGATAATATTTATTCCAATAATAATAATAATAATAACTTAAATAATATAGAATATCTTAGTAAGAATACTAGTAACGGTTATAAATTAAATAATAGTAATCATAACAACATCTATGAAAATGACACTATTAATAAACAAGTTAACAATGATGTTAATATAAATAATACTTATAAAAATAATAATGATGATCAAAGTAACAATGAAATTGATTTAAATAGAATTTCTATAAATGATAATGAAAAGAAAATTAATAATGAACCTAATTCAAATAATATTTATAATAATTTTGATAATTACCATAATGAGGAAATTATCGCTGTTGCCCAAAAGAAAGGTAAAAATAATTCAATAAAAATCTCCCCATATACCAAAGAAATAAAGAAAAAGCTTATAGATAATCCAGTTCCAATTATTACAAATGCTATGAAGAAAAATACTATTATGAAAAGAAAATTAAACGTTAATAAATTAGCAACTACAGGAACACCTGATATGATAATAGATGAGGGAGGAACGAATGTCAAACTATCAACAGAAAAAGAAGAAGGTAAAGAATTTAAAGAAAATAAAGATCATAAAAATGTTACTTTCAATGAATCTATTGAAATTTTTGAGGATTCACAACCACCAACTAATCAAACAATAACTAATAATAACACAAATAAATTAGAATATTTGGATCTTTCTTATATCAATCAACCAAATAGTAGAAATGTAAAAAAAGCGAATAAATTGAATAAAATAAATGAAATACTGAGCAGTAACAAAGATGATATACCCATCAATGTTAAAAGTTATTCCAAGCCAGAGAAACACATAAAAATGATGGAAGATTTTAATGAATTTAAAATTAAGGACTTTATCAAGGAAGTAGCATCAACCGAAGTCATAACGAAGTTAGTATATTTGTTAGACCTGTTTCCAAAGTTCAGGTCAGAATTTACAAAAGCATTAAAATTAACCGAAGGAAAAGAGAAAATAAAGAAAAATTTGAATACATCTTTAATAAATGTAATGACAATTATAAGCCAACATAAAGTGATTAAAGTTAAAGGCACTGTGGATAAGAAACCAGCTGAAATTTTCTTGGACTCGTGTGCTAGCGTTAATTTGATTACCACTACGGCTTTAAAAAAATTTAAAATTAATAAAAATCCTATTGGGAGAATATCCGAAAAAATTTTTCAGGTATATTCCAACAATTCAACTTGTTCAGATATTTATGAACTAAAAATATCTATTGGAAATTACACTTTTATCGATTACTTTAGGAAAATTGATAAGGATGATATCTTTGATATATTAATAGGTATTGACACACTTAAACGAAATAGATTTGATATAAATTTAGTTAATGATACCTTATATCATATTGATGAAAATAATAATCCTATAGAATTAGCTTCTTTATTTTATGATGTTAGCTTGAGTCCTTCTGAAAGTACAAATAGAATTAATGACGAAGAAAATAATATGAATAAGGAGAATAATATAAATAATAATTCTTCTGAAGAGAATGATGAGGATTCTGAAACTAGTTGGAGTGACAATGATAATAATAATGATAATAATAATATACTTTTTACATATGCTAAATCAGAGTTGCCTAATATTAACATAAATAATTTTAATGTAAAATTACCTTTCTTTAATAGTGTCGACATCGATAAAGAAAATAATATCAAAATAAAAACGAATAATAATAAGAATGATGATAAAATTGACAATTATAAAATAAATGATCATAAAATTAATTCTAAAGTTACAAACAATATAAATCCCATACTACATTCTAAACTTCCATCAAAAATCGATTCTGATCAAAACGGCAATAACAAATTAAATAGTAATTATAAATTAGTAGATAGAAATATTGAAAGGAAAGAATATAAGAATAAAACGGTTGATATTACAACACAATTGATTCCATCTCTTTTATTAATAACTAATGAAGTACTACATAATGAAAACGAGGTTTGCACAGACGACACAATATCTAAACTGGAAATGATTCACTCTATTGTAAAAAAATTACCAGAAAATTTGAAAGCTGATGTAGAAAAATTATTTTTAAATTATATTAGTGTTCTTGCACTGAAAACTGACGATTTGGGTTCGTCAAAGCTATATCCTCATAGAATTAATTTAATACCAGGAACAACACCTATTAAACAGAGGGCCTACCGTATTTCAAAAGTGCAAGCTGATGCACTTAAAAAGGAATTAATTAAACTTATAAATAATAACTTAATTGTCCCTTCTAGTTCTCCTTGGTCTTCTCCTGTAGTACTGGTACCGAAAAAGAATGGTCAAGTGAGAATGTGTGTTGACTACAGGAAGATTAATAATTGTACATTAAAGGACGCTTATGCACTTCCTTTAATAGATGATATACTTTACTATGTTAGCGGTGATATTTCTATTTTGTCTACTATTGATCTCTTCTCAGGGTACCATCAGATTCCTATGCATTCTGATGATAAAGATATCACTTGCTTTACGACCATTTACGGAAACTTTAATTTTGAAGTTATGCCTTTTGGACTATGCAACGCTCCCGCTACTTTTCAAAGGGAGATGAACAGAATATTTTTTGATTTAATCGGAGTATGTGTTTTTATTTACATAGATGACTTAGTTATTTATTCTCCTTCATTAGATCAACACATCAAAGACCTAGAAAAAGTATTCCTCATTCTTGCTAATAATGGATTAAAAGTGAATTTTGAAAAATGTGATTTCTTTAAAGAAGAAGTTGAGCTCCTTGGTCATACTCTTTCTACTAAGGGTATAAAACCTATGAATTCTAAAATAAAAGTTATTGCTAATTGGTTACCTCCTTCTAATTTAAAACAGTTACGTTCTTTCTTAGGGGCAATTGGATATTACCGGAAATTCATTAGCCATTTTGCCCAAATTGCTAAACCTTTATATGATTTAACAAAAAAGAATGTTCCTTTTGTTTGGTCTACCGAATCTAATAATGCATTTGAATTTTTAAAAATTCGTCTTATTAATGCACCTATATTGTCACCTCCAAATTTTGATAAACCATTTATTGTTCGTTCAGATGCATCTAAATCAGGAATTGGCGGGGTACTACTTCAGTTAGACGATGACAACATTGAGAAGCCATTATATTATGAAAGTAGGACACTTTCCAATTCTGAAATCAATTATAGCATTACAGAACTTGAGGGGCTTGCCGCATTTTACTGTGTCATGAAATTTAAACCTTTTCTCACTGGTAATAGTTTTGAGACAATTCTTTATACCGATCATAAGCCTTTAGTTTACATATTTAAAAATAAAGAACCTTCTTCAGCAAGGCATGTCAAATGGATAACTGAGTTCAGTATTTTAAAAATTAAAGTGTTATATGAAGAGGGGAGGAGGAATGTAGTTGCTGATGCACTATCTAGATTACATTCTAACAATGAAAAATATATAATCAAAAATATAAAAAATGATGATAAACATATAAAAAATAAAAATAAAAGAAATAATATAAAAAATTATAATAAAGATGTATTCAACCAAGTTATAAATAATGAAATTCAAAATTGTGAAATTAAAAATAATGAAGAAATTAGAAATAAGAAAAATACTAAAATTAATAAAATAAAAGAGTTAGTGGATGAAATTAAGATCAATAGTAATAATGAAAATTACAAAATGGAATATGAGGAAATTAAAAATAATGTAAATAACATTAATAAGTTTAATAAGTTTAATAATAAATTACATAATAATAATAGTGAAAATAATGGAGTGGAAAATAAATTGAATGTGAATTATATGGTATTTCAAACTGAAGAAAATAATAAACATAGTTTTAATAATAATGATAATAATAATAATAATATTAATCATGTTAATACTAATAATAATGATATTGATGATAGTACTGAAATACTAAATGATTTCTATAAAAAAATAATAAACCAGAAATTTGTATTAATTGATGGAGTTCAGTATTATAAAGATAATAATGAATTAAGAAAAGTAATATTTAATGATAATGAAAAATGGGAACTTATTAGTAAAGCTCATTGTTTAGGACATGAAGGTAACTTTAAAACCTACCATCGTTTGAAAAGGAACTATTATTGGATAGGAATGAATAAGGATATCAGATTATTTATTAAATCTTGTCATGTATGTCAATTATGTAAACCACAACCACCGAATGTATTTACAGAAGATTTAGCTACACCCCCAGGTCTACCTTTTACTCGGGTAGGATTGGATTTAGTTGGACCCTTATACGAATCTTTCAGAGGTAATAAATATATAATAGTACTTGTAGATTATTTAACAAAATGGGTGGAAGCTGAAGCATTAGCCAAAACAGAATCAGAAGATGTCATTAGATTTTTAAATAATATATTTTCAAGACACGGGATTCCAGAGATATTAATTACTGATAATGGCCCGCAATTCATATCTGATAAAACAAAAGCTTTCCTAGATTTAAATGATGTCTATGTACATTATATTAGTACTTATCATCCTGCTTCTAACGGAGAAGTTGAAAACAGGAATAGAGAAATAGTCAAATATATTAGAATTCTTAAAAGCCAATTTAAAGAATTAAGTAAACAAAATCAAGAATGGGATGATATTTTACCTAGTGCACTTTGGGCTTTAAGAACAACAAAAAATGAAGTTACTAAATTTAGTAGTTTCGAATTACTCTATGGTAGGAAAGACTTACAACCATTTGAATTAGCAATTAATATTGACAAAAGATTTCCTGAAGAATCAGAAGAAGAATATTTTGTTCGAAAATTTATTAATCACCATAATTGGATTTCTGAAGCAATCAAAAATATTGAAACTGCAAATGAATTATGGAAAGATAGGAGAAGACAGATTAAAAGATTAAGAAGTGAATTCAAACCAGGAGACCTAGTTTTAGTTAGAAATTTCAATCGAAGGAAACTAGACCCTTATTATATCGGACCATTAAAAATAGTTAAACAGCAATTTAATACTGTCACAGTATGTGATCCTTATACGAACGAAATTGCAGAGAGAAACATTCATCTAAAAAATGTAATTCCATATATTAGTAATTTCCTAAATTATAATCAGTAAAAAAAAAAAAAAAAAAAAAAAAAAAAAAAAAAAAAAAAAAAAAATTATGATATATATATAAAAAAAAAAAAAAAAAAAAAATTTTGATATATATAAAAAATATAAAAAAAAAATATAAAAAAAATATTATAAAATATATAATAGTATTATTAGTTTAATAAATATTTTAATATGCTTATAGACTTCAAGGGACGAAGTCTAAGCTAAGTGGGGGCATCTTGATGCATGTCCAGTAAAAATAATAGAAAATAATAGAAAAATTATTTAGAAAAATTATTAATATAAATATTTATTAAAAATTAATTTTATATAATGAATCTTAAAATATATTATTAATATATTATTAAAGATAATTTATTATTATTAATTATTAAAATATTAAATTAAATAATAATATTAAAAATATTAAAAGAATTGTTGATAATATAGTAAAATTAGTTATATTAATTATAACGGAGATTGAATGTTTAATTAAATTGATGTTAATATTAAAATAATTTTTAAATAATGTTAAACAAGATGAATTAATAGTTATAAGTAAAAAGTTATGAATATTTATATTTATTAATTAATTTTAGTGTTTCGATAAATAAAATTTATAAAATTAGTAAAAAATATAATTATGAAAATAATTTATAAATAAATATTTTCTTTTTTTTTAAGGAATAATAATAAAACATGTATTTTTTTTATGATAAAATATAATAAATAAAATAATAAAAGATAAATAAATAAAAAGTAAATATAATTATTGTAATATAATATTCTTGGAGTAATTCCCTTTTGCACAAACGCCCAACTAACATATACGGTATTTAATAAAATATCGTATCAATTTGTTAATTTATTTATTACAATTTTAAAAAGCCACATTTTCGGAAATGCAACATTCCCATATATTTGACATAAAGGTTGGTTTAATCTATTCAAATAACTATCAATATACTAATTTTGGTTATTATAATAATAATAATAATAATAATAGGGAGAGTTGCATTTCCCCAAATTGCATTTCATCAGGTTGCATTTCGCTAAGTGGAGTATTATAAATGAATAAATAATTAATAATAATAATTCAAAATATTTTTTTTTAAACTTGTTTTTATTCAATATTAATAATATTAATTTTATATTTAAATTTATCAATTTTCAATTTGGCTAATTTAGCGAAATGCCACTTTTTTAATACGTCACATTCTTTCAAAAATGGCGAAATGCAATTTGGCTAAATGCACCATTATAATAATAATAATAATATAATAATAATAATAATAATAATAATAATATAATAATAATAATAATAATAATAATAATAATAATAATAATAATAATAATAATAATAATAATAATAATAATAATTGTTGACTGCACTCATAATTTAACTATATATTTAATTTATTTATTTATAGTATTTATTTATATTTATGTGTATTTATTTATTTATATTTAATGATTACTTAAATGTATTATGATCTATCGTCTTGTATAAATCTATGTTAATTATCTTTTAATATTTATTTAATTAATTTTTAATTTATTTTATGTTATGGAAAACGCATGTAGTAACATGTGACTTTATTACTTATTTAAAGCTGAAAGATAGATCATACACTTATTTCTCTTGTATACCATATTCCATAAGGAATATTATTATAGATCTAAATTTAATAAAGCTAACAATAATAATAATAATAATAATAATAATAATAATAATAATAATTGTTAGAATATGTGAAATAAATATGATATATACATTAAATGTATTAAAATGTATTTGTTATATATGTAATGTATGAGCCACAATGTATTAATATAAAAGCATGTAAATTTATTAAATTTAAATATTTGCAGCTCTTTATCATAAAATATATTAATAAAGTTGACATAATTATAAAACCCAAACTATTGACTTTTAACAGATTAAGAGTCTCATCGACTCTTTAAAGGAATATTTATATCCTTAGCCGGACTAGAAAAATGTCAACTAGAAGAAAATACCTAGGATCCAGAATTTATGATAAAAGTTGTCATTATGTCAACTTCAGTGAAGATTGATCTAATTTGAAGAAAAATGATCTTAAAGTTTCAAGAATATGAAAACGCGTAAAAATTAAGTATTTTATGAAAGAAAATTCCCCTGAAATAAATAGTATACTAAATAAAATAATAAATTAGAAGATAAGACACGTATAAAATAAATGAGAGACGTGACAAATTAATATGCAAATATTTTTGAGACTCTTAATGAAGATTAATAAAGAATATAAATTAAATCATTAATTAGTAAATAAACAACTTTTGAATATTAAAGGCTATTTATTCACAACTAATCAAGTTAATAATTAAATAAAATGACATGAAACCATAGCGGTTAACCATAAGAGTTGTCAAATATAAATATAGACGTAAAAACCAGAGAGTTAAACCATGAGTTGTCAAGAGTACATAAAACCAAAGAGGTAAACCATGTGTTGTCAATTAGGTGTAAGTCCCAATGAGGTTGCCAAAATATAATAATAGGATGGTACAAATAAGAGTAACCAATCCGAAAAAATATTACTTGAATATAATAATAATTTTACCCATAATAAAAATATAAAGGTTTAAAGACGTTTAACCATAAAAATGTCATATTAATATAGGGTAATAATATAGTTGTTAAAATAAAACAAGCTAATATATAAATAAGTATATAAAATTACAATTAATGAAAATTAAATTATAGCATATTAATATTGGTATAGATATAGAAATAGTATAGAACACATATTCACTTTCAAACCAAAATTATTCTTTTAAAATAATTTGGTTTGAGGGGGGAATGTTAGAATATGTGAAATAAATATGAAATATACGTTAAATGTATTAAAATGTATTTGTTATATATGTAATGTATGAGCCACAATGTATTAATATAAAAGCATGTAAATTTATTAAATTTAAATATTTGCAGCTCTTTATCATAAAATATATTAATAAAGTTGACATAATTATAAAACCCAAACTATTGACTTTTAACAATAATAATAATAATAATAATAATAATAATAATAATAATAATAATAATAATAATAATAATAATAATAATAATAATAATAATAATAATAATAATAATAATAATAATAATAATAATAATAATAATAATAATAATAATAATAATAATAATAATAATAATAATAATAATAATAATAATATTTAGAAAATTAAATTATTAATAAATAATAACAATATTAAATTATAATGATTTTTTAGTTATATAATGTATTAATAAAGCATTATAAAAATTTTCATTTTCATTCAAAAAATTTTTCATCCATCTTTTCTGAAAAATCTTTACTTTAAGTATAATGGAAATTAATAATTTCTCCAAAAGCTTGTAGTGTCATAAAAAAAAAAAAAAAGAATTTGGATATATTTATATGATATAAAGGTTGGTTTAACCCCTATGTTTTATCTGAATAGAAGTATGTATAAATATTTGAAGTTCCAATTTCTTCTTTATTACTATAAATAATAGTGTTTAGTTTCATATTGGAATAAATATGTTAAGGCAGTAAAAAGTGTAGATCCATTAGACAAAGAGATAAAGCAATCCAATAAATTATATTACCTCCGCAACAGTTTCAAAAAACATTATCCGAATATTTATGAAAGACTTACATATGCTGTTGTTAAAGAAGAAGATATGACAGTTATAAAACAAATGATCGAGTTATCATTAAATGAAAAGAAAACAAATGATATAAAAAATGAAAAGAACAAACAGGAAATAAAACATTTTAATCCTCATTATGATGCACAACCAGTTTATAGAAAGAAGTGCAACCTTTGTGGATCAATAGATCATCTTATTAATCAATGCAGCTTAAGAGATTCTTATAACAACTGGAAAAGAACTGAACAAGAAAAACTAAAAGAAAAAGAAAAATCCTTCAACATAGAAGAAAACTACAATGTTGATACTAATAAGGAGAATCCAAGCAACAACAATTCTTTTTAATTGAATGGGTGGTTGATTCAGGGACCACTCAATAATCCTGAAATTTTAAAAAATAAAGAATTAAAAAACAGCATAATCAACTTTCTTAATAATAAAAGTAATAAGTCTAACATTTCTGGTAAATTAAAGATCAAAATAGGACCAGAGATAATAAGTATAGATGATGCTATTTTATTTAAGAATGGAAGAAGGAATTTATTATCTATAATAGACTTGTTAGATAACAATATTAGCTGTTTATTCTACAATCAAAACAATAAAAAATATTTAAAATTATTCAAAGATAATATCAACCAATTGAAAATAAACAAAGTCATAGATATTATTGAAATCGATAATGGTTTATTTAAAATTTTAACCAACTCTAATGATAATAATAAAATAGTAAGTAAGAATAAAAACAAAAAGATAATTGAAAATTATTTAGTAGAACCTGCCAATGATAAATTAAAAAAATTTATATGGCATAATAGGTTTTTACATTATGATATAAAATATTTACAAGATAAAATTAAAAACATCAATGTTTCATTAAAAACGTGTAAGGATTGCAATGTATCTAAAATTAATAAACTGCCTAATAAAACCAGTAATCTTAGAGCAAAATCCAGAGGAGACTTAATTTATAGTGACTTGCTCGAATTCAATAAAGGTAACAAAGGTATTGAAGGAGTAAATGGCGAAAATTATTCTATCATCTTTGTTGATGATTTTTCAAGGAAAATTTGGATATATAACATTGTGAGCAAAAGAGAAGTTGGTAACATAGTTACTAAATTCTTTAATTATTTGAAGAATCATTTTGATCTGGACATCAAATATTTCAAAACTGACGGTGCACCAGAATATAGTACACCATTATTAAACGAACTATATGACAAACATGGAACCATACACCTTACCACTGCGCCGAAAAATCCTGAGGAACTAGGAAGGTCAGAAAGGAATAATAGATCTCTCGAAAACTGTATAAAGACAATACTTAGATATTCAAACCTAAATCTTAAATACTGGCCATATGCCATAAAAAATGCAGTAGATATTAAAAATATAATACCACATAAAGGTATCAATAATAAAATACCTGACTTAGAATGGTATGGTCCTCACCATAATATCAGGTACGATAAATTAAGAGCTTTTGGTTGTTTTGTCACCTATGATAGACAAGAAAATGCAAACAAACTACATATATTCAAGAAATTCGGAATAAATCTAGGTAGAGCAGAAAATGCAAATGCTTATAAAATCCTGGACATACAAAATGGAACCATATATTTAAGGAGAAATGTAGAATTTTATGAAACCAAATTTATTAAAACTAAAGATATTGATATATTTAACATTAATAAAGAAATAATTTCAGACAACATAGAAGATTTAAATAATGTTGAATTTTATCAAGACCTAATCCTTGAAGATCTTATTGATGAATTTGAAAATAATGAAAATGTAGAAAAGAATAATGAAATTAATATTACTGAAGATAATATTGACAATAACAATTATAATAAGAATACAAATTCTAATAAAAATGAAAATAGCAATGAAGACATTGTTAATAAACAAAATAATGATGAGGATGATATTATTTCAAGTAGCGAATATGAACCGCTAAATATCAGATTAAATAAAATAAAAGAGAACAATAATGAAGAAATTAAAAATAATAACTATATAAGTGGTACAGAAAGCGACATAGAAAGTAACTATAATACATCCAGCGATGAATTAGTACCATTAAATATCAGAAAAATGAAAAGAAAGATAGTCTCATCCTCTAATGATGAAGATAATCAAAATCACAAACGTATTGAAAAGGACCCAAATATAATAGGTGAAGCTAACCATGTACTTATAGAAATTATTTTATAATACTTATAATAACTGCCTATTAAATTGATTATTTTTTCTTTCATTATTATTGAAATACCAAATTATAACTTTTTTTTTATTAAAATATTTTTTTCTATGTGAAAAAATAAAAATTTAATTAAAAAAAAAAAAAAATAACAAAAATAAAAAAAAAAAAAAAAAAAGATATGATCTTAATAAATATTATGTGAAGAAAGTTATTTTAATTGAATTACTTTTTGATTTTATTAGTTTGATAAAAAAAATTTTTATTAAACTAATTTTAAAAAATTAAATAATTTCTTCAAAGCATACTATGGGAAATAAATAAAATTAAAAATTTTTTTTTTTTTTTTTTGATATATTACAACGAGAATATATTTATATATATAACTTCCACTTAAAAATATATTTATTTATGGTTATGTTATTATGTAATCGTGAAAAAAAAAAAAAAAAAAAAAAAAAATTATCATATTCTTTTAATAAAAAAAGCAGAAATTAATTTGTATCAAAATTGTAATTCAAATATCAATAAGGAAATAAAGTTTGGTCAAATTATCAACAATTATTTGTATTATCATCATATTATAGCAAATAGAATTATTATATATATGATATGATATTTTTACAAAAAAGTTTTAAATATAAATGGAAAGTTTAAATTATTTTAGTGCTCATATATTAAAGTTTTGAAACTTTTAAGTGTAAATGAATTAGCATTTTTAATCAATACTATAGAATTAAAAATTGAATTTTCTTTGTGGTATAATTAAAAATGATAATATTCATGTCCATAAATATTATAAATTATATCATTATAATAAATGTAAAGTATATGATAAAAGCAAAAATAATTTAATTACA
The DNA here is from genome assembly GCA_016946835.1 of Neocallimastix lanati (nom. inval.). Lineage (NCBI taxonomy): Eukaryota > Fungi > Neocallimastigomycota > Neocallimastigomycetes > Neocallimastigales > Neocallimastigaceae > Neocallimastix > Neocallimastix lanati (nom. inval.). Next base: position 713,217 of record JACVTC010000091.1, on the reverse strand, counting down.
TTTAATTCCTAATAAATAATAAGGAATTAATTAATAAATATTTATGTGATTAATAAATAAATAAATAAATAAATATATAATATTTACTTTTTTTTTTTCTTTTTTTTTTTTTTTTACAAAAACAATAATATAAATATTACAAATAATATATATAATATGTATAATATAAATAATATATATATATAATATTGTTAATAATGTTATTAATCATGTAGTATATAATAATTTAAACATTTTCATGAAAATCTTTACTCTTTTAACTTTTTAACAAAATAGTGCTAAACTGCTAAACTAATTTTGATTTTACTAATTTTTAAAATCAATAATTTATAATCAATCAATAATCAATCAATCAATCAATAAATCATTAAATAAATGGATAAATAAATAAATAATTAATATATAAATAATAAATAAATAAATAATATATAAATAATTATACTTATTTAAATATAGTTATGGCTGATAATAAATAAAACTAAATATTTGATACATTAATCAATATTTACTATTTTTGTTTTTATTAATATTCTCCCTTTACATTTAAATCAATGAAATTTTCAATTTAATTTATTTTATGAATTTATATTTATTATATAATTAAGTCATTATTTTATTAAATAATTAATAATATATTGTAATTTAAAACTATTATGTTCAAATTTTTTATACATTAAGTTTTAATTTATTAAAGATTTCATATAATTATTAATTTGTAATAGTATAAAAAAAAAGTATGAATTTGCTTAAATTATTATTACAAAAAATTAAATATTTAATACATTATCATGATATAATTGTATTATATATTTATTTTTGAATATACTCTTATATTGTTTATTTTATAAATGTAAGTTTAAATTTATTATTTATTTAATTTTTTATTTACTATCAAATAAAAAATTTAAAGTATAATATTTAAATAAATGATTCAATAAAAATAAATAAATAAACAAACAAATAAACAAATAAGTATATATATAAATATGTAAATAAATAGATAATTAAATAGATAAATAAATAGATAAATAAATAAATAAATTTATTTGTGAATTATTCTAGTTTTTAGTAATATTTTAAATTTATAATTTCTTATTTAAATAAATGATTCAAAAACTACAAAAATAAATAAACAAAAAAACGAACAAATAAATAAATAATTATTTATTTATCTTTTAAATGTTAATAATTAAATATATAATTAATTATTTTGAAATATCATATCCCTTTTTTTTTTATTTTTATTTTAATGTTACATAAATTATTAGGATGAGTAAAAGTGTTACAAAAATTGAAAATAGTTTATATCTTTTTATCTTTTGAAATTGCTTAAAATAAAATTTATTATTTTAAATGATAATAATAATTATTAAAAAAGTTAATTAGTTATTATTATTATTATTATTATTATTATTATTATTATTATTATTATTATTATTATTATTATTATTATTTATTATTATTATTTATTATTATTATTATTATTATTATTATTATTATTATTATTATTAAAAATAAATCTTGTTTAGTTTCACAAATTATGTTGCAAAATTTAGATATAAATGTATATGGCTTATATTACATTATATTAAATATATATTATTCTTTCGTAATTGGAAATTCAATTATTTATGAAATAATAACTAAAAAATTTTGAAATTTAAAGATTAAATAAAATAAACTATTAACAATTATCTTTTTATTTAATCAAAATATAAAATATTTATATGTTGTAATTATGTATGTAATAATAATTTAATAATGGAATTTATTTATTTCATGATATATTATATAATATATATTAATTGTATTGCTTACAAAATTAATATATAACCTTTTCAGCTTATTAATATTTTATTTATTTATTTAATCATTTTTCTTTCTCTCTTTTTTTTTTTTTTTTTTTCTTTATTGTTTTTGAATAAAATAAAATAAAATCTTTTTTTTTAATTATATAATGATAATAATATTATTATTATTATTATTTTTAATTTATAATTTATAGTTATTTTATTTTATTTTATTTTTTTTTCTCGGTTTTTCTTTTCTTTTCTTGTATTTTATTTTTATTTTATTTAATTTTAAATCGCTTTTATAATAATAATAATAATAAAAATAAAAATAAAAATAAAAATAAAAATAAAAATAAAAATAAAAATAAAAATAAAAATAAAAAAAAAAAATAATAAAAAAAAATAATAAAAATAAAAATAAAAATAAAACGAAACGAAATAAAAACAAAAACAGAAAAAAGGAAAATCAAGAGAAACCAAAAAATAAGAAACTAAAAAAAATAAAAAATAAAATAAAAAACAAACAAACAAAAAATATAACATCAATTAAAGAAGCAAAAAAAAAAAAAAAAAAAAAAAAAAAAAAAAAAAAAAAAAAAAAAAAAAAAAAAAAAAAGAAACAAAAACAAAAACAAAAAATAGAAAGTAAAATAATAATATAATAAAAAGGGACTACTGTTTTAGTAAATATAACTACTGTTTTTAGTAAGTATAATCAAAGTTTATTTAGTTATTAGTATATACAGTAATATATTTAATTTAATTTTTAAAAGGATTAATAAACTTTAAGACTTAATAAAATTGAATATAATGAATAATTAAGAATATAAAAATTTAATTTTATAATTTTATTAAATAAAATCTTTAAATATATATGAATCAAATAATAATATAATAAAAGAGACGAAGAATTAAAATATATAAATGATTTATATATAATTTAATAAAATAATTAGTAACAATTATGGAAAAAAGTTATTTTTTATTTTTATTTTTTTAAAAAAAAAAAGAGCAAAAAAGAAGAATTAAAAAAAAAGATATTATAAATTATAAATTTGTCAATATTATTAATACTTTTAATATTTTTTATAAAGTCTTTAAGATGAAAGAATAGTTATTGAATTAAAATAATGACAATTTTAATTGTAATAATAAGAATTATTAAAAATAATAAAAATAGGAAAAGTAGAATAAAATCTTGAAAATTATAATAAAGATTAATAGCTATTAGAAATATGTAAAAGAAAAACTATAATATATATGCATTATTATTAAATATAAATCAATTTTGTAATAATTAATAATTTGCTTTATTTATCATAAATTATCATTGAAATTGATAAGATTTTAATAATATTGGAATATAAATAATTTTAATTCATTTTTATATTAATATACAGTAAATAATATTTTTAATTATTGTTTTAATTATTTTTTTTGAAAATAGATAAATCATTCAATATAATGTATAGAAAGTGAAGAGCAAGAAATTTTAATTAAAAATTATAAAGAAGTTTTTGATTTTGAAATTTATATATAAATTAATTAAATATAGTTTTTGATAGAACAATTTTTTAATAAAAGGTAATAAGATTTAAACATAAAAATAGGTATTTGTAAATGTAATAAAATTGTTAATAAAATTTATAATATTATTAATATTTAATATTTTTAACAATATATTTAATTTCAAAATAATACTGAAGTGTATTATTTAGAATGCAAGAAGGTACATATTTATAATTTTAGAATAAATTTAATAATATATATATTCTATAAGCTTATTAATTTTAAAATATTTCTATAAAAATATATCTAAATTTTGTTTTGTTAAATCTATTATAATTTTATTAAAATTATAATAATTTTAAAAACGCCCTTATTATAAAACATAAAACAAATAATAAAATAATTTCAAAATTAATTTAAAAATTTAAATGAAACAATAAATAAATAATAAATAAATTGATTTTATGTATTTTTTTTATTTTTGAATTATTAAAGAAAAACAAATTTCACCAATTCTTTCCGAAGAAACGAAAGAATTATTGAATTCCCCTATATTTAAAGATTTTATATTTGAAGAACCATCTATTACCACTAAGAATAATGCAACTCCATTGTCACCTTCAAGTACAAATGACGATCCTATTACTCATTCTCAATTAAATATTGATACAAAAGCTTCAGTTACATTAAATGGTAAAGAAATAACAAATTCCGCATCAGAAAAAACGCCTTTATCAGGATTGAAATCATCAGCTACATGTTCAACACTTTATGATATAGAAAATTTAGAAAAAGAAGATATACGTTCTATAGAGAAATATTTTCATACATATTCAGAAAAGTTATATATATCAGGTTTACTTTATAAGAGAAATGATTTTCAACCTGATGGAAAACCATTTCCAACTGTATCTGGTCCTTTATGGACTAAATGGTGGGTGGAACTTTGGGGACCTGTTTTGAAATTCTGGAGAGTTACAGAAGAAAACGATTATCTTAGTACTGAAGATAAGAATTCTAGTAAAGTTAAACATATTATTCAAACAGAACTTGTTCCTCATCCAGATACAGTTAAAAAAATAAAAGATAGTCAAGAAACAAAATATATTAATATTTCAGATTCTGTAGTTGATCTTATCAATTATACTGTAGACGAGCAACCTCCTTTTCCTTACAATAATTTTTTAACTCTTTCTACAGCTGGTTTAAATCTATTTACTTTAGCAACATCTACTTCTTATTTAGCAAATAGTTGGGTTGTGGCTATTCGACTTTCATGCTTTGAACAATCTAAATTAAATGAATTGTATACATATCGTTTATTAAAACGTTCATGCTTCTTTAATACTTGGTATTCTTATGAATATAACCCATTAGAATTGCCAAATGCATTAATACAACCGATTACACCATCTGATTATAAGAATGTTCATTATGAAGGATATATTCAAGCTAGAATTAATTATGCTACAGAGTGGAAACGGTATTGGATAGTAATAAGTTCAAAACAAAGTACTAATACATCAACAAATTCTACTAGCGGTATGTCTGAATTTCAATCAGTAGCTAAAAAATTTTTAAAAAAAAAGAATAAACAACACAGTAATAAAAGTGAAAATAGTCTTTATTCTCAATTTTCTTCATCTGCTTCGTCACTTGAAGAAGGTAGCTTTTTAAGTAATGCAGGAAATATACTATTTTATGAAGATAAAAAAGATGTAAAAAAGAATAAACCAGTTATGGAAGTAACAAATGCATTCCAAATTTATGCAGTTTGGCCTGAAAAACCAGAAATCGTTGAATCAGGTGCAGGAGGTGTAATAAAGATTGAAGGTGAAGTAATTGCTGCTAATGGGAAAATGAAAGCACAGCTTGAAAATCGATCAGATGCTTCATTTGTTCTCTTTATGTTACCAACCTTAAAAGAATTGGTAAAGTGTGTTATTTGTTCTCTTGGCACATTTCAGCTTTCACCTGCAGGTTTAGCAGGTAAGAGCAAGCAACATATTATTTCTAGTGTCCCAATAAACGATAAGTATAATTTTATTATTGATCCTACATATGTTAGCAAAGTTGATATTGAAAATATAAAAAATATGTCTATGGGTAATCCAGGTGAAGATGATTCTTCTAATATTGGTATTTTTTCGAAAAATTATAACTCTAAACCTATCGATGATAATTCAGATGAACTTGATATTAGAACTTGGGGTCTTCTTTACCTATCACTTCCAGAAGTACATAATATTAATATTAATGAAATGTCTAATATTATGACTAAAGTGAAATATTCTCAGATTTTGGCATTGAAACGTGATGCAAGGCAAAATTTAAATCTTCAGTATTTTAGAGATGAAGTTGAAGAGTCAATTCGTTGCAAATGTATTAAAGAAAGAAAAGAAATTGAAAAGAAAATTTCAAGTATAAAGAAGAATAGTGTAATTAAGGACACTAATAAGGAAAAATCAACAGTAAATACAACACTAAATTCTTCAAATTTGTTACCAAGTGAAAATAATAAAACTAAAAATTATCTTGGATTAAATATGCCTATTCTTGACTTCAATAGTACCAGTCCTATTGATATTGAAAAAGAAATTAATAAGACTTTCAATTCTGAAACAATAGTAAATGAAAATACTCATGAAAATACAACTCTTAATGAACAAGAATCAAAAGAAAACACAAAAATAGAAGAAACTAATATAGAAAATATACTTGAGGACTTTAATGATGATAAACCGTTTGTTAGTCCTACTAGTCCTTCTAAAGCATCTAAGAAATCTCCTGTTATTGCTGATATATCTAATATATCAGCTAGTAATAATGATGAATCTCATAAGTTTCCAAATAATAAAGGTAATAATGAAAAAGTCAATACTGATATAAATAATCAAAAATCTAAGGAGGCCGAAATTAAACAAGAAACACAACCACGTGATAATTCAGAATCAGAATCGGAATCAGACACAGAGTCAGAGTCAGAATCAGAATCAGATAATGAATTACCAGTTGGTATGACATTGGCTGCAACAGGTATTGATGTTGCTAATTTGTCAAAATCACCAATTAAATCGCCAATTAAATCACCTTATCTTGTAAATCAAAAATCACCAAATATTGAAAATAATAAAGAATTAAAATTATCTTCAAGTAGTGCAACACCTTCTTTATTTAATAATGGCCAAACTTCTTTCATTAGTTCCTCTTCACCAGCTATTGCCGAATCAACACCAGCTACTAATAATTTAGAGAAATTAGATGGTGACAGAAGTGTTACAACTGTTCCTACTGATGAAGAAGGAAAAACAAAAAAATACGCACCTTCAGAATTTGAATCACTTGTTATGGATGCAGCTGATGCTGTTGCCGCTCTTTCTATTGATCAATTTGCAGAAATTAAGGAGGAAGATGAATCAGATGAATCAGAGGAGAATGGTATGATTGAACCACCAGAAATGCCTTCTACTCCACCTCCACCGGGTAAACAATATGCTCTAGTTGCACAACCAATTCTTTCCGAAGATGGTGAACAAGTTATATCTTGGAGTTATAGCTATCAACTTGTTGATACCGAACAATATAATATGGCACAGAAACTTCAAGAACAAGCAGATATGGAGAGTGATGAAGAAGAAGATGATGATGATGATGATGAAAGTGTTTCATCTGATGATATACCATTAGCTAATGCTCGTATGCAAAATAATTATGAAACAAATGAATATAATCAAATTCCTATAAGAGATGCAATCAATATGTTTCAAGGTATAGATCCAACAAGTGAAGAATTCTCAAAACTTTTGCAAAGTCAAAGAATGAGCGTGTTAAAGGGTGAATCTACTTTAACCCCAGCTGAATTAGCAAATCTTCAATTACAATTACAACAACATAAAGAAGATGGTGAACAAAATCAACCACCAACTTCTTTCCAACTATTCGCTCCAAATTCCTTAATGGCACAGAGAGAAAAAGTTAATGCCCAAAGGAAAATTTTAGAAGAACAACAACAAAAAATTAGAGAAGAATATGGTACTGTTCATACTGGTCCTTTACTTGGTACTGTAAATAAAGATTCAAAAAAACCAAAACTTGAAGGAGGTTTAGTTGGTGAATTAGATCGTCGTGCGCGTGAAAAAGAAATATTAAAGAAAATGGGATTATATAAACCTCCACCTCCTCAAGAACATATTCCGTCCTATCTTCAAAAAAGTGGAGGAGTTCAATCTAATCCTCATTTATCAATGCAAAATCAAGCATTATTAAATCGTCAATCGATATTTCCTCCACCTCAAGTGATAAATAATCCTTTAATACGCCCTCCATTACTTCAGCCTCCATTGATTCGTAACTCAATGATACAAAATCCAATGATGAACTTTGGACAACCTGGTTTCTATCCACCAGTTCCTCCAGCATCCTTATATGGAGTACCTCCACCTCAAAGTACAGTTATACCAAATCCAGCGGTTCCACGTCATTTAGATTACGAATTTGATGATACATTGAACATTCATGAAAGAGATAATTTGGCTAAAAGTTGGTTAGAAAAAGAAAGAGAAAAGGAAAGGCAGCGTCAGTATGAAAGAAAGAATGAACATAATATGAGAATGTCAAAATCTTTCCCATCAAATATTAATAATTTAGTTAAGAATTATAGTGATTCTGATAATGAAGATGAACCATTAGGCAATATTGCTAATTCTAAAAAGAAGTATAAAAAAAATAAGAAGCGTTTAGAATCTGAAAGTGATTCAACAGAAAGTGAGACAACGTCCTCTTCAGAATCTGAAACAGAATCTGAAACAGAATCTGAATCAGAAAGTGGAACAGAATCTGATTCTGATTCCAAGAGAAAATCAAAGAAAAAGAAGTCTAATAAATCATTAAATAAGGAAAACTCTTCTATATTTAATATAGAAAAGAATTCAAATGTTGAGGGTATGATTTCTGAAAAAAAGAAAGGAAAATCTTCTGCAGGTGGTGAATTTGAAGATATTAAGAAAGCAAAACGTTATTTTGAAACAAATTCGGATGATTCAAGTATAAGCTCAAGTTCAAGTTCAGACGATGGTCATAGACGTAATAATAAATATATGCATTCTTCTCATTATCCACCACAATCAGGAAGAACAGATAATTACTATAGACATCAACCTCCACAAAATGTAGTAAATCCTTATGGTTCTTATGTAAATAGTTTTAATCCAAATATGTATAATAGAATGTATTCATCACCGGCATTAGGCAATGTTACTCCGGGTAGTGGTCGTCGATACAGTTATTCAGATAGTGATGATAATTATTCAAGTAATCGTCGTTATCATCGTCATAGAAATAGAGATAAACATAGTAAACGTCATCGCCGCCGTAGAAGTAGTAGTGATTCTTCTTACTCTTCATCTGAAGATACTGACACAAGTTATTCCTCTGATTATAGTCATAGAAGACGTCGTCATCGTCGTCATCGTGATAAAGATAGATCAAAGGATAAGAGTAATAAAAAATCACATAAGAAAAAGAGTAGTAAAAAGTCACATAAAAAAGATGATTCAGATAGTAGTTCTTCTAGTGAAAATGATAAATTAGTAATGAAAGATGTTCAAACATCGGAAACTAAATTAAATAATACTTCAATAGAAGATGGATTAAGTCCAGAAATATTAGAAGAATTAGAAGATTGTTTTGATCAATTTATGGAAGAATGTATAGAAATGAAACCAAAATTCCAAGTTACTCAAGAGGAGCTCTATAATACATTTATTAATTGGTGGAATAAACTAGAATTAGCAAAGAAAGCTAATGGTAAACAACCATCACTAAAAAATTTAGAAAATATAATGATTGATAATGGCTTTACTTTAAGACCATGGAAAAAATCTAAAAATATTTTAGAACCTCCATCTGATTCAAAAGATGTATGGCACAATTTAAGAATTAAACAATAATTTTAATTTTCAAGTTTTATTATAACACTTTTATTTTATTTATTTATTTATTTTTATTTTTATTTCAATTTATATTTTATTTTATTTTATTTTATATTTATTTTATTTTATTTTATATTATTTTATTTTTATTTATTTTATTTTATCTTATCTTTTTTTAAAAAATTTTTATATTATTATTATTATTATTAACAGCTTTAATAATCCATATTATTAATATATATAATAAATTTTTTTTTTTAAATAAAAAAAAATAATAAAATAAAATAAAATAAAATAAAAGTTAGAAATAATGAAATAATGAAATAAAAAAAATAAAAAAATAATTATATACTAAAATAAAAAAAATTTAAAACATAGTAGTAATAATAATAAATAAAAAGTATAAATTAAACGGAATAATAGTAATTAAAAAAAATTAAAAAATTTATCTTAAATAATTAATAAAATTAATTAAAAAATAATCAAATTTAAAGAATAATTTATTAATTTATTTATTTTTTTGAAGATATACAATAACAGTAAAAATTATTTTAATAATATAAATTTAAAAAAAAAAAAAAAAAAAAAAGAAATTATAATAAAATAAATATTAATATATTATAAATTTATGTAGTACTAAATATTTTTTCTTATCCAGTTTTAATAGTATATTTTTTAATTTTCAACTAAATAAATTTGAAAAAAAAAAAAAAATAAAATAAAAAAATAAAAAAATAAAAATAAAAAATAAAAATAAAAAATAAAAATAATAAAATAAAATAAAGATAATGAATTTATAATAATAGAAAATATAATTAACCGTTTATAAGAATTTACAATAAAATGAAATATATGACTTTAATAAGGAATTTAATCATGACAATATATATTAAGATCACGTGTTAAAATGTGGCACATCTACCACTTTTCACTTGCTCCTTATTGAGATTTTTTATCTTTTGAATTTATTCATTTCTCATAATAAAAAAAAAATAAGATAAAAAATAATATAAATAAACTTTCCAATTAAAATATTCGATTATTCTTCGTGTGTAACCTTTTTTATAAACATTATTTCTATAATAATTAATAATTTTTATTAAACCTAAATCAGTTGTTAATGATATATATTTAATATATTTTATAAGAATTAAAGAATATAAATTCTTTTTTTTTTTTTTTTTACTATTAATCAAAAATATTTTATTTTTCTTTAGTATATTTTATTGTAAAATCTGCATAATTATTTTTTTATATTATAAATATTATTTATAATTATTTATAAATATATAATATATATTTATAATATATATATTCAATATAATTAATCTTTATTGTTTTTATAATTTATTATTATTTTTTTTAACTTTTGAATATTATTTTTTTTTTTTACTATTTGTTTTTCAAAACATAATTTTTTTATTTTATCTATTCTCTACGTAAATTGTCTAAACGGTTACGTAAAGCTTGATCTTCGTCAACCGTATTAGAAACCTTAAGTGAGGTTTGTGGAGTATCAACCAACTTAAAAAAAAATTATAAATTTAATAGAAGAAAATTAATAAAATAATCATAAAAATTAAAATATTATTAAAAAAAATATTTTCTATTATTTATATAATAAAATGATTCATTACTTCTTGATTAAGTGAGATACCAATCTCATCAAAGATTTGGTTTACAATGTTTTCACTTTCTTCTTCATCATCTTCTTCTTCCATAACATTATCAATTGCATCATTTACCATTTCTTCTTTAATATCCATTAATTCACTTTCTTTTTCGAAGTTCATCATAATTTTGTTAATTTGAGGTAAATTAATTTGTTTATTCATAGATTTCATAGCCTAATTTTAAAAAAGATATTAATATTTATAATTATTAAAGTATATTTATCAGAATTAATACTTATTATAAAATATTATCCTTAATTTTGATTATTAATTATTATTAGACTAAGAAATAAATTATAAAATAATAATATTAATTTTACAGATGAAACACCCTTCATAGCTTCAGCCATAGTTTGATTAGATTGTAAGGTCTTATTTACATATATTAAATATTAAAAGTATATATATTATTATATATAGTTATATATATAATAATAATAAATATAAATATTAAAAAATAAATAAGTGAATAGATATATTTTGTCTGCTAGTATTACAATATCTTAATAATCTTAATAATATTTTCCTATAATATAAAAAAAATAAATTCATTTTTACCTGGATTCTTAATGAAACAGCTTGAAGTTGTGTTTTCATTTCATAAAACTTTTGAATATAACGTCTTGTTCTGACCAAATCCTTTGCCATAATTTTACAAGCACCCTTTGTTCATCATATTATTAGTTTTTTTATTTATTTATAATTTATATATTTATAATTTTAATACTTGTATTTCATTTATTATTAATTATTAATATTATTATTGTATTTGCTTTTGATGTTATTGATATTTGATTTACTATTATTATTATTTTCTTTTTTATAATAAAATAATTTTAAACATAAAAAGTAAAAAGGTAAAAATATATAACTTCGTCGATAAAAAATAATAAATTTTGAAATATTAAAATTTATTTTTTTTAATTAATTTGAAATGTAAATATATATAAAAAAAAAAAAAAAAAAAAAAAAAAAAAAAAAAAAAAAAAAAAAAACATTGGGAATAAATATCTTACAACTTGATTCTTTTTTGCTGTATTTTTAATGTTAACAATTAATTGTTTTTCTTGTTGTTCGAGCTTAACACGTTCGCGATCTAAGTCACGGATTGCTCTGTTTAAAGCTCTTTTTTGTTTTCTTAAAATTTCCTTGGAAGTTGGTTTATGGAAAATATTTTTCATTTTTGATTAATTATTATACTATATAAAAGAATTTTAAAGAAAAATAAATTTTAAAAATTCAATTAGTTCCAATATATATTTTTATATGTATTTTATTATTTTTTTTTTTTTTTTTTTTTTTTTTTATTTATTTATTCAAGGAATAAAAATAAAATTTAAAAAATGTATTTAAATTTTTATTTACTAATTAAAAAAGAATAACATTAATATTAATATTTATTATAAATATTTTTATTTAAAATTATAATATATTTTAATATATTATCAAAAAAAAAGACATAATTAAAATATAATATAAATAAATAGATAAATAATAAATAAATAAATAAATATAAATATAATTGTTATAATACATATTGTAATATAAATAATAAATAAGCCACAATTTATTATTAAAAAAGCTTTTAATTAAGTAAATTAAGTACTTTATCATAAAATTTATATTTAATAAAAAATAAAAATTAAAAAAAAAAAAAAAAACAATAAAAAAAAAAATATCATAAAAAATATCAATAAAGTTGATAAAAATCTTAAATTCCTCAAACTTAAAAAAATTATTAACAAAAAAATCCTTTGCCGAATACAATATTAATTCAAAGAAAAAAATTGGAATGTTAAATTATGACAATAGCTATACATTATGTCAATTTAAAGAAGACTGATAAAACTGAGCAATATTATTGAAATGGTAAAATTTTCAAAATTAAAGAAACCTGTAAAAATATAAAATACTTGATAGAAGAGAATTATCTCGAGTAAAATAAAACTCAAAAGGAATTTACTTTGTGATAAACTATTTCCACTCCGTGAATATACAATATTAAATTTAATAGTATAATTATATAATTATATACATTACTTACAAAGATTTAATCAGTCATATATTAATCAATGGTTTCCATTAAACCATAAAACATATTACTTAAACTCTAGCTATTTTTAACGAGTATTTGCGTATATCAAACCGGTATATATATATTAACAACAATAATGGAGGTGACTATATTTGATAGATCCCAAACAAAATAATTTAAAATATGATTTCTATAATATTCAAGTGAAATATAATAGAATGGTTATTCCCAGTGTGAAATGGGTGCATTCTAAAAGTTATTGTATTATTAATGTATCATTAAACCTAACATGAAACAGGTTAAATAATAACTAATTAAATAGAATCTAGTGCATTTCGCAATATGGCGTATTTTGTATGTGGCTTGTTTTTTTAATAATTAAAATAATAAATATTCTTTTTTTTATATATATAATTTATTAATATTCAATTATAAAAATAATTTTTTATAATTCTTTTTTAAAAGAATATTTTATTATTTCTTTTGAAATAGTTATTTAATAATATTTAATTGAAAAAAATATATTATTATTTCTTTTAAAATAATAATTATTTATATATTTATTTATGATTGTATATAAAATATCTCAAAAATGTATGGCTTTATTTAAAAAATTTTATACGTACGATATAGTTTTAGTATATATATTAATATAATGATATATAGTTATTTGATTGTATTTGTATGCCATTTTAGCATTGATTGATCATAAAATATATATGATTCGATAATTGTTTTGATATAGTTTTGAACAATATTTGCATAGTTTTGGCATACAAATACAATATTCCAACATTCTGAACATAATATTAATTAATTAACGATATAGGGTTTATTTATATATGAACATGATATATTGTTTAATTAATTAAATATATCCATATATTGTTGATTTTAAATATATCAGGTATATTGTTAATTAATGCATGTTTTAGTATATATATTGATATAAACCCTATTGTTTATATATATATAAAATCTAGACAGTTAATTAAAAATGTTAAACAGGTATAGTTTTTGTATAAATATATGATAAAAACCATACTATTTTAAACCCTAAAAATACCTCTATAATTTCTGTTACTTCATTCGACTACGCTCATTCTCGGCTAATTTCGAACTCTACGCAGTCGCAAGCTTTGTGCTCGAGTCTCACTCGCTTCATCTCATTTAACCATTCATTCGTTCAATCACTTTTATCAGTATTTTTAAGGTTTAAAATTTGCGAAACGCACGCTCTCTAATTTAATATAATCATAATATAAACCTTCGTGATTAAAGGTATAATAAAATAATATATATAACCACGAGTTATATTCAAATAGAAGATGGTTATCTATCTACAGACTGTAATTATTGATTATAAAGTTACAAGTAGTTATAATTATTAAACTTCTATTATTATTATTATTTTAATGATGAGAAAATCATATTTATAAAATCCTTTTTGAAATTTGGATTTTAAGTGAATTGACAACATAAAAAAAAGAACGTAAAATATTAAATGAAAGTTACTTAACTGATTCTTAATGTCTGATTTAAATTAAATCAATTTTAATACAGATTATAATTTATCAAGTACACCAAAATATAATTAACAATTTATTTTAATAGTTATCACTAAAACTACAAAGTGAAAATATATAGCAGTTATTACTAATCTTCAAGCTAATTATAAATTGAAATGGTATAATATCACCCTTCCATCATATTAATTATATATATAAACCATATAATATAAGAGGTTGCTTGAATACATCCAATATTAATGGTATACAAAACTAAATACTTAGTTCTAGGAGGGAATTATTACATTATAAATATATTTAAATATATTTAAGAAATTATTTTAACAATATTTAAATCAAATTAAAGAATTAATATACTATAAAAATTATTTTATTAATGTAAAATTAAAAATTAATTTATAATAGAAATAACTAATAGTTTAATAATATCAAGTTAATATTATAAAATAGGATAATTTTATATGCACATATTCACCAGTAAACTAATTTATTCATTAATAGAATAACAAGGATTAGCTGATTGTTAGAATTTATAAAATTTATGAAAAATAAGCTTCAAATGTGTTGAAGCTTATTGTAATATAATTAATACATAAGCCACAATAAATTAATATAAAAACATTAATTTAGGCAAAATAACTCTATCATAAAATTTATAAAACAAGTTGAAATAATTATAAACCTTAAATTCCTGATAATAATAAAATGTATAATAATAAAATATATAATAATAATAACAATAATATAATAATAGTAGTAATAATAGTTATAATAATTGTAAAAAAATATCTGTATATAAATTATATGTATATAATTTTTATTTAATATAATATAAAAAGTAATGTCAATTGATTTGGTAACTACCTTTGGTGAAAATGAAAAATACTTAACTGTTGCATCCAATAGTGAACAAGTGATTATATTATATTATATATATATTATATTATGTCAATATATATAAATATAAATATATTAAAGCATAATACTATTTAATGTCATCATTAAATTAAATTTTATTATATTTTGTATCATAAACTTCATAATAGATTCGTATTTATAATTTAGAAAGTTTAGATAGTGATATTTTACTTGGACATGAAAGTATAATTATTTGTATAGATAGATCTTATTATGGTAAATGGTTAGTTACTGGATCAAAGGATAGTAATGTATTTTTATGGGATATTTATATGGAAAAACCACGTAATGAGAGGTAAGGGTAGAAATTACAAGTTATAGGAAAATAAAAATTAATTATAGCATAGTTTTCTAAACAGTTTATTTATATAATTCAGATATAAATTGTTAGCAGAATGTATTGGTCATACAGAAGCAATTAGTGCAGTAGCTCTTTCAAGAAAAAGAAATCAAATTATTTTAACTGGTAGTCAAGATAGAACAATTAAATGTTGGGATATTACTAATATAAGTATGTTATATAAAAAAAAATTTTTTTATACAATTATTCATTTATTAAAGATATAAATATTCCCTTAATAATAATATATTATTATTACTATTATTTTTATTTTAATTGTTATTATTTATTATTATCATGATTAAAATCAAATAGTGATGATGTTGAAAGATTGACTTCAATATATACTATTACTGCACACGAAATAGATATTAATTCCATTGATGTTGCTCCAAATGATAAATTATTTGCTAGTGGTTCCCAAGATAAAACTGCAAAAGTTTGGTCAACTGCCTATGGTTCATTATTAACTACTTTAAGAGGTCATAGACGCGGTATTTGGTGTGTTAAATTTTCACCCGTTGGCCAAGTCTTAGCAACAAGTTCTAGTGATAAATAAAATTTGGTCATTAATTGATTCCACATGTTTAAAGACTTTTGAAGGTCACACTAGCACTGTTTTTCAAGTTTCTTTCATAACTAGTGGTATAAAATTAATTTCTTCTGGCTCAGATGGTTTAGTAAAACTTTGGACAATAAGGATCAATTCTTGTGAAAATACATTTGGCAATCATGATGATAAAGTTTGGGCTTTTAATACCAAAGAAAGATGAAAAATACATTATTACTGGTGGCGCTGATTCAACAATTAATATTTGGGAGGATAACACAAAACAAGAAATAAAAGAAAAGCAAAAAGCTAATGAAGAATGAATTTTAAAGTAGGCCAATAATATATATATATATATATATTTATCAATTTAAAATATACATATAATAATACCATATTAAATTTTTAATGACTTTTAATTTAACAAAATTAATATTATATCATAATTTATAATTATATTAATTTCTATTATTTAAAGGAAGCAAGATTTATCAAATTATATAATAAAAAAAAATTATAAGAATGCTATAATATTATCTATGGAATTAAACCAACCATATAGATTAATGAAATTATTTAGTGAAGTATTATATTCAAAAAATGATCATAATAGTATATTAGGTTTAGAAGATATTGATAAAATTATCCATAATTTAAGTAATGAGCAAGTACGTTAAATAATAGAGTATATTTTTATTGCTATTTTTATTGTTATTTTATCTTTTTATTATTATTATTATTAATTCTTTTAAATTTGATATTAAATTATATAATAATAAATAATATATAATAGTTGGAAAAACTCTTACTATATATTCGTGATTGGAATACAAATACTTAGCATCCTCATGTAGCTCAAGCTATTCTCGATGCTATATTAAGTTATTATGATCAAGTTACCAAAACTTAACTAGGTTAAAATTTTGCTATTTAATAAATCCAATATTAATTTTGAATTGTATTTTAATATGGTATATTTTTTTTTATTTTTTGATATATATAATAAATAATAGATTCTAGATTCACTTATACCATATACTGAACGTTATTACACAAACATTCAGAACAATTAATGATAGACAGTAATATAATTGATTACACTTTACATTCAATGGATTTACTGACAAGTTTAGATTCATATACCAATAATTAAAATAATTAATTAAAAAAAAAAAAAAAAAAAAAAAAAAAAAAAAAAAAAAAAAAAAAAAAAAAAAAAATTAGAACATTAACTTGTAATTTTTTTTAGACAAGAAAGAAAAAAACTATTTCAAATTATTTATTAAAAATATACAAATATTAAAATATTATTAAATGAAAAATATATAATTTGTTTAGATCATATTATCTTGTTTTAGAATTATTAATTTCCTTGTTAGCCATAATACTTATAAATATTTATTATTATTTATTATTTATTATTTATTATTTATTATTTATTATTTAAGTTTTAATAAATAAATAATTCGAGAGTAAATTATTTATTTTATTTTAGTGTTTAATTTAGAAATAGAATTATATAATTGTTAAAAAACAATTTAATTATAAAGTCAAAGTTCCTTTAGACTAGTAATCTTTTATTCATAAATAAATTTAATAATAAATAAATGGTTATCAATTATTATTATTATTATTATTATTATTACTATTATTATTATTATTATTATTATTATTATTATTATTATTATTATTATTATTATTATTATTATTATTATTATTAACATTTTTTTTTTACTCAAAAATATACAATTTTATATAGTTTTCTTCTAATTTACACTTATTTGATATTGAAAATATAATATTTATATAGTTATTAGGTATTTTAAATGTTATTTGTTAAATTTTTATACAAATTTTTAATATAATTAAAAGTATCAGAATCATTACTTTTGATTATAATTTATTAATTATCATTTTTGATATATTTTTATATATATTAAATATAATAAACAAAATGTACTCTATATATAAATAATGTATAAAATACTTCTTTTAATATAATTTACCTAAAATTAAAAGAAATATTTTATTAATTTTATTATTACTTTGACGTTTATATTTTTAAAAATTTGAATAGTGATTAATTAACTATTTTTAAATAATTAATCAATTTTTTAATAAAATTTTTATTATTTAAAACCTTAATTTTACTTTTCTAATAATTACATACTAATTGGTACTTGAATAGACATAAGATTCAGAATTTTCCTTACTACCACCATAATCTGCAAATTTATCTGTAACATAAAACTCTAGTAAACAATTTAGTGGGAAGAAACCTTCTTGTCCTGACCTAAGATTAATACCAGTAGCCCTATGTATTTATTATTATTATTATTATTATATTATTACATCAATATTCATTTATCTGTATAAATAATAAATAAATAAATATATAAATAATTATTACCATCCATCATCAAATTTTTTAGTAATATCTACTAAATCATTTGCTTCTAATTCTAATTCATCATCCATTGATTTATTGAATGGATAAATAGCTTTGCAATATTTTGGATTTAATTCTTTAGTATTATATATCTTTTCATTTGGAGTTAAATTTGCTAAGTTTTCGTTATTAACAACACTCTTTCTTTTTGAAATATTATTTGTATTTGTTTTAGTTATATCGGTATAACTTTGAGAAGTTGGTGAGCCATAATTTTCAGAAAAAATTGATGAACGATCTCTTGTTGGATTTGATGTATAATTCATTTTGCTTGTAGTTGTTTCAACTGTATTTTTAATAGAAGTTGGATTTAAAAAGTCATCGAAAGGACTTGGTGAATTTCCAACTGGTTCAGGATTAGATAAATTATTATTATTATACATTGATGTACTGTTCATTAATGCTGGATCACTTGAATATTGCATATTTTCATTTCCATTATTATTATATTGATCATCATAATAGCCATCCACATTGTAATCATAGTTGTAATTATTACCATTATAATCTGTTAATCTATTGTTAAAATAATAATAATAATAATAATAATAATAATAATAATAATAATAATAAATATTTTTTATTTCTATTTTATATAATATCACTATAATAAAAAAATAAATACCCTAAATTTTGATTGCTATTACTTTCATTTATAACAATATAAAAAAGTTAATTTTTATTATCATTATTATTATTATAAAGAAAAGAGTATATTTAATTTAAATAATTTATTATATTATTAATATATATCTATATATTCTATATTCATATATATTATATATAGTACATATTAACATATAAATAACTTACTCTCTAGAACTAAGACTACTGTATTTTAATAAAATTATAATGTTATTAATTAAAAAATTATTTTAATTTATTATTAAATAAAAATAACATTGTTAATAAATATATCAATTAAAAAAATATAATTATTTACGCTTTACTAAGTTGTCCTTCACTACTATCATATGTTATTTTCATAGTATTTCCATTTGTTGAACTATTTTTATTTTTTAACATTTTTGTATTAATTTTTATTTTATTTTATTTTAAGTATCATTATTATTATAAGTACATAAAAACTATTTAATTAAATTAAAATAATTAATATTAAATATATATAATTATGATTCATATTTACATTGGTGATTCAATAGTAAAGCTTTAAATAATTTTATTTAATAGAATTAAAATATTTATATTAGATCATATGATAATATTTATTCATTAATTTGATAATTTATTTATTTATAAACATACTTTTCAAGCTCTAATTTATTACTCATAACTTCATCAACATATTCTTGAATTGATTTTTTTTCAGAATATCTATTTTCACCAACACTGTTATTACTATAATATAAAAATATTACATAAATTTATTATTTTCTACTTCTATATATAATATATTTATTCAAATTTTAATTTCTTAAAATTTTATTTAAATATATCTCTATATAGATACCTTTTTTCAATGTTTTCTTTTAATTGAAATAATTCATCAGTAACGTACCTAAAAAAATCAATTTCATTATCAATTAAATGAACAAGATTTTTTGTACGTTCTTCTTCCTTTCTGTTAGAAGTTAATTCAGCCATCTTTTCCACAAGCGAATTTAATGATTGTGTGTAATTCTTATATAATACTTCAACCTTTGATTTCTGTTCTGGCGTAATAGGTTGAGTTTGCTTCTTTAGTTTATTTTGATATGAAACAAAAGTTTTTGCATTCTTTGCATATGAGCTTTTTAATGACTAATTTTTTAATTATAATATGGATAAACTTTAATATGTGTTATAATAAATAAAACTTATAGTATTAAATATTTATACTTGATATTTTTTGAAATCTTCTAAAGATTCATTTAAATAAAGAATATAAGCGTTAAGTCCTTCAACCTATAATGAATATTTATATTATCATAATTAATACTAAATATTAATATATATATATTTTAAAATATAAATAAAGTCCAGGTTCAATATTATATTGCATATAATAATAAATAAAAAGGAATTAATTAATATACCATTATTTTTTGTTTTTCAAACATATGTCTATGGGAATCACTGTATTCCATATATACCTTACCTATAATTGATGTAATTAGATTATTTATAATTTTTAATTTTAATAAATATTTGTATTATATGAACCTACTTAAATGACAAGTATTGTTTAAAGTTTGACTACATTGAAGAGTAGCAAGTGACATAAGTTCCAATGGAGCCGCCTTTTTACCTCCTTTAGAATTTCCGTGATTAACTAAATTTTGTGGTGATTTGGACTTTTTATTAAATAATTTAACATAGGTTTCACATGATTTCATTAAAACCTCGGTATCAATACTGATAGATTCAGATTGCTTTTGTAAATGCATGAAAGTATTCGAATCTTTAGTATTGTCATTATATTATAAATAAATAAATATTTAATTTTTATTATACATATTCCATTAATAATTAAATGAAGAAATTTATATATAAAAAAAAATAAAATTAAGGTTATTTATCCTACTATCTTTGATGGTTGTACTCGAAAATTTATCTGTAATTTTTCCTAAAATTCCCATTTTGAATATTTCTTCTAACTAAACATTAAAATTTTATAATATAATAAAGTTAATTTGTAAAATATCTTATATATAATTGTGTATATACATAAATTTAAAATTTTCCTAAAATTCCCATTTTGAATATTTCTTCTAACTGAACATTAAAATTTTATAATATAATAAAGTTAATTTGTAAAATATCTTATATATAATTGTGTATATACATAAATTTAAAATTATAAATAAGAAAAATATTTTTAAATTATAAATATAAAAATAATTCTTATTTATTAATATATTAAAAATTTAAATTTTATAATTATTTTTACTACTATTAATATCATTATTATTTCTATGTCATTTATGTCATTAATATTATTATTTCTATTAATAATTAATTTATTTTTAATTTAGCTAATAAAATTTAATGAACTTTATAGAGTGTAAATTTTAATATTGAAAGTTGAAAAAATAATTATAGTAAAATAGTTCATTTCATTCATTTTAAATTTCTTTTATTTAAATTTTCAAATACTTACCTCGGAATTTATTTATTTATTTATTTATTTATTTATTTTTAATTATTAATTTTATTTATATTTCTGTTTTAAATAACTTTATTCAGTTACTAATTAAAAAGGTTAAAACAAAATAAAAACAAAACAAAGCTAAAACAAAACAAAAAAAATAAATAAAAAAAAAAAAAAGTTTAATAAACTTTTACTAGTTAATATATAAGTATTATTTATTATAAAAAAAAATTATTATTAAAAATCTTGTTAATATAAAATTATTATTTTATTTCTCAAATATTAATTTCAATTAAATAATACTTACAAATTATATATAAATATATATATATTATGATTAAGGTCATATATGTACAAAGTCTAAAAAATATATTATTATATATATATATTTTATTTATCATTTTAATATTAATAAAGTTGTTAATACATATTTAATTTCTATTTATATATTAATTATTATTTTTATATTTATTGATTTATTGGAAATAAATAATTTTTGAAAATGTTACATTAAATGAAAATTTAGAATTTTATAAGATTTAGAATTTAAAATTTTAATAAATACTATCAACAAATCACATGTTATATATATGATTATTATTTATTATTTTATGAAAGTTGTATATTCTAAATAATTTGAATATATTATTATATTAAATTAAATAATAAATAAATAAATAAATATATATAATAATAAATAATTGTAATGTTAGAATATGTAAAATATATGAAAAATAAGTTTCAAATGTATTGAAAAAAATTATAATATAATTAACGAAAAAATATTAAAGCATTTAATTTATAATAATGAAATCCCTGCAACTCCTAATATTATAAATGTGCTATATAATAAGTTTAAGTAATTATATATTCAAAATAAATCTATTTAAATAATAAATGAACAAACTATATATATATATGTTTATTTTTATAATCCTAAGTACCTAAGTAAGATAATTTAATTAACCCCCAATAATTTGATACAATTAATTTAAAAGGTATCATAAAATATGGGAAAAGCAAAAAGGAATTAATAAGAAATATCGTATTTATGAAATAGTATAATAATTATTATATATAATTTAATACACTAGAATTATTATTTTAGAATATAATATTCATTTCATTATATTTATTTATTAAAATTATTCACTTTATTATAATTATTTATTAAAATGATTATTCACTATTATTCATTCTCAATTAATGCATTTGAATAAAATCAAAACACAACATTTTTTTATAATTAAAACTTCCTAATTAATTTTTATCTTGTTATTCTCTATATTATTATTATTTAAAATTGGTACATAATATATAATTAATTATATTATATATATTTTATAATAAACTTATATTAATAATAAAATAATAAAATAATTTTATAATATTATATCTTATATAAAATAAATATTAATTTTACTTATTTAGAAAATATTAATAATAAAATTATTTACAATAATATTTAAAATAATGTTCCATTTAGAAAATATTAATAATAAAATTATTTACAATAATATTTAAAATAATGTTAAGATAATAACTGAATTTCAATTCAATTTCAATTTCAATAATTCAGTTATTTCAATATTAATAATTAATAATATATATAATAATTATTATTAACTTTATTAAAATAGGAATTAGTCTAGGCCAACTAATTGACTAAATATTAATAACATATTGAAATTAATATATATTAAATAATGATATAAAACAAATATGTGTAGTAACATATTTGTATATTTAATAATAATTATTAAATATTAAATTTATATCTTTTTGATAATAATTATTTTATTTTATTTTATTTCAATATGTATTATTATAATTATAATAAAAATATTACTTTAATTCATATATAATTTATATACTTTTATATATTAGAATATATAATTAATATATTACCTATTTCTTATAAATAGATTAGATTATTTATATTAGAAATAGAGAACTCTCTTGTAAATTTTTAGTATAATTTTATTAATAAAATTTACTAAACTACCATTATTTAAAACCCATTGCTTATAAATTATTGCACATGGGAGTATTGCATTTCGACATAATTTATGTTTGATCATTTATTCATGTATTACAATATGGCTTGTAAAAATAAATGAATAGGAATAGGGTTAAATTTATTTTTATTTTTATTTTTATTTTTTTTTTTTAATTTTAAAAACATTTTCAGTAAAAAAAATGTATATATATAATAAAGTAAACAAAAAATAAATAAAAAATAAAAAAAATAAATAATAAAGTAAAATAAAAAATATAAAAAAATAAATAATAAAGTAAAATATAAAATATAAAAAAATAAATAATAAAGTAAAATATAAAATATAAAAAAAAAGAATAATAAAGTAAAATATAAAATATAAAAAAAAGAATAAAGTAAAATAAAAAATAAAAAAAAATAAATAATAAAGTAAATTATAAAATATAAAATATATAAAAAAAAAGTAAAATATAAAATAAAAAAAATAAATAATAAAGTAAATTATAAAATATATAAAAAAAAAAACAGTAAAATATAAAATAAAAAAAAAAGTATAAAATAAAATATAAGATAAAAAAAAAGTATAAAATAAAATATAAGATAAAAAAAAATAAATAATAAAGTAAAATATAAAATAAAAAATAAAATAAAATAAAATAAAAAAAAAAAAAAAAAAAAAAAAAAAAAAAAAAAAAGAATAAAATAAAATATAAGATAAAAAAAAATAGATTAAAACAAAAAAAAATTAAAATATAAAAAATAAAACTTTTAATTTAAAATATTTATAATAAATGGATGATCAATTAGAAATAAGTGAAACTAATAAAGAAAAAAAACCAAATCATTGTAAATAGAAAATATAAATTTAATTTATGGTATATAACGAATAATACAAAAATATTCAAATATACTAAATATAAAACAGTTAAAAAATGTAAATCTTACATTATTCTAAATGATAATAATAAATAAAATATGAAAGCAAACATACTTATCCAGGAAAAGAATATGATGCATCTGTATCAATAGTAAAACATAAAATGAAAAATGAAATTAGAAAAACCTCAATCCCATTTGATATAAATCCAAAACATATATAATGAAATATTTGAAGAAATTGGATTGATATGCCCTGAATATAGTTCAATTAAATCCCAAATATCAAGATATATTAAAAAACAACTACCTCCTGATATATCAAAATTTAATGAAATTCCAGATAAATCTGAATATTATATAAACGAAAGAGATGAAAATTTTATGATATACAAAAATTCTAATATTATAATTTTTCAATCATCATTCCCCATTCCAAACAGAATTGTCTATAAAATACAACGAACATATGTTTGCTGATTGTACATTTTATATTGCACCAATATTTGGTTATCAAGTGTTTATAACAAGAGTATTTGCTCCAGAAATAAATAGTTTTTATACTACATCACTATCTATATTAAATAATAAAGAACAAGCAACCTATGAATTGTTATTTGAAGAATTAAGAAAGAATGAAAGTAAATATAATAATAATATTATAGATATACCAAAAATTTTGCGTTGTGATTTTGAAAAAAGTATATCCAATGCTTCCATTAAAATATTTCATAATATTACTATTAAATATTGTGTATGGCATTATAAAAGATCGTTTGAAGTTCAAAAAAATAAATTATTTAATAATGAAGTTGAAAATAATCATAAAATTTATTTGTTATATAAAGCTATTACAAATTTTCCTTTTATAAATCCTGAGTATATATTTGATATTTATAATTATATTAAAATTATATGTCAAATATATAATTATTTCAATTTTTTAAATTTTTTGGAATATTTTAATAAGACTTATTTATATAAATATGATATTCAACATTGGAATTATTATAACGATGTAAACCACATAACAAATAATGCTTCAGAATCTTTTAACAATTACTTAAAAAAATTGTTTTACAAAAAACCTTCTTTATATGAATTGATTTATCATTTAAAAAGAGAAGAATCTTTATCTTACAATAATTACAAAAGGAAAATTGAAGGAGTTTGGAAAAAAAAAAGAATATTAACAAAAACTGATGAAATCAATGATTTCATTAAAAAATACAAAAAAAAAGGAATCCGATTAATTGATAAAAAATGTGAAAAAATGATATCATTGATTTATGGTATAAATGTTTAATAGAATTAAATACACTCTAAATATATGAATAATAATTAACTAGAATATATATAGTTTAAATTATATTTATATCAGTATCAATATATTTTATTAATATCAATGTCAAAATATTTCATTAATATCAATATCAAAATATTTTATTAATATCAATATCAATATTTAAATTTTATTAATAATAAATATTTAATATTATAATAAATTTTATTTTATTATTTAATTAATTTAATAATAAAATATATAATTTTATTTATTTTATTTGAATTTTTATTCAAATAAAATGGAAAGGTTTTATTATTAAAATATTTAATAATAAAATATAATAATAAAATAAAATTAAAAAAAATAAAAATAAAATAAAATTCTCAACAGAAAACTTATTTATTCTTTTTTTGTTTTTATTTTATTTTTTTAATGCTAAAATACATTTATTCTTTTATTCTTTTTTTTGTTTTTATTTTATTTTTTTAATGCTAAAAAACAATAAATAAAAATATACGTTGAAAATAGTGGCGTATTACATATATTATACACATTGTACAAAATTTTATGATGATTATACATAAATTATGTCGAAATGCTTCACATTCATTGCACATAAAAGTCCCGCATATCAATAATGTAAACACGTGATTGTCATATTAAATTAATTTTTATATTAATTTATTATCAAAATCTTTACATATTATATTTTATAATATAATATTTATATATAATATTTATATAAAATATAATTGTTGACTGCACTCATAATTTAACTATATATTTAATTTATTTATTTATAGTATTTATTTATATTTATGTGTATTTATTTATAATGTGATATTCTTTATGTTGTAGCTGGTTTAATAAGTGTATTTGAGTTATTAATAATTTTTATTAATATTTATTTTATAATTACAATATTATTTCTACTAAAGAAAAACAAAACAAGAAAAAGAGTTAATATTAATTATACTGTAAAGTATTAATAATATATAATTATTATAAATAAATATATATATATATAAACATAATATATATAAATAAATAATATTTTAATATGAATAATATATAAATAATATAAACTATTATATTAATTATATATACTTTAATAATTATAAACTTTAATAATTTAAAATAAGAAGTATAATTTAATATTTAAGAAATATATATAAGGAATATAAATAATATATACAAAATATAAATAATATAAAATATAAATAATAATATAAAATATATAATAATATAAATTATTATAAATAATAAGATAAATTTAATATCTGAATATACAAATATTCAAATATACAAATATGTTGCTACACATATTTGTTTTATATCATTTATTTATATTTAATGATTACTTAAATGTATTATGTCTATCGTCTTGTATAAATCTATGTTAATTATCTTTTAATATTTATTTAATTAATTTTTAATTTATTTTATGTTATGGAAAACGAATGTGGTTCATTTCGCCAATTTTTAAAATACAAATTTTCAATACGCCATTTATTTTTAATGGCTTGTAAAATTTTTTGTTAACGCCATAAAAAATTATAATACAATTAATTTTAAAATAAATAAATGTATAAATTAATAAATAAATAGATAAATAAATAAAGAATATAATAATAAAAATATATAAAATAAAATAAAATAAAATAAATAGTAGAATATGAATATAAAGTACAGATTGAATAAAATAAAATAATATAAAATAAAATAAAATAAATAGTAGAATATGAATATAAAGTACATATTTAATAAAATAAAATAAATAGTAGAATATGAATATAAAGTACATATTTAATAAAATAAAATAAAATAAATAGTAGAATATGAATATAAAGTACAGATTGAATAAAATAAAATAAATAGTAGAATGTGAATATAAAGTACATATTTAATAAAATAAAATAAATAGTAGAATGTGAATATAAAGTACATATTTAATAAAATAAAATAAATAGTAGAATGTGAATATAAATTATAGATTGAATAAAATAAAATAAAATAAAATAAAATAAAATAAAATAAAATAAAATAAAATAAAATAAAATAAAATAAAATAAAATAAAATAAAATAAAATAAAATAAAATAAAATAAAATAAAATAAAATAAAATAAATAATGAAGTAATATAAAAGAATAAAGTATTAATAAAAATAAAATAAAATAAAATAAAATAAAATAAAATAAAATAAAATAAAATAAAATAAAATAAATAATGAAGTAATATAAAAGAATAAAGTATTAATAAAAATAAAATAAAATAAAATAAAATAAAATAAAATAAAATAAAATAAAATAAAATAAATAGTAGAATATTAAAAATAAAGTGCAGATTGAATAAAATAAAATAAAATAAAATAAATATCTATTATTAATTTTTATTAAAGAATATTAAATATCAATGTTTTCGAAATGAAAATTTTTTACATTTTTATTATATTCAATTAATGATGTAGTTTAATATTATTGGTAGTTAATAATCTCATTAAATATAAATGATTTTTTGCTTTCTAACATATATAATTAAATAAAACATTTTATTTTTAAAAATAAATTGTCTTTAATATTCTTTAATAAAAAAAATAATAAATATTTATTTTATTATATATACTTGTACTTTTATAATATTACATTTAATATTTATTTTATTTTATATACTTGTACTTATATTATTACATTCTTTATTTATTTATTTATTTATTTTACAAATAATTGAAAAACTAATTTTTCAAAATTAATATTACGAATAATATTGGATAATTAATATAATAATTATAATTATATAATTAAAAAATATTTATAAAAATATAGAAATGGAAGAAAATTTAATTATTGATATAAGTGAATCCAACAAAGGAAAAGAACAAATTATTATTAATAAAAAATATAAATTTAATTTTTCATATAAAAGAAAAGATAATTCCAAAGTGTATAAATGTACAGAATATAAAAAAATAAATAAATGTAAATCTTTTATTATTTTAAATGATAAGAAAGAAATTTTAAAGTATAATAGTTCACATAATCATCCTGAAAATGAATACGATGTATCCCTATCTATAATGAAACATAAAATTAAAGATGGAATTGAAAAAAGTTCAATTCCTTTTGGTATAAAAATAAAACCCCTATATAATAAAATTTCTAAAGAAATGGGACTTATATGTCCAGAATATAATTCAATTAAGTCCCAAATATCAAGAAATTTAAATAAAAAACTACCATCCAATGTAACAACATTTGCTGAAATTCCAAGTGAATCTGAATATTATAAAACAAAGCGAGGTGAAAATTTTATGATATTCAAAAATTCTAATTTAATAATTTTTCAATCCCCTTTTCAAGCAAAATTATTTAGGGAATATAATGATGATATATTTGTTGATGGTACATTTTTTATTGCCCCTAAATTTAGTTATCAAGTATTTATTACAAGAACTTATGCTAAAGAATTAGATAGTTTTTACACTACTTCTTTTGCAATATTAAAAAATAAAGAACAAGAAACATATAAAATGTTATTTGAAAAATTGAAAAAAAATGCTAATACATGTAACAATAATATTAGAATTGAACCAAAAAATTTGCATTGTGATTTTGAAAGGGCCATATCTAAAGCAGCAAAAACAATATTTCCTAATACAAATATTAAATATTGCATTTGGCATTATAAAAAATCACTAGAAATTAAAAAAAATAAATTATGCTATAATGAAGTAAAAAATAATAATAATATATTTATTTATTATAAAGCTATTTCAAATTTACCATTTATAAATCCTGAATATATATTTGATATTTATGTTATAATTAAAATTAAATCCATTAAAAATAATTATTGTCAATTTTTAAAATTTTTAGAATATTTTTATAAAACATATTTAATTGATTATGATATGAAAATTTGGAATTATTATAATAATATAGAACATATAACAAACAATGCCTCAGAATCACTCAATAATTATTTAAATAATTTATTTCCAACAAAACCATCTTTTTATGAATTAATAGATAAATTAAATGAACTTGAACATTTATCATATTATGATTATCAAAGAAAAATAAGAGGAATTTGGAAAATAAAAAAAAGAGTAATAAATAAAGCTAATGAAATCAGTGTCTTAATTGAACGCTTCAAAAGTATTGAAGCCAAGTTAATTGATTCTAAATGTGATAGAAATAAAATTATTAATTTGTGGTTTGATTGTTTAACTAATTTAAATAATATAATATAAATATTACTTTATAATAAATAATTAAGAAATGAGGAATGACCAAATGAAATAATCAGAATTCTGTCATTCAATAATTTAATTTATAAAGCATATTAAATTTATACAGTTTTAATAAATATTCAAATACAATGTATAATTTATAGTTTTATCATTATAATTATTATTTCGCTTAATAATTTTTAAAAGAAAAGAATTATTATTAATAAAATTTATATTTTTAATAACATTTGTAATTTTATATAATTTTTTATTAATAAAATTTAAATAAAAAAATTATTATTATTAGTTTTATATTTTTAATAACATTTAAGTAAAATAATTAATAATATTTATATTTTTAATAACATTTAAATAAAAGAATTATTATTAAAAAAAAAGAATTAAAATCAAAAAATCTAACCATTATATGATTTATTTAATTATTCACTTAATAATTAATTTAAAAATTGAAATAACAAAATAATATAATAAAATAATATTATGTAGTATAATATAGCTATAGCCACAAATTTATATATATCACGTGAAAAAATTGGCGTAATGCAACTTCCCCATGGAAAACGCATGTAGTAACATGTGACTTTATTACTGATATACGAGAATGTGAAGCATTTCGAAATAATTTATGTATAATCATCATAAATTTTGTACAATATGTATAATATATGTAATACGCCACTATTTTCAACGTATATTTTTATTTATTGTATTTTAGCATTAAAAAAATAAAATAAAAACAAAAAAAAGAATAAAAGAATAAATGTATTTTAGCATTAAAAAAATAAAATAAAATAAAAAAAGAATAAATAAAAGAATAAATAAGTTTTCTGTTAAGAATTTTATTTTATTTTTATTTTTTTTTAATTTTATTTTATTATTATATTTTATTATTAAATATTTTAATAATAAAACCTTTCCATTTTATTTTATTTAAATAAAATAAATAAAATTATATATTTTATTATTAAATTAATTAAATAATAGAATAAAATTTATTATAATATTAAATATTTATTATTATTGATATTAATAAAATATTTTGATATTGATATTAATAAAATATTTTAATATTGATATTAATAAAATATATTGATATTGATATAAATATAATATATTGATATTGATATAAATATAATTTAAACTATATATTCTAGTTAATTATTATTCATATATTTAGAGTGTATTTAATTCTATTAAACATTTATACCATAAATCAATGATATCATTTTTATCACATTTTATATCAATCAATTCGGATTCCTTTTTTTTTTTGTATTTTTTAATGAAATCATTGATTTCATTAGTTTTTGTTAATATTCTTTTTTTTTTCCAAACTCCTTCAATTTTCCTTTTGTAATTATTGTAAGATAAAGATTCTTCTCTTTTTATATGATAAATTAATTCATATAAAGAAGGTTTTTTGTAGAACAATTTTTTAAGTAATTGTTAAAAGATTCTGAAGCATTATTTGTTATGTGGTTTATATCGTTATAATAATTCCAATATTGAATATCATATTTATATAAATAAGTCTTATTAAAATATTCCAAAAAATTTAAAAAATTGAAATAATTATATATTTAACATATAATTTTAATAATTATAAATATCAAATATATATTCAGGATTTATAAAAGGAAAATTTGTAATAGCTTTATATACCAAATAAATTTTATGATTACTTTCAACCTCATTATTAAATAATTTATTTTTTTGAACTTCTAATGATCTTTTATAATGCCATTTAATAGTAATATTATGAAATATTTTAATGGAAGCATTGGATATACTTTTTTCAAAATCACAACGCAAAATTTTTGGTGTAACTATAATATTATTATTATATTTACTTTCATTCTTTTTTAATTCTTCAAATAACAATTCATAGGTTGCTTGTTCTTTATTATTTAATATAGATAGTGATGTAGTATAAAAACTATTTATATCTGGAGCAAATACTCTTGTTATAAACACTTGATAACCAAATATTGGTGCAATATAAAATGTACCATCAGCAAACATATTTTCGTTGTATTTAATAAACAATTCTGTTTGGAATGGGGAATGATGATTGAAAAATTATAATATTAGAATTTTTGTATATCATATAATTTTCATCTCTTTCGTTTATATAATATTCAGATTTATCTGGAATTTCATTAAATTTTGATATATCAGGAGGTAGTTGTTTTTTTATATATCTTGATATTTGGGATTTAACTGAATTATATTCAGGGCATATCAATCCAATTTCTCAGATATTTCATTATATATATGTTTTGGATTTATATCAAATGGGATTGAGGTTTTTCTAATTTCATTTTTCATTTTATGTTTTACTATTGACACAGATGTATCATATTCTTTTCCTGGATGAGTATGTTTGTTTTCATATTTTATTACTTTATTATTATCATTTAGAATAATATAAGATTTACATTTTTTAACTATTTTATATTTAGTACATTTGAATATTTTTATATTATTCGTTATATACAATAAATTAAATTTGTATTTTCTATTTACAATGATTTGGTTTTTTTCTTTATTAGTTTCACTTATTTCTAATTGATCATCCATTTATTATAAATATTTTAAATTAAAAGTTTTATTTTTTATTTTTTTTTGTTTTAATCTATTTTTTTTTATCTTATATTTTATTTTATTCTTTTTTTTTTTTTTTTTTTTTTTTATATTTTACTTTATTATTTAATTTTTTTATTTTTAATTTTACTTTATTCTTTTTTTTATATTTTATATTTTACATTATTATTTATTTTTTTATATTTTTTATTTTACTTTATTATTTATTTTTTTTATTTTTTATTTATTTATTTTTTTTTTTTTTTATTTTTTATTTATTTTTTTTTTACTGTAAATGTTATTAAAATTAAAAAAAAAAAAAATAAAAAATAAAAATAAAAATAAATTTAACCCTATTCATTTATTTTTACAAGCCACATTGTAATACATGAATAAATGATCAAACATAAATTATGTCGAAATGCAATACTCCGATATGACTTTTATGTGCAATAATTTATAAGCAGTGGGTTTTAAATAATGGTAGTTTAGTATATTTTATTAATAATATTATAATATTCGTACAATTAAAATAATAATTCTAATTCCTAAAAATTTACAAGAGAGTTCTCTATTTCTAATATAAATAATTGAATTTATAAGAAATAAGTAATATATTAATTATATATTCTAATATATAGAATTATATAAATTTTATATGAATTAAAGTATTATAATTATTATAATTATAATAATACATATTGAAATAAAATAAAATAAAATAATTATTATCAAAAAGATATAAATTTAATATTTAATAATTATTATTAAATATACAAATATGTTACTACACATATTTGTTTTATATCATTACTTATTTAAATCTGATAGATCATACACTTATTTCTCTTGTATACCATATTCCATAAGGAATATTATTATAGACCTAAATTTAATAAAGCTAACAGATTAAGAGTCTCGGTTGACTCATATCATTTATTATTAAAAGTACTTAATTAATTCGCTTCACCGCTTCGAAATCATGCAAGACTTTAACTTAGCTAAGGACCAACGCCTCCATGGAAAATCCAACTTTAATGAGTGGAAATTCCTTATTGATAATGCCGCTAAACGTCAAGGTATTAAGGAATTCATGGAAGTCGACGTCGTTGGAAAACTTAATGATGTAGGTTTTAATTACAATCCCAATGTCAACGATGTTATCAACAAGGTAATTACTAAATTAATTACCAAAATGTTGCCGCAAGCTCCTGCCGCACCTATTCGAAACAATAATGCTGAGGTTAATCGAAACAATGACGTTGATATCAATACTCAGTTAACTAACTTTTTTGGTAATCCTCTTAATCATATTAGATTAGTTGAAGAAGCAGAAAAGATCGATGCTGACATGATACTCATGATCAGTAAGAATGTCGATGATTCTGTTTTAAGAGAAATCAGCAGACTTAATAATGGTTTCCATATAATGGAAAGACTCAAATCAAAATATGGAAATTCAAATACTGATATGGAATACTGGCTTAAAAGGTAGAGATAGAAATCAAATCATCGAAAAGCTAGAACTTATGAAAGAAACTTTCGATGATATGGAAGAACAACATGTGGAGATCACTGATAAGGAAAAATTAAAATATTTCTATAACATACTACCGGATGATTATAAAAATATAATTCAAATTAATTTGAATAGTGACCCTAATGTATATATTAATAATCTCAAAAGTTTTATTTATGCAAAATCTTACCTAGAAAATTGGGATGATAACAAAACAATTGAAAAAGATGATCCAATGGATCTAGATTTTATCAGTAGAGGAAGAAGAACTAGTAATTCCTCAAAGAAAAATGAACACAACAACCATAATAACAAAAGCTCTAACTCTAAGAAAAGAGGAAAGCAAAATGGTAACCAATATAACAATAATAATAAAGATAATAGTAACAAAGACAATAATAATATATCATATTGCCACATTTGTGAAGTTAAAGGACACTCTACCAGAAACTGCATTTATAATATGAAGACGAAGTCAAATAATAATAAAGGGAGGCAAGAAAAGCTTCAAGTAAAGACCACATTAAATGATTATCCAAAGAAGTCTTTACATTTAATAAGTAAAATTTCTGATCCAGACAGTGCCAGTAGTTATGACGATAATTTTCATTTTGAAGACGCAAGGGCACTGATAGAAAAACAAGAAGAAATAAACATTAACAATAAGGTTAAATTTTCTGGATTAATTGAATACGTGAATGATAGTTTTATTATTCCAAAGGAGATAACAATTCCTAATAAAAAAGAGGAATTATATGTAAACAACATCAATTATTATGAAGAAAATTATAAGACTAGTGAATGGTTATATGATACCGGTGCTGGAGAACATATAACTAATGATTTTAATTTGCTAAATAATTTTATTCACTGCAAAATAAAGTTAAGATGTGCCAATGGGACAATGTGTAGCTTCGAAGGATATGGTACTTACGAAAGTTACATTAATGGAATATATATACGACTAGACAGGGTATTATATTCAAAATCTGCAACTAAAAATCTTATTAGTGGAATAGAACTGGCCAAAATAGGATATAGAGTCATTATTGACACTGATGATTATACACGTGGTAGATTTAACTTATGGGGTCCAAATAATATATATATAGGAACTTATTATTCTACAAATGATAATCAATTCTTAGTAAATACTTACAAAATTAATAAAAACTTTGAAGAAAAGGATAAAAATACTATGGCTTTAAACGAAGTTGATGAAAAAAGCCTTGAAATTTGGCATAGAAGACTAGGTCATTATTACCTAGAAAACATAAACAAATATCTAAGTTTACACCAAATAAAAACTCCTAAATGCATAGAATGTAAAGTAGCTAAAATGTCAAGGAAATCACACGGAGGAAAAACACCAAAAGCTACGAAAATATTAGAAATAATACATTCAGACATTTCAGGTCCATACAATTCATCTATCAATAATAAAAAATACTTTATTATATTCATGGATGAATCCTCAAGAAAAGTATGGATATATACTTTAAAATCTAAAGCTGAAGCCCCTGAATTAATTGTGGAATTCTTCAAGTACTTAAATAACCAATTTGAAGAATATAATATTAAAATATTCAAATCAGATGGAGGAAAGGAATTTAAAAATAAAACAGTTAATAAATACTGTAAAGAAAACGGAATAGAAAAAACCTATTCTCCCCCAGGTTGTCCTGAAGTTAATGGAAAAGCTGAAAGAATAAACAGAACTCTTAGAAATTCAGCTAAAACTCTTCTATATTGGGCAGAATTATCAGAAAACTTTTGGAATTTTGCCATAAAACAGGCATGCTACATATATAACTTAATTCCCCATTCTGGAAATAAATTTTTAATACCCAATGAAGTATTTTATAACAAAAAGGTAGAGTTAAAACATTTAAAAACTTTTGGTTGTGTGTGTTATTACAGGGATGATACACAACACAAATCAAAATTTTTACCAAATGCTAAGAAGGGCGTATTCTTGGGATTTGATGATAAAAAATATTCATATATTATCATGGATATTGAAAATAATAAAATGCATTATACTAACGATGTAGAATTCGTTGAAGAAGAGCCTAGTAAACACAAATACGAAACAAGCAATTATAAAGACTCTTACTTCTCATTTATGAAAGACAACAATAGAAAAGATAGGAATCCAGAAGATAATAATATAAATGAAGATAATAATATAAATGAAGATAATAATATAAATGAAGATAATAATATAAATGAAGATAATAATATAAATGAAGATAATAATATAAATGAAAATAATAATATAAATGAAGATAATAATATAAATGAAGATAATAATATAAATGAAGATAATAATATAAATGAAGATAATAATATAAATGAAGATAATAATATAAATGAAGATAATAATATAAATGAAGATAATAATATGAACAATGAAAATAATTTTAATGGAAGAAACATCTTAAATGAAGAAAACATTTTAAATGAAAATATTAATAAAGAAAGGACTACTAATACAGAACATAAAAGTAATTACATTAAAAATAAGCATGTCATATCGTTAAATGAAGAAAATCAAGAATTTGATAATAAAGATATAAACCAGAAAAATAACTATAATTTAAATAAAGATGTTGAAATTAATTCTAAAATTAATCCTGAAATTAAAAATAAAAATAATTGTGAATTTAAATTGAAATTCAATTTCAACAATGTTGACAAAAATAATTCTGAAAATAATTATTTGAATGAGATAAATAGAAATTTAGAAATAATAAATAAAAATTA
Source organism: Neocallimastix lanati (nom. inval.) (assembly GCA_016946835.1). Classification (NCBI taxonomy): domain Eukaryota; kingdom Fungi; phylum Neocallimastigomycota; class Neocallimastigomycetes; order Neocallimastigales; family Neocallimastigaceae; genus Neocallimastix; species Neocallimastix lanati (nom. inval.). Next base: position 676,122 of record JACVTC010000091.1, on the reverse strand, counting down.
TAATAAAAAGTTTAGAAATAATACTAAGAATACCAATTTTAATTCTAGTATTATTGAAAAATATAAACCAGAAGATCCTGCTTACGCCGCCTCAACTTCCAGCAGGAACAAAGGAAAAGGAAAAATAACCGAATTTGAAAATTTTGATAAAAATAAAATATTTTTAAATAATGAAAAAAAAACATAGACTTGCACATATGGGTACCCATCTCCCATATGGCCATACAGTTATTAATTAACTGTAAGGTGATGAGTTATTGGCATACTGTATCAGCTTCACCGCTCTCAATCGTCGTTACACACTGCCCGGAGATGCATTCCTAACGTTCCTACATATATCTCTATTGACCACGAGCATCAGAACGGAACCATTAACTCCTCCCTAGTGGGTGTAATCATTGGCGATTGGAAATTTTACAATCATCAAGGTCTATGCTTCAATTCAAAGCGTAGTATCAGGGTTGGGTGAAATAATCATATGAGGGAAAGCCTTATTGACATCACGTGTGGTCTCATGATATCCCAGGATAGAAACCTCATCCGATTATTTGGTGCCATGCCGAGGATTCGAACCCCGCCCTCTACAGTGACCTGTATCGTCCTAACCGACTGGACCAACATGGTTAAATAATGAAAAATTGATAAATAACAAAATTATTAAATTAAAAAAAATAATAAAAAACAAATTCATCTTATTAAAGTTTTCTAGCTTAACCCAAAAATTAATCCATTCTAAAAAAAATTAAATCCATATTTAAGAAAAATTAATTAAATAAAGATAATTAAAATAAAATAATAATAAATTAATTAATCATTAATAATTTTAATTAAAAACTAAAATAAATTAATAAATAATATTTTTCTAAAACAACAAATAAACAAAATAATAAACATATTTAATAAATTATAAACAACAAATAAACAAACTTATAAACAACGCAAAATTAAAATTAAATAGTTAAATAATTTTTTAAGTTACTTTTATTTAAAATAATGATTATTTTATTTATTTTATAACTCAACTTTTATAAACAAATTGTAATTAAAATAACATTTTAAAACTCATCTTTATTAACATTTTAATTGTAAATATTGTTTAATTTAATAATAAATTATTCTTTATTTCTCTTTTATTAATTTTATTATTTTTAATGTAAATAGTTTAAAATCAAAGAAAAATATAAAAACATGTAAATATTTCTTATAAATTATTCTTTATTATTAATTAGTTAATAAATTATTATAAATATTTTATTAGTTTTAATAATCAAAAAGTATGATTATTAATTATTTAATAAATTATTATAGATATTTTATTAGTTTTTAATAATCAATTTTTATGATTATTAATTATTTTTGATAAATTATTATATATTTTATTAGTTATTAATAATCAATTTTATTATTAAAATTTAAAATAAATTAGTATAAATAATAAATATTTCATTTTATTATTTTATTAGTTTTAACAATTATTTTATTAATTTAAACAAAATTAATTATTAAATAAATAAAGATTAATATTAAAATAAAAATAAATTTTTTTAATAAAACATTTTTGTGTTTAATAATAAAGCATATTTATTTTTTTAAATTTCTTAAATCAATTTTATTCATTATTTATCCTTTTATTCACTTCTACAAAATTTAATTTTTGTAGATTAAGAATATTAGGTATAAATCAAAATCAAGCCAAATGTAAAAGGTAAGTTTATTATTAACTAAAATAACGAATAATAACTAAATCTAAAAGCTAAGATAACTTAACACCTCTCTATTCGAGTTGTTAATAATAAACACTAAATTAATTAATTCTATAATTATTATTTCTTATTACACTAGAATATAGCGCAGCACTTTATAACTCTATTTGTTATCAGTTACTGGGCTTACACTGAGTAATATTTTTTATTTAATAATTATATTTTTATTTATCAATATTAATATTTTTAATAACAATTTACGTTAATAGTAACGCTAGTGCGTTACAGTTACAAGTTCAATTATTATTTATACATGTCAATAATATTATGATTGGTAAATAATTTAATTTAACTTAGTTTACTAATCACTAAATAAAATATATTTAAATAAGTATTTAACTATATAATTAATTATAAAATAATAAAATTTAATGTACGAAATTAACAAAAGATTTTATTTGATTAGCCGAAATTGCTAGCTGTTTAGAGATACGTTACGTAACCAAAGAACTATCATTGGATAGGCTTGAAGTTGCCATGTATCTGTTACACCAAAATTTACAGAATTTTACAATAAATAATAATAATATAAAAAAAAATTTTAATAATAAAAATTTTTCAAAAAATGATGAAAATTTTCAAGAAAATCTATTGGCTGAAGCAAAATCACATTCATATCATATCAAAAAATTTTCAAATAATTCAATAATTTCAAATAACACTAATGAATCACATATAACATATGACAACAATAACGATTCACATAAATCTATTAATAATTCAAATAAATCAATGAATATCAAAAATTTACCAAAAAATGATCAAAATTTAATTAATAAAAATTTTTTATCGAAAAATAATGAATTAATTCAACAAAATTCAAAATCCAACGACTCTATGAAGAAAAACTATAATTTCTCCACTCCTACAATAGATATCAATAATATTCCTTCAGATAATAAAAATACGGTAATGGAAAATCTTAAAAATATAACTCTTCCATATAATATTAATCAGAATTTACCTTTAATAACCGATTCTTCAACCAACCAAATTTCTCAAAAAACAGACGAAATTTCACTTACTAATAATAACGAAATAAATAATAAATTTAACAACAATAATATAGTAAACAAAGAAAATTATGCCCACAAATCTCTTATAGATGCATCAAGTGTTATTAATTTTAATAAAGATGAAATTATGGATGACATTGTAGCCAATACAGAATATGGCAACATCTATAAAAGACCACTTAGTCCAAAATATAAAGAGACTGCACCTACTAATATTAGTTCTCGTAGAAAACTAGACCAAATCAACGACATTATTATTGCTTCTATATTTTGTCACATTCCTAATACATATGAAGAAGCAATAAACAGTGAAGACAAAAATAACTGGATTGAGGCTATTAATGATGAACTTAATAACCTTTATTCTAATAATATTATGACTTTTGTTAAAAATATACCTAAAAACAAAAACATCATTACCACAAAATGGGTTTTCAACACTAAACGTGATTCAAATAATAATATTTATAAATATAAAGCTCGTTTAGTTGCTCGTGGATTTAAACAAAAATGGGGAATCGATTATGAATTAACTTATTCTCCTACTCTAAACATTGATGGTCTTAAACTAATATTCGCTATTTCTGCTGCTCTTAAGTGGAATATTTTCCAGCTAGATATAAAGGCCGCTTACCTTAATGCTCCGCTTGATAAAGATATTTATACTACTATTCCTAAAGGCGATACGCGCTTTGGGCGGGGATATTGGAAGCTCAACAAAGCTTTGTATGGCCTTAAGCAATCTGGTAGACAATGGTAAAATACCATTAGAAAATTCCTAATAAAAAATAAGTTCATTCAAATTAAATCCGAACAATGTATTTTCAAATTTACAAAAAATAATATAACAAAATGCATTATCGGCTTATACGTGGACGACATGGTCATCGCTGGAGAAAACGAATACATTAAACAAATAATAAATAAAATAAAATCAAAATTTAAAATATCTAAATTTGATCCAATTGAATACATATTAGGAATTGAAGTAAAGAAAGAAAATAATTCATATATTATTTCACAGAAAAATTTTATAAATAATATGTTATATAAATTTAATATTGATAATACAAAGAAAAGAAAAACACCATGTACTGGTGATAATAAAATATCAGAAAACAATAAACCTTTCGATAAAACAATCTACAAAAGCGCAATAGGTTCCTTAATATACCTTTCGAAATGTACTAGACCTGACATAGCTTTCGCTGTAAATAAAGCTTCAAGAAAATGTGAAAATCCAACTATATCGGATTGGAACAAAATAATAAATATTCTAAAATATATTAACAGTACCAAAGAATTTAAGATAGAATATAATGGAAAGGGGGAGCTTGTTGCATATACCGACTCTGACTTTGCCGGCTGTTTGGAAGATAGAAAATCTACCTCAGGAGGAATAATACTTATGGGAATAAGTCCGATATGCTGGTTGTCCAAGAAACAAACAAGTGTTGCTACGTCTACTGCTGAAGCAGAGTACATAAGCACTTCAGAAAATATAAAGAAAATATTATGGATTAGAAATATAATAAAAGAAATTTTAAACAAATGGATAACTGTTAAAATTTATACAGATAATCAAGCAAGTAAGAAAATAATGGAGAACGGAGAAATAAATACAAAATTAAAGCATATAAGTGTAAGATATCATTTCAACAGGGACAATATTGCAAAGAAGAAAGTAAAATTAGAATATATTGATACTGAAAACATGCTAGCGGACATATTAACCAAGGACTCAAATGGACCAAAGATACAAAAATTTACAAACAACATTTTTATCTAAAAATATTATTTGAGGGGGAGTGTTGACTGCACTCATAATTTAACTATATATTTAATTTATTTATTTATAGTATTTATTTATATTTATGTATTTATTTATTTATATTTAATGATTACTTAAATGTATTATGATCTATCGTCTTGTATAAATCTATGTTAATTATCTTTTAATATTTATTTAATTAATTTTTAATTTATTTTATGTTATGGAAAACGCATGTAGTAACATGTGACTTTATTACTGATATGCGGGACTTTTATGTGCAATAATTTATAAGCAGTGGGTTTTAAATAATGGTAGTTTAGTATATTTTATTAATAAAATTATAATATTCGTACAATTAAAAATAATAATTCTAATTACTAAAAATTTACAAGAGAGTTCTCTATTTCTAGTATAAATAATTTAATCTATTTATAAGAAATAGGTAATATATTAATTATATATTCTAATATATAGAAATATATAAATTTTATATGAAATAAAGTATTATAATTATTATAATTATAAAAATATATATTGAAATAAAATAAAATAAAATAATTATTATCAAAAAAATATAAATTTAATATTTAATAATTAATATTAAATATACAAATATGTTACTACACATATTTGTTTTATATCAGAAATGCCCTTGCTAAAAATTAAACTATATATTTTTTTTATAAAAGAAAATATAAGGTTTAATTACAATTAATAATAATTTAAAAATTTTATTTTCTTTTATATCTATAATTTCTAATTATTCGTTTTGTATCAACTCGATTGTTGTTATAACTAATAATCTCTTTTAACATAATCTCAGGTTTGGGCATCAAAATTTTATTAATATTTATTTTATTTATATTGTTATTTTGAATACGAATATTTGGAATTTTAATTATTTTTTTAATTTTATTAATTTTTATTTTCTTATCACTATCAACATTAACAACTTTACTAGATTCATCTATCGGAGAATTTTTATTAATAATTTTTCTTTCTTTTATATAAATATTATTATTAACTGAATACGCATTATTAGTAAATCGCTTATTTTTATTATTATTTGAAGTAATTTGGATATTGTTTATTTTTGAATTTTTATTATCAATAATTTTTGATTCTTTAGTCAAACTACTGTTAATATTATCAACTTGTACAGATTCTTTAATATTTATTTCTTCATTTACATTTTTATTACTATTTTTCTTATTAATTATATTTTTAGAATTCTCAATAATATCATTATTATCTTTATTCTTTTTACTATTTAAATTATTATTTTCATTATTATCAATAGTTTTAATTTTTATGGTTATAATATTATTAATTTCTATATTATTATTTTGATTTTTCTTAATATTTTTATTACCATTGGAATTATTTTTATTTTCTTCTTTAGTAATCATACTATTATTATTTGTTTCACATTTTCCATTATTAGCATTTCCTATTTTATTATTTCCTCTGAAATTATCCATTTTTAACACGTTTAATTTATTTTGTTCTACATTTACTGTTTTATCCAACGCGTCATTTTTATTATTATTAATATTATTATTTGTAACCAAAATAGATATACTATTATTGACAATATTATTGATTAAATTATTATTAATTACATTTTCATTAATATTATTAATATTGTTACTATCTTTATTGTTGTCATTTCCTGTATAATTATTGCCTTTATTACTATTATTAATTGTTGAATTATTATTTAAATTTGGTATTAAAATTTTCCTTTTTCTTAAATTGTAAAAATTATTATTACAGTTATTATAATTTTCATTGCTAATATTTAAATTATTGTTATTATCATTATTCATATTAAATCTTCTATAATTCCTAAAATTTTTCTGATTATTATTTCCACTCCATGTGTTAAATGTATTATCATTATAATTACTATAATTACTATTAGCAATGTATCCATTGTAGTTGTTGGAAGAACTCTTAATAGATATTCTATTATTTCCTTTATTCAATGAATTACTAAAGTCATTAATATATGTATCCATTGGTTGTATATTAGATGAATAATTTTTATAATTATTTAAACTTTTTTTATTTCTCCAGTGAAATTCTTGTAATATATTTTCATAATTGTTATCCCTTTGGTTTTCCCTCCAATATCTTTTTTTTATGAGAGCAACACATTCATCTAAAGTAAGAGTTCTATTTACCTCTCTTACTTTTTCCATAATTACCTTTACGATGTCATCTTCAGCAGCCATAATTATGTAAATAAATTTATCTTCATCGGTAGTAATACCTTCCTTCTTAAATCAATCATTAATTTTAAACTTCCAAATTTCAGCATTTCTATTAGATCCAGTAATTCTTGGAATAGACCCAGTGTTTACCCGATGGCCAGTAAAATTGCTATTTCTCATTGTTAACAATTAATTAATAATAATAATAATGTTTCTTAATTAAAATTATATATTTTAAAAATTTATATATAATTCTTTTTTTTTTTTTTTTTTTTTTTTTTTTTAAATAATGATTAAATCTCCAAATATTAATATATTTTAAAACAATTTATTTTATCTATACTAAAATGAATTAAATAACTTTTATTGTATAACTTTCTCTTCACCAAAGATAATATAACTATAAATAACCAATAAAAAAAATTAAAAATTTATATCCTAAACAGTATATTTTAATTAATCCTAACTGAAGAGAATTTATGTAAATATATACGGATTTATAATTAATTAACAAAATTACTAAACACCACTACTTATAAACTACTTTTTTACACAGCACATCCCCGATATCTCCACCAAATTTTGATATGCGGGACTTTTATATGCAATAATTTATAAGCAGTGGGTTTTAAATAATGGTAGTTTAGTATATTTTATTAATAAAATTATAATATTCGTACAATTAAAAATAATAATTCTAATTACTAAAAATTTACAAGAGAGTTCTCTATTTCTAGTATAAATAATTTAATCTATTTATAAGAAATAGGTAATATATTAATTATATATTCTAATATATAGAAATATATAAATTTTATATGAAATAAAGTATTATAATTATTATAATTATAAAAATATATATTGAAATAAAATAAAATAAAATAATTATTATCAAAAAAATATAAATTTAATATTTAATAATTATTATTAAATATACAAATATGTTACTACACATATTTGTTTTATATCATTACTTATTTAAAGCTGATAGATCATACACTTATTTCCTTTGTATACCGTATTCCATAAGGAATATTATTATAGATCTAAATTTAATAAAGCTAACAATAATATAATATTTAGTTATATTAGATTTGTTAATTACACTTTAGTTTTTATTTAAAAATATAGTTTTATTTATTTATTTGTTTACTTTATTTATTTATTTTAAAGACCATTATTTTCTAATTCATAAATGGTTAGTACATTTTATATATGATATGCGGGACTTTTATGTGCAATAATTTATAAGCAGTGGGTTTTAAATAATGGTAGTTTAGTATATTTTATTAATAGTATTATAATATTCGTACAATTAAAATAATAATTCTAATTCCTAAAAATTTTACAAGAGAGTTCTCTATTTCTAATATAAATAATTTAATTTATAAGAAATAGGTAATATATTAATTATATATTCTAATATATAGAACTATATAAATTTTATATGAAATAAAGTATTATAATTATTATAATTATAATAATACATATTGAAATAAAATAAAATAAAATAATTATTATCAAAAAGATATTAAGGTTCGGAGAGAGGGAAAAATAAAAATAAGTATTAATATAAACAATAAAAAATAAACAAACAAGAAAATTAATAAACAAAATAAATTTTTGTTTTATAAATCCTTTATTAAATTTTTATTTAAAAATTACAATATTAAAATTATAATATATATAAAAAAATACAATTTTTTTACTGTTATTTATATTTTTTTCTTAAAATAATAGAAATAGTAAAGCCATTTCTTTGTATAATAAAAATTAATTATTAAATATTTTATATTAATTTTTTATTATTAATATAATTATTATTTAACTTATAATAATTAATACTTATATATTAATCTATTACTAATTATTTATTACTAATTGTAACGGAGGTGCTTCTATTGTAAAGGCAGGATGAGATATAGAAACACAGAAAGGAGAAAACTCAATAGGTTTACACTATCTGTATAAATAATTCGTTTTATTAGAAATATTTTTTATTAATTATAAAATTTAAAATAATTATTAATATTAATCAACAAGGTAATATTTCGAATTACTTATACGTTAATTATTATTAATAAAAGCACGAAGAAAAATATTTTCATTCGTGAAGTTCGCACTATTTATACTTTTAACGGAAAAACAGTTTTAACATGTAAAAATAATTTTAAAGAAATATTTAGAAATATGTTTGTAATAATTAATAATGTAAAGTTTCTAGAATATAGATTTTAATTGATGAAAATGAATCTTATCAAAAAGAATAAAATAATTTATATAATAAGAATTTCTAAATTCATTTCGGTTGAATTACGAACCGAAAGAATCTTTAACTTTCTATAATTTTATACAGAAAGAATATTCAAGAAGATATTATTAATAATTAATAAAATAATTAATAAAATAATTATTTATGCAAAATGGGTTGAGGTGTGAGTCGAACCCATGAAGTATTGGTCATGGTCAATGTAACTAACCATTGAACCAAAGTTCTAATTTTACTAACTGAAGATTTCGTTACATGGTCCGCCTCCAGGATTCGGATACCAGACGAATCTAACAGTTAGGCATAACTTATACTAAAATTAAGCAAACTAAACTAAACTAAACTAAATTAAACTAAACTAAACTAAAATAAAATAAAATAAAATAATAATTAACCATTTTATAGTACGAACTTTTTGAATAAAATTACATGATATTAATAAAGTTACATGAATATAATATATAATAAGAATACATGAATATTAATAATATTTAATAATATAAAATAATATTTAGTAATATTGATATTAATAAATTAATATAAGTTTGATATTAATAAAGTAAAGATTCATTTTCAAGTTTTAATTTTAGTTATTTTTGTTAAATTCTTTTAAGAGTTTAGGGCAATTTAGATTTTCTTCGGGTTCCCAAGATGCTTCAGATAAAGGATAACCTTTCCATTTAATAAGATATTGGGTTTTGCCATAATGTTTTCTTTTATCAAGAATTTTTTCAACTTCGTATTCTTCTTCATTGTCAATAATTATCGGTGGTGGTGGTTCTTTCTTTCGTCCAAAGTGATCTTCATAAAATGGTTCAAGTTCAGAAACATGTATTATAGGATGGATTCTGATTTCTTTTGGTAAGTCTAACTTATATGAAACGGGAGAAATTTTCTTAATGATTTTATATGGACCAAGTTTTCTAGGTTTAAGTTTTTTATTTCCATTATGAATTATAAGTGAACTATTAATCCACACTTTATCACCAGGTTTAAAATTTGGAGCTTCAATACGATGTTTGTTTGGGAATTCTTCTTGCTTTTTTCTTGCTTGTTGTAAATTTCCATTAAGTGTTTTAAATAATTCTGAAAGGTCTTTTGTAAATTCATCAGCTCTAGGAACATCTGTACTGTTTGGAATTGATGGTGAATATCTTGGATTATATCCATAGTTTGCATAAAAAGGTGAGTGCTTAATTGATTCTTGAATTGAATTATTATAACTGAATTCTGCTAGGAATAAAAAATTATACCAATCAGAACCTTTAAAGTTTGAATAACATCTTAAGTATTGTTCAATAACGGAGTTCACCCTCTCCGTTAAACCATTGGTTTGGTGATGGAAGGGAGAAGCAAGTTTCGTTGTGATATTGAAAGATTTACAAATAGCTGACCAAAATTTTGAAGTGAATTGAGAATCTTTATCAGAAAAAAAATCGGAGGGTGGTTTATGAATACGAAAGAGATCATTTAGGTCTTTCTTGGGAACAAATAAAACAGAAGCAGCAGCTGGAGATTTAGATTTACTAATAAATTTTTTGTCTTCATTTTCTTTAATATAATTCTTCGAAGCTAGAGATTCTTTTTCAGTTAAGGGGTATATTGGGTCATAATGAAGTTTTTCGTTTTGTTTGGGTTTAATCTCGCTATCAAAAGGACAATAAGGAGGTGATTCATTAGTGTATATTTCACTGAAAGTGTCTATAAATGGAAGTAATTTTTTTGGTAATAATTTGCTTATTTTATTATTGATTTCTTCATTTTCATTTTTGTCATTTTGTTTAGTAGTGTTTAAAGGAACATAAGAAGTAAAGGAGTTAGGGATGATTAAACAATTTTCAACGCAATAATTGATATTAAATCTTAAGACTTTATTTTTGAAGTCAATATCAGGATTGTGAGTAGAAATCCATTCGAAACCTAAAATAGCACAATAAGAAGGAAGGTCAACCACATAGAATTGAGTCTTACATTTATGGTTATTATAAGTGATGGAAATAGGAAGAGTTTTTCCAAGAATAGTTTGCTTTCCACCGATGCCAGATACCTTAGGGAAATTAGTTTTGGTTGAATACGGGATATTATTTTCTTTAACATAGTAGATATCCATTAAATTAATTTGAGAACCAGTATCGAGTAGAATTTTAGCAGTAGAATTTGTATTATCAATACTTAAAGAAAATTCGTATATAGGAAGATTTGAGTCAGAAACTCTAGGTCTAGAAATAGGTTTTGATTCGGGATTAGAAACATAAGTGCTACTTGATGAAGGTTTATTTTTGTATTTATTTTTAAGTGGACAATTGTCGAGAGAATGTTCAGAGGATCCACAATACAAACAAAGATTTTCTCTTCTTCTTCTTTCTTTTTCTTCTTGAGATAGAGGTCCATGAGGTTTGGATTTAAATTGCTTTTGGAAAAAGAATGATTTTTTGCTCTTTTTATTTTTATTATTATTACTATTATTTGAATTTTGACCTTGAAGATTGGAGAATTGTCTACGAGTAGAAATACGATTATCGATTCTAGATGCAATTGTTTGCATAGCAAAGAGGGTTTGGGGTCCAGGAAACATTTCTAAAATTCTAGTAGCAATATGGTCATGTAGACCGGCAAGAAAGGCGTCCATCTTGGCTTCTTCATTCCAAGAAGATTCATCGGCGTATTTATTAAATTCTAAAATATAATTTCTGACTTCACCAATTCGTTTTTGTTTGATTGTTCTTAATTTCTGATTCGCAATAAAGGTAGAATCGTAGCTTCCAAATACTGATTTTAATCTAGCAATGAATTGATTATAATTAAGGAGACAAGGATCTTGGTTTTCAATGAGAGTAGCAGCCCAATTCATGGCGTTTCCATACAAACGAGAAATGATATAGATTACTTTAGCTTCATCGTTTGCAAATCTTTCCGGTTGAATCATAAAAATAAGTTCCATTTTAGCTAGAAATCCTTTAAAGAATCGACGATCACCAGCAAAACCGTCCTTAAAGGTAGGATTTTCTTGGTTATAGTTGTCCATATTGAAATAAATAAGGTAGAATAGAATAAGTTTTCAAAGATAAAGAATAGGCGGTAGAATCCAGAAGTTCCCAAAGTGGTAGTAGAGATTCAAATAATCCAAAAGGTAGATAGGTAGTAGAGATTCCAAAAGTTCAAAAGTTGTTTATTGGTAGGTTTCCAAGGTTAATGGATAAGAACACAAAATTTTAATAACACTTTATAATATTTTATAATTAAATATTTTTATTTTATAATTATTTATCAAAAATTACTGAAATATAAACTAGATTATATAGTATTGGACCAACTAAATATATAATCTATCAAAGTTTTATACGATAAGTTCCTTTAGCCTTTTAGTGATAACGCAGATAAAATCGATTGTTAATGTCTTATAGACAAAAGGAAGTAATATTGTTAGATTCTTTATTATGTCTAACTTATTGTTAGCTGAAAAGAATAAAACAAATTATTTTCCCCTATATCAATAGTATCTGAACACTAAAATGTTACGAAAACAGAGACCAACTTCTGTCGCTTTGGAAGTCGTATAAACCTTATATTTATATTTTAATCTTTGTTTTCTAAATTATAAAATTATAATATTAATTATAAAATTATTAATTGATAAAATAGAATAGTACTATTGACTCACAACTATAGAAAAAACCGTCAGTACTATTATAACTAGTGCCGCGAGTAAGCACGAAATAAAATTTTAAAATACTATATAATTTTAATCTTACGCCTTCGGTGACGTAAGCTCCTTATTCGCCAGAGTTGTTGCAAACCTAGAACCGTTTTCCTTTATAATAGGCTACGGTGCTCTCTTATAGAGTTTTACCTAGTCTAGAACCAAATCTATTCGTCGAGTGCAACACTAAAGAAGACAATTCTTCTAACTCTGTATATGAGCTCTATTCGCTCGTATAAACGCTTTATAAATAAATAAATAAAAAATAAAATTGCACAGGTTTTTCTTGCTATTATTTCAAGCAAGTAATTTATTAAAATAATTAAAAATAAAAAATTATTATTATAATTATTAATATTATTATTATTATTTTTTTTTTTTTTTTTTATACTAAACTAATTTAAAAAATTAATTATTTTTGTAATAAATTGAAAAAAAAATTTTTTTTTTTTTTTTTATCTAAAACTAATTGATTTATTCACTAAATTAATCTAAAATATTTATCTAAAAATTAAAAATTTTTTCTTACTAAATTAATTTAATATTATTTAATTAATAAATTTTGTTGGGTAAATATTAGAATTAATTTTGAAGGGTTAAGGTAATACAAGATTAATTTAATATTATCTAAAATTTTTTTTTTTTTTTTTTTTTTTTTTTAAAAGGTTAAGGTAATGTAAGTTTTATCTTAATAGGGTAGTACAAGTTTAATTTGAATTATATGATCAGGTAGTACAAGAATTTTTGTTATAAAAATTAATTTCAACAACCATAGGATTAGGATTATCCGGTAATATAATAGATACAAAGGATTGAATTATATAATAGTGAGGGTAACTCAAAACAGACAAGGTGATAATTTGAATAGGAATCAATAGGCAGTAATTATTCGTCTGGGAGGAGATATAATCCGAGATTAAAAGATATAGAAGTCCGGTATTAAAGAGATAGTAGATAAGAAGATTTATTCAAAGATTATTAGACTAAGATAGAGAGAACCGGAAGAATAGGTATTTGTTCTTTAATAGTAGAATAGTAAAAGTAGAAACCCAACGATTGCCAAAAGATATTGAGAAGGTAGAATTCCTAAAAGTACGGTAGAATGTCTGAGAAATAGCGTAAAGGTATTGAGGGCTTGGATTAGCAGATGCTTTTATTGTAACGGAGGTGCTTCTATTGTAAAGGCGGGATGAGATATAGAAACACAGAAAGGAGAAAACTCAATAGGTTTACACTATCTGTATAAATAATTCGTTTTATTAGAAATATTTTTTATTAATTATAAAATTTAAAATAATTATTAATATTAATCAACAAGGTAATATTTCGAATTACTTATACGTTAATTATTATTAATAAAAGCACGAAGAAAAATATTTTCATTCGTGAAGTTCGCACTATTTATACTTTTAACGGAAAAACAGTTTTAACATGTAAAAATAATTTTAAAGAAATATTTAGAAATATGTTTGTAATAATTAATAATGTAAAGTTTCTAGAATATAGATTTTAATTGATGAAAATGAATCTTATCAAAAAGAATAAAATAATTTATATAATAAGAATTTCTAAATTCATTTCGGTTGAATTACGAACCGAAAGAATCTTTAACTTTCTATAATTTTATACAGAAAGAATATTCAAGAAGATATTATTAATAATTAATAAAATAATTAATAAAATAATTATTTATGCAAAATGGGTTGAGGTGTGAGTCGGACCCATGAAGTATTGGTCATGGTCAATGTAACTAACCATTGAACCAAAGTTCTAATTTTACTAACTGAAAATTTCGTTACACTAATCTACTTAATTATATATTTTAAAAGACAATTTTTTTATTTTACAGAAGTTAATTCTGTGGTTTAGTAATATTTATTTAATCCTAAAGTTTAATTTTACTAAGTTTAGAAAAATAATATTATTTAAATTGTTAATATAAAATTTATAATCATTTCATCAAATTTATAATATAATATTTATAATAAAACATATAATAATAATATAACTATTTTCTTTTATGTTTAATTTTTTTATTAGTAATCATTAATACAATTTTTAATCTGGAATTTTCCAAAGAAATAATTAATATTGATAAGTTTAATATTAATAAAAGAATTATTGATAAGATTTTGATAAACTATAAAGAAAATTGATAAAATAAACTATATAATATTGATAAGGATTTTAATAATAATAAAATATAGATAAGAATAATAAAGGTAGCATAGATAAGGAATTAATATTAAATATACTTTTTTAAATAGTATAATTTAATTTGTACTAATTAGGAATATAGATTAATTTATTAGAATATAGAAAGTTTCAAAAGAATAAAGAATCAAATAATTTGTTTAAGGGTTAAATGAATCATTTAAGATGCATAACCAAAGGAACATTATTTGGGCATTCTTTATCAAAGATGATACGTATCTTTTATATTTAAAGATGTATCTAAATAATTATATTTGTTTGGACGTTGTCAGAAGGGAATTATTAACAAAATAATATATTCTAATAAATATAATAATAACACATAATGTATAAATATAAATATATAATTTAAATGTAAAGATTTGTCTTTATTTATTTATTCTTATTTCTTTATTTATTTTTATTACATTATTCTCAATGTTTACAAAAATATAAAAATACAAGTTATATATTTATTATTATCTTTCTCACTAACTATCTAATTATACACTTAATAATTAATATTTATTACTCTATAAACTATTATATTTTCTACTAATAAACCTGTTATTTTGAAGTATCTTTATTATATATTTCCTATATTATAACAAAGAACTCCTCGTTTAATTATTAATGAATTATCAAAATATGTATCTAACTATTTAGTCTTATTTAATTATCTACCAATCATTATTAATTTTTAATTTATTACTTTAACTGATTTCTAAAACTATTCCTAATAATGTTTTTAGTGTGGTACCGTATCAAGACGCCCCCACTTAGTTTAGACTTCGTCCCTTGAAGTCTCTACAAAAATTTGTATATAAAATTTTTTTTTTTTTTTTTTTTTTTTTTTTTTTTTTTTTTTTTTAATGTGTATTTTAAACTTTGAAATTTTAAATTTGAATGGTGCATTTGAATTTTGAATCTGAAATTTTAATTTTCTCATTTATTATTATTACTACGCTGTTGTTGTTATTATTGTCGTTATTATTATAATTATTATTTTTATTATTCTTATTCTTTTATTTTATTTATTTATTTATTTATTATTTTTTTTTTTTAATTTTTTTTTTTTTGTATATTTATTTATATTACTATCATGGTAAATAATTTTTATATATATCAGTGCGTATATAAATTAACATCAATACATTACTCGTCCTATTTTTTTTCTTTTATATTTGTAGTTTCTCTCAACAAATTCAGTGTCGACTCTATTATTGTTATAATGGTTCCTTTCATATTTATCATACTGTTTCTTAACTCTTATTTTTTTTAAATTATTTCTATTCTTCCTGAAATATTTAATTATTGATTCTTTTAACTTCACTTTTGGTTTTTTAATTCTTATAATTATTTCATTCTTTCCTTCTGAGATACATTCATGTAAATTAATTTCATTTTCTCTTTTATCCATTATTATTTCGCTTTCTACTTTACTATTATTAATTTCTTTCTCATCCGTTACGTCTTTCTTATATTCTTGTCCTTTGTTTACAATTTTAATTTGAGTCAATATAAGATTTTCCTTTTGTTTTTCGCAATTTTGAATTTTTTGTTTATTTGTTTCCTGTATATTATTGTTATATTTTAAATTATTTTCAAAATTATTAAATTTATTTATTTTGCTATTACTTAACTTTTCCTCGCAAATATTGTTTAATGTCTCTTGATAAATATTCTGTCCGGTATTTATGCCATGTAAAATATTATTATTATTTTTATTACTTTGTTTATTTTCTCTTTTATTATAAATAATACCTTTATTCGGATAATTATAAATTTTACCAAATAAATTATTTTTATAACAATTATTAAAATTAAAATTTGAATTGCCACAAGCATTTCTTTTATTATACAAATTATTTTTATTTTCATTATCATGGATATTATAATTATCTTTATCCAATTTATTTACAACATTACCACTATAATTATTATTATTATTTTCTTTATTATTAATACAATTGATTATTTTTTTGTTTTTAAAATTCCTTTTATTGTTTATAAAATTCTGGTTTTTATTTCCTTTGTTTTTTTCTATTATTCCATTTTCTTCCATTATTGTGGCTGGAATGATATGATCAAGACTTACAAGGGATAGTCTAAAAAAAAAAAAAAAAAAAAAAATCAAAAAGATATAAATTTAATATTTAATAATTATTATTAAATATACAAATATGTTACTACACATATTTATTTTATATCAGAAATGCCCTTGCTAAAAATTAAACTATATTGTAACGGAGGTGCTTCTATTGTAACGGCGGAACGTGGAATAGAAACACAGAAGGGAGAAGACTCAATAGGTTTACACTATCTGTATAAATAATTCGTTTTATTAGAAATATTTTTTTATTAATTATAAAATTTAAAGTAATTATTAATATTAATCAACAAGGTAATATTTCGAATTACTTATACGTTAATTATTATTAATAAAAGCACGAAGAAAAATATTTTCATTCGTGAAGTTCGCACTATTTATACTTTTAACGGAAAAACAGTTTTAACATGTAAAAATAATTTTAAAGAAATATTTAGAAATATGTTTGTAATAATTAATAATGTAAAGTTTCTAGAATATAGATTTTAATTGATGAAAATGAATCTTATCAAAAAAGAATAAAATAATTTATATAATAAGAATTTCTAAATTCATTTCGGTTGAATTACAAACCGAAAGAATCTTTAACTTTCTATAATTTTATACAGAAAGAATATTCAAGAAGATATTATTAATAATTAATAAAATAATTAATAAAATAATTATTTATGCAAAATGGGTTGAGGTGTGAGTCGAACCCATGAAGTATTGGTCATGGTCAATGTAACTAACCATTGAACCAAAGTTCTAATTTTACTAACTGAAGATTTCGTTACATGGTCCGCCTCCAGGATTCGGATACCAGACGAATCTAACAGTTAGGCATAACTTATACTAAAATTAAGCAAACTAAACTAAACTAAACTAAATTAAAATAAAATAAAATATAATAAAATAAAAATAATTAATTAACCATTTTATAGTACGAACTTTTTTGAATAAAATTACATGATATTAATAAAGTTACATGAATATAATATATAATAAGAATACATGAATATTAATAATATTTAATAATATAAAATAATATTTAGTAATATTGATATTAATAAATTAATATAAGTTTGATATTAATAAAGTAAAGATTCATTTTCAAGTTTTAATTTTAGTTATTTTTGTTAAATTCTTTTAAGAGTTTAGGGCAATTTAGATTTTCTTCGGGTTCCCAAGATGCTTCAGATAAAGGATAACCTTTCCATTTAATAAGATATTGGGTTTTGCCATAATGTTTTCTTTTATCAAGAATTTTTTCAACTTCGTATTCTTCTTCATTGTCAATAATTATCGGTGGTGGTGGTTCTTTCTTTCGTCCAAAGTGATCTTCATAAAATGGTTCAAGTTCAGAAACATGTATTACAGGATGGATTCTGATTTCTTTTGGTAAGTCTAACTTATATGAAACGGGAGAAATTTTCTTAATGATTTTATATGGACCAAGTTTTCTAGGTTTAAGTTTTTTATTTCCATTATGAATTATAAGTGAACTATTAATCCACACTTTATCACCAGGTTTAAAATTTGGAGCTTCAATACGATGTTTGTTTGGGAATTCTTCTTGCTTTTTTCTTGCTTGTTGTAAATTTCCATTAAGTGTTTTAAATAATTCTGAAAGGTCTTTTGTAAATTCATCAGCTCTAGGAACATCTGTACTGTTTGGAATTGATGGTGAATATCTTGGATTATATCCATAGTTTGCATAAAAAGGTGAGTGCTTAATTGATTCTTGAATTGAATTATTATAACTGAATTCTGCTAGGAATAAAAAATTATACCAATCAGAACCTTTAAAGTTTGAATAACATCTTAAGTATTGTTCAATAACGGAGTTCACCCTCTCCGTTAAACCATTGGTTTGGTGATGGAAGGGAGAAGCAAGTTTTGTTGTAATATTGAAGGATTTACAAATAGCTGACCAAAATTTTGAAGTGAATTGAGTATCTTTATCGGAAAAAAAATCGGAGGGTGGTTTATGAATACGGAAGAGGTCATTTATGTCTTTCTTGGGAACAAATAAAACAGAAGCAGCAGCTGGAGATTTAGATTTTCTAATAAATTTTTTGTCTTCATTTTCTTTAATATAATTCTTCGAGGCTAGAGGTTCTTTTTCAGTTAAGGGGTAGATTGGGTCATAATGAAGTTTTTCATTTTGTTTGGGTTTAATCTCGCTATCAAATGGACAAAAAGGAGGTGATTCATTAGTGTATATTTCATTGAAAGTGTCTATAAATGGAAGTAATTTTTTTGGTAATGATTTGCTTATTTTATTATTGATTTCTTCATTTTCATTTTTGTCATTTTGTTTAGTAGTATTTAAAGGAACATAAGAGGTAAAGGAGTTAGGGATGATTAAACAATTTTCAACGCAATAATTGGAATTAAATCTTAAGACTTTATTTTTGAAGTCAATGTCGGGATTGTGAGTAGAAATCCATTCGAAACCTAAAATAGCACAATAGGAAGGAAGGTCAACCACATAGAATTGAGTTTTACATTTGTGATTTTTATAAGTGATGGAAATAGGAAGAGTTTTTCCAAGAATAGTTTGCTTTCCACCAATGCCAGATACCTTAGGGAAATTAGTTTTGGTTGAATACGGGATATTATTTTCTTTAATATAGTAGATATCCATTAAATTGATTTGAGAACCAGTATCGAGAAGAATTTTAGCAGTAGAATTTGTATTATCAATACTTAAAGAAAATTCGTAAATAGGAAGATTTGAGTCAGAAACTCTAGGTCTGGATAAAGGTTTTAATTCGGGATTACAAACATAAGTGCTACTTGATGAAGGTTTATTTTTATATTTATATTTATTTTTAAGTGGACAATTGTCGAGAGAATGTTCAGAGGATCCACAATACAAACAAAGATTTTCTCTTCTTCTTCTTTCTTTTTCTTCTTGAGATAGAGGTCCATGAGGTTTGGATTTAAATTGCTTTTGGAAAAAGAATGATTTTTTGCTCTTTTTATTTTTATTATTATTACTATTATTTGAATTTTGACCTTGAAGATTGGAGAATTGTCTACGAGTAGAAATACGATTATCGATTCTAGATGCAATTGTTTGCATAGCAAAGAGGGTTTGGGGTCCAGGAAACATTTCTAAAATTCTAGTAGCAATATGGTCATGTAGACCGGCAAGAAAGGCGTCCATCTTGGCTTCTTCATTCCAAGAAGATTCATCGGCGTATTTATTAAATTCTAAAATATAATTTCTGACTTCACCAATTCGTTTTTGTTTGATTGTTCTTAATTTCTGGTTCGCAATAAAGGTAGAATCGTAGCTTCCAAATACTGATTTTAATCTAGCAATGAATTGATTATAATTAAGGAGACAAGGATCTTGGTTTTCAATGAGAGTAGCAGCCCAATTCATGGCGTTTCCATACAAACGAGAAATGATATAGATTACTTTAGCTTCATCGTTTGCAAATCTTTCTGGTTGAATCATAAAAATAAGTTCCATTTTAGCTAGAAATCCTTTAAAGAATCGACGATCACCAGCAAAACCGTCCTTAAAGGTAGGATTTTCTTGATTATAGTTGTCCATATTGAAATAAATAAGGTAGAGTAGAATAAATTTTCAAAGGTAAAGAATAGGCGGTAGAATCCAGAAATTCCCAAAGTGGTAGTAGAGATTCCAATAATCCAAAAGGTAGATAGGTAGTAGAGATTCCAAAAGTTCAAAAGTTGTTTATTGGTAGGTTTCCAAGGTTAATGGATAAGAACACAAAATTTTAATAACACTTTATAATATTTTATAATTAAATATTTTTATTTTATAATTATTTATCAAAAATTACTGAAATATAAACTAGATTATATAGTATTGGACCAACTAAATATATAATCTATCAAAGTTTTATACGATAAGTTCCTTTAGCCTTTTAGTGATAACGCAGATAAAATCGATTGTTAATGTCTTATAGACAAAAGGAAGTAATATTGTTAGATTCTTTATTATGTCTAACTTATTGTTAGCTGAAAAGAATAAAACAAATTATTTTCCCCTATATCAATAGTATCTGAACACTAAAATGTTACGAAAACAGAGACCAACTTCTGTCGCTTTGGAAGTCGTATAAACCTTATATTTATATTTTAATCTTTGTTTTCTAAATTATAAAATTATAATATTAATTATAAAATTATTAATTGATAAAATAGAATAGTACTATTGACTCACAACTATAGAAAAAAACCGTCAGTACTATTATAACTAGTGCCGCGAGTAAGCACGAAATAAAATTTTAAAATACTATATAGTTTTAATCTTACGCCTTCGGTGACGTAAGCTCCTTATTCGCCAGAGTTGTTGCAAACCTAGAACCGTTTTCCTTTATAATAGGCTACGGTGCTCTCTTATAGAGTTTTACCTAGTCTAGAACCAAATCTATTCGTCGAGTGCAACACTAAAGAAGACAATTCTTCTAACTCTGTATATGAGCTCTATTCGCTCGTATAAACGCTTTTTAAATAAATAAATAAAAAATAAAATGGCACAGGTTTTTCTTGCTATTATTTCAAGCAAGTAATTTATTAAAATAATTAAAAATAAAAATTATTATAATTATTAATATTATTATTAGTATTTTTTTTTTTTTTTTTTTTATCTTAAAATAATTGATTTATTCACTAAATTAATCTAAAATATTTATCTAAAAATTAAAAATTTTTTTCTTATTAAATTAATTTAATATTATTTATCTAATTATTAATTAATTTTGTTGGGTAAATATTAGAATTAATTTTGAAGGGTTAAGGTAATACAAGATTAATTTAATATTATCTAAAATTTTTTTTTTTTTTTTTTTTTTTTTTTAAAAGGTTAAGGTAATGTAAGTTTCATCTTAATAGGGTAGTACAAGTTTAATTTGAATTATATGATCGGGTAGTACAAGAATTTTTGTTATAAAAATTAATTTCAACAACCATAGGATTAGGATTATCCGGTAATATAATAGATACAAAGGATTGAATTATATAATAGTGAGGGTAACTCAAAACAGACAAGGTGATAATTTGAATAGGAATCAATAGGCTTATTCGTCTGGGAAGAGATAAAATCCGAGATTAAAAGATATAGAAGTCCGGTATTAAAGAGATAGTAGATAAGAAGATTTATTCAAGGATTATTAGACTAAGATAGAGAGAACCGGAAGAGTAGGTATTTGTTCTTTAATAGTAGAATAGTAAAAGTAGAAACCCAACGATTGCCAAAAGATATTGAGAAGGTAGAATTCCTAAAAGTATAGTAGAATGTCTGCGGGATAGCGTAAAGGTATTGAGGGCTTGGATTAGCAGGTGCTTTTATTGTAACGGAGGTGCTTCTATTGTAACGGCGGAACGTGGAATAGAAACACAGAAGGGAGAAGACTCAATAGGTTTACACTATCTGTATAAATAATTCGTTTTATTAGAAATATATTTTTATTAATTATAAAATTTAAAGTAATTATTAATATTAATCAACAAGGTAATATTTCGAATTACTTATACGTTAATTATTATTAATAAAAGCACGAAGAAAAATATTTTCATTCGTGAAGTTCGCACTATTTATACTTTTAACGGAAAAACAGTTTTAACATGTAAAAATAATTTTAAAGAAATATTTAGAAATATGTTTGTAATAATTAATAATGTAAAGTTTCTAGAATATAGATTTTAATTGATGAAAATGAATCTTATCAAAAAAGAATTAAATAATTTATATAATAAGAATTTCTAAATTCATTTCGGTTAAATTACAAACCGAAAGAATCTTTAACTTTCTATAATTTTATACAGAAAGAATATTCAAGAAGATATTATTAATAATTAATAAAATAATTAATAAAATATTATTTATGCAAAATATGTTTAGGTGTGAGTCGAACCCATGAAGTATTGGTCATGGTCAATGTAACTAACCATTGAACCAAAGTTCTAATTTTACTAAATGATGATGCAGTATTTAAATAAAAAGAGAATATTATCAAGAAATAAAATTAAATATAATAAATAATTAGTTAAATTATATATGTATATTATAATAATAAATAGTAATATAAAAATTATTAAATTTATTTAATTAGTTAATAGCCAATAGGATTTAATTTATAGTAAATTAGAAATTAGAAATATAAAAGAAAAATTATTATAATTCTTTAAAGAAAAGGAGGTTTTTTTATTTGGAAAAAAATAGAGATAAAATTGGTTAAAATAAATATATTTGGGGAATATATTTATTTATCAAAAATTTTAATAGTAATAAGTTAGTTAGAAATAAATAATTAATAAGATCTTTAATAACATTTTATTATAAAATTTGTATTACGACATAAATAATTTAAATAAATAAATAAAACGACAAAACTATAATTTTTTTTATATTTTGTTTTAATATTAACGTGTATTGTAATTATATATTTTTATATTAGAATATATTTTTATTTAATACAATCTTGCTAACCACAAAAACATTGATACTTATAAAAATAACGTATCAAAATTTGGCGCCCAACGTGGGGGGAAAGCAAGATCAAATAAATTAATATGAAAATAATAAGAAAATTATAATTACAATATAATTATCATAATAGAATACTTTTTTTTTATATATAATCTTTCATTTATTTTTCTTTTTTTTATCAAGTAATTATTTTTTTTTTACAATGTTTGACGCTACTAAACTGCAAAGGAAGCTACCACATCTGGCTGATTATGGAAAAGATGTAGACAGCTGGATGACCGACTTTGTTAAGATAATGGAGCTTTATGATATAATGGAACCAAGGCGAATTTTTATTTGGGTAAAGGAAGCTGTGGAAGAAGATATTCAAGGAGCGTTACAATCATTGGTAGTCAGACGAGGGGATGAAATGAGATATCCCACATTTAAAGAAATTCAAAATACAATTGAAGAACATTTGCACATTACAGAAAATGATAAATGTGCAGTTCTCAAAACAATACAAATAAATCAAGAAGAATCAATTAAAAAGTTTAATTACAGATATAAAAAATTATATAATAAACTCAGTTTAGAATATAGAAGACTTATATCTGTAAAGGACTACACGAATGCTATTAGCTCCCGTGTATTTCCATGCTCAAGAGTTATGGTTGCAGAATGTGATACAATAAATGAGGCGTGTAAAATTGCAGAAGTAGCTGAGGAGACTGAAAAAGAAATAGCAAATATAAATCAAAGAAATGAAATTAATAATATGAGGAATCATATTATGTTTACTCAGAATCAGCCGGATAATAGCT
Organism: Neocallimastix lanati (nom. inval.); assembly: GCA_016946835.1. NCBI lineage: Eukaryota > Fungi > Neocallimastigomycota > Neocallimastigomycetes > Neocallimastigales > Neocallimastigaceae > Neocallimastix > Neocallimastix lanati (nom. inval.). The sequence continues at coordinate 651,824 of JACVTC010000091.1, read as the reverse complement.
TACTAATGCGACATCCATTCTACGAAAACTTACAGTTAAATCAATTACCTATGAACCATAATAATAATATATTCCAGGAAAGAAATAATTGGAATTCTAAATCTAGATTATGGAACAATAATAATAATTTCAGAAATTCAAATTATGTATATCACATGAGTAATCCATATAATAATCCAAATTATTACTTGAATAATAAAAATGATATTAATAAAATGAACAATGGAAATTTTACAAATCGTTATAATAGTAGATTTAATTATAATAAATTTTGGCACAGTAATAATATTAATCAATATATGAATAATAATAACAAATATAATATGAACAATATGAATAATAATCAGCCATCCAATGAAATAAGAGACAATAAGATGAATCATTATTTAAACAATTTGAACAACAATATTAATATAACAAATAATGATAAAGAACATGACAACCAAATGTTTAACAATAATAAATTTAATACAAATAATATGATTCAATCCTTTAATTATCAAAATGGAAATAATCACAACAATGGGATAGAAAATAATAATGTCAGTAATACATTAGTAACTAATAAAAACTCAATTAACAACAATAATAACAACCATGTAAATTGTTACCGTTGCACAATGAATGGACATAGAGCTTCAGAATGTCCTTATACATTTAAGCAATTGGCTGAATTGGAAGAAAAAGGATTGCTCAATAAACATTTAAACCAATAGATGGGAGAAGGACAACTTCCATTAACCAAACCAATAAAATAATATTCAAAAATAATGACTCATATAATAATAATAATAAAACAATGTTCAAAAATAATGACTCATATAATAATAATAATAATAAAATAATGTTCAAAAATAACGACTCATATAATAATAATAATAATAATAATAATATAATGACAATGGTAGACGATCAAACAATATTACCTATAATTAATAATAATATTAAAGAAAAACAAAAATGTAATGACCTTAATATAAACAATAATAGTAACACTACACAAAATACATTAAATAGACCAATTGAAATTATAGCAGCCGCTACTCGAAATTCAAGAAATAAATTAAACAAACATAATGAAAAACCATACAATAGAAAGGAAGTGAGATTTAATTTAAAGGACAATCCAAAACCAATACAAACGGCAGCTATGAGTCATAATAATATTAATAATAATACTAGTGATAATAAAATTAGTACTAATAATAGTATTAATAATAATTATAATAATAATATTAATAATAAAAATAATATCGATTATAGTAATACAAATGTTAATAATAATTATAATAATATTAATAATCATAAGAATAATAAGAATAATGAATATGAGAACAATAATAAGAATAATAATAATAAAATTAATCATAATATAGACAATTATAACGATAATGCGAATAATGATAATAAAAATAATAATACTATAGATAATTATAATAGTAATAATGATTTTAATGAAAATAAGGAAAATAATACTTACGACTATTTTAAAGAAAATACTGTCACCAATAATGATGATAATACTCATAACAATACAAGCAATACCCAAAGGGTTGAACGAGAAGATATAGAACCTAATGAAGATGTAATTATGATAGAAGAATCTGAAGAATCTGAAGATAATGATGCTGATAAAGAAAATTATAACTCTAAAAATTATAATAATATTTTACCTGGTAGATCTAAGAATTTTAATAATATAATTAAGGAAAACCCGGATATGGTCTTTAATAGTGAAAATCGTAAAACAGAAAAACTAGAATATCTTGATCCTTCCTTTATAACAGAGAAAAATATTCGAAATGTTAAAGGTAAAAATAGGGAAGAAAAAATCAAAGATATAAAAAATAAAGCTAAGAAAATAAATACCGACATTGAGCAAAGTGAAACTTCTTTTAAGAAACCTGAAAAACACATCAAACTTATGGAAAAATTTGGTGATTATTATATTCAAGATTTAATAAAAGAAATTGCATCAACTGATGTAATAACAAAATTAGTTTACCTTTTAGATCTTTTTCCAAAATTCCGTACAGAATTTTTAAAAGCTTTAAAATTAGCGCCTAAACAAACAATAACAAATGTGATGACGGTTATCACAAAACATAAAATAATTAAAGTTTGCGGTAAAGTAGAAAATAATGACTGTGAAATATTTTTAGATACGTGTGCTAGTGTCAACTTTATCACACGTTCTGCTTTAAATAAATTAAAAATCAACAAACCTTCTATTGGTAGAATTTCTGAAACAATATTTCAAGCGTACTCTAATTCTTCAACAGAGAGTGATATCTATGACTTACAGATTTCTATTGGTAGTAAAACTTTTAATGAATATTTCAGAATAATAGAAAAGGATGATATTTTCGATATCTTAATTGGTGTTGATTCTCTAAAGAATAATAGATTTGATATTAACTTAGTAGATGATACTTTATATTATATTGATGAAAATAATAATTACATTAAACTAGCAGATCTATTTTATGATATCAATCTTAATAATACTTACAAGGATGATGAGGATACAGAAAAACATCAAAATACAAAATCTGAACCTTTTTTATTAACAATTACAGTTACCAATGATAAAGAAATTACGAACACTAATGAATTACCTAACACGAAAGAACATTTAATTAACGAAATAATATCTTCTGTTCCTAATAAATTTAAAAATAAAATTAGTAAATTATTTTTTAAATTTAAAAATGTAGTTGCAATTAAAACAGATGATTTAGGAAGGTCAAAATTATTACCTCACAGGATTGAATTAATTCCAAAATCTTCACCCATAAAGTTAAAAGCTTACCGTTTATCCAAAGCGCAAACAAAAGCTCTAAAGGAAATTTTGATTAAGCTAATAGAAAACAAACTAATAGAGCCATCCTACTCTTCATGGGCATTTCCAGTAGTACTAGTTCCAAAGAAAAACGGCGACTGGAGAATGTGTGTCGACTTTAGGGCTTTAAACAATATAACTATTAAGGATTCCTATGCTTTGCCCTTAATTGATGACATATTAATGTTTATTGGAAAGAACGCTAAAATACTCTCTACTATTGATCTTTTTTCTGGTTATCATCAGGTTCCAATGAATCCTGATGATAAAGATAAAACAACATTCACAACGATGTTTGGAAACTATAAATTTTGTGTGATGCCGTTTGGGCTATGTAATGCACCGGCTACATTTCAACGTGAAATGAACCGGATTTTTTTTGACTTGATTGGAGTATGCTTATTTGTTTACATTGACGATTTAGTAATATTTTCTGACTCAATTGAATCACACATTACTCATCTTACTAAAGTATTCCAAATCCTAGCAGACAATGGTTTGAAAATAAACTTAGAAAAATGTTCTTTTTTCAAAGAAGAAGTAGTCCTTCTTGGTCATGTATTATCCACAAAAGGTATTGCCCCGATTCCTGATAAGATTAAAGTTATAATTAACTGGCTACCCCCTAAAAATATCACTCAACTTAAATCATTTTTGGGAGCTGTTGGTTATTATCGGAAATTTATTAAAAATTTTGCTCAGATTGCAAATCCTCTGTTTAACCTCTTAAAGAAAGATGTACCGTACGAATGGTCCGAAAAGTGCAACATAGCCTTTGAAAAATTAAAAATGTCACTAACGGTTGCCCCTATTTTAACTCCTCCTGATTATTCTAAACCATTTATTATCCGAACAGATGCTTCCAGAGATGGACTTGGTGGAGTACTTCTCCAAACAAATGAAAATTCAATTGAAATCCCCATATATTTTGAAAGTAGAACTCTTTCCGCTGCTGAATCTAATTATAGTGTTACTGATTTAGAAGGCAAAGCAATATTTCATTGTGTTAAAAAATTTAAACCCTATTTTAGTGGAAGCCCTTTTACCACTATCGTTTATACAGACCATAAACCCTTGGTTAGTATATTTGCTAATAGAGAGCCTTCAAATAATCGCCACCTTAAATGGGTTACTGAACTATCAATATTAAATGTTCAAGTCCAATTTCAAGAGGGGAAGAAGAACGTTATTGCTGACGCTTTATCTAGGTTACCTACAAAAGAAATACATGAAAATAAAGAAATATTAAATGCATTAGTAAACAATGATGTTTTATCCAATAATAGCAATGATAGTATAAATAAATTTATGAATGAATTTATAAATAAGAGAATTATAAATATTGATGGTGTGGAATATCTTAAACAAGGAGAACAACTGAGAAGAATAGTTCACAACAAAGAAGAGAAGCAAAAATTAATCGAAGAAGCCCATGGTCTAGGCCATGAAGGAGCTTATAAAACTTATAGCAGACTGAAGAGGGATTACTACTGGGGAAATATGAAAAAAGATATACAAATACTAATAAAATGTTGTCACAAGTGTCAAACTTGTCGACCACAAAAATTAAATAAATATACCGAAAATATTGCAACTGTACCTGAATATCCTTTCTCAAGAGTTGGGTTGGATCTAATAGGACCGTTACCTATAACAAATAAAGGTAATAGATATATAATTGTATTAGTAGATTATCTTACCAAATGGGTGGAAGCAGAACCCTTACAATCTGCCGAATCTCAAGATGTAATAAATTTTCTCAAGAAAATATTTGCACGACATGGTGTTCCTGAAATTTTAGTTACTGACAATGGTCCACAGTTTACTTCCGATAAGACAAAAGCATTTTTGGACCTTAACGACATTTATGTAAATTATGTAGCAACCTATCACCCCTCGTCTAATGGAGAAGTAGAAAACAGAAATAGGGAAATAGGTAAGTATCTCAGGTTACTCGGAGAAGAGGATTCGCAGTGGGACGAAACACTTTATAGTGCTCTTTGGGCTTTAAGAACGTGCAAGAATGAAGTTACGAAACACAGCAGCTTTGAATTGTTGTATGGTCGGAGAGACTTACAACCATTCGAACTCACTGTTAATGTCGAATCCAAAAATGACTGGGAAGACGAAGAAGAATTTTGGCTGAGGAAATTTATTAACCATGACCGTTGGATCCGTGAAGCAATAAAGAACATTGAAACAGCAAACAAGTTGTGGGAAGATCGTAGAAAACAAATAAAAAGAATGAGAGCAAAGTATAAGCCAGGTGATCTTGTTTTGGTCAAATTGTTCAACAGAAAGAAGCTGGATCCGTTTTTCACAGGCCCACTAAAGATCGTAAAACAAGAGTTCAATACAGTAACAGTTTGCGATCCAGTAACTGGGGAAGTTGCTGATAGGAACATTCATTTAAAAAATATTATTCCATATTTCACAGAATTGAATTTAGAAGAATAAGGATACATATATATATACAAAAAAAAAAAAAAAAAAAAAAAAAAAAAAAAAAAAAAAAAAAAATTAACAGTAATAATAATACTAATAATAATAATAATAATAATAATAATAATAATAATTAAATTATATTGAAACTTCAAAACCTCAAAATTGAAATTTCAAAATCTGAATTTAAAACTTATAATTTTGAAATTTATTTTATTCATTACTTAACATTTGATAAATTTTATCTTAAAAAAAAAAAAAAAAAAAAAAAAAAAAAAAAAATAATAATAATAATAATAATAATAATAATTATATATAAGAACTGATTATATTAGATATAATAATAAAATATATAAACATAGATAGTATAGATAGTATAATTAACTATAATATAGACAATATAACGTAATAGATAGTATAATAATATAAATATTATATATTGAGTAAAATAATAAAATATTAATAATATAACAAATAGATAGTATAATAATATAAATATTATATATTGAGTAAAATAATAAAATATAGATGAAATAACAAAAAGATAGTATAATAATATATATTATTAACTAAAATAACAAAATAGATAGTATTATAATATAAAATAATATGAATGTTATAGATAGATATAATAATATAATAATATATAAAAATAATAATAGTATATATTATAAAACCATAGGTTCAACACTAAATTAAGACATTGATTCAAAAGATTATTTTATTTTTTTTAATTGTAATTTTATTTGGATAATAATGATTATAATACATATTAATGATAATTAAAAAAATACATGGCGAAAAGAAAATAATGTGAACATAATGAGATTTGACAAAGAAATTTGACGTTATAAATTCTAAATTATACGATATTTCCAAATATATATATAGTTATATAACAAATGGTAACAATGAAATTAAATCAATTAATAAAAATAATTATTGAATGTAATTATCAATTTAAATATGTAATCATCAATTTAAATATATTATAATAATAATAATAATAACAATAATAACATAATATACATACCTAAATAAAAAAAAAAAAAAAAAAAAAAAAAAAAAAAAAAAAAAAAAAAAAAAATTCCATGAATAAGACATTTACATTGATAAACTTCACATGTTCAATGAATTAATAATTGACCAATAAAATAATAATAATTCATATAAAATTTTTTTTTGAACAAAGATTAATTTAAATTAAAAAAAAAAAAAAAAAAAAAAAAAAAAAAAAAAAAAAAAAAAAAAAAACTAGCAAATTTAAATGGATTTATATATATATATATATATTTTTTTTTAGGACTTCAAGGGACGAAGTCTAGGCTAAGCGGGGGCGTCTTGATGCAGTATTTAAATAAAAAGAGAATATTATCAAGAAATAAAATTAAATATAATAAATAATTAGTTAAATTATATATGTATATTATAATAATAAATAGTAATATAAAAATTATTAAATTTATTTAATTAGTTAATAGCCAATAGGATTTAATTTATAGTAAATTAGAAATTAGAAATATAAAAGAAAAATTATTATAATTCTTTAAAAAAAAAGGGAGGTTTTTTTATTTGGAAAAAAATAGAGATAAAATTGGTTAAAATAAATATATTTGGGGAATATATTTATTTATCAAAAATTTTAATAGTAATAAGTTAGTTAGAAATAAATAATTAATAAGATCTTTAATAACATTTTATTATAAAATTTGTATTACGACATAAATAATTTAAATAAATAAATAAAACGACAAAACTATAATTTTTTTTATATTTTGTTTTAATATTAACGTGTATTGTAATTATATATTTTTATATTAGAATATATTTTTATTTAATACAATCTTGCTAACCACAAAAACATTGATACTTATAAAAATAACGTATCAATGATGGTAAAGAATGAATTAATAACCTTTATTTTATTATTAATAATTCTTTACTAAATTGTACTTTCCTATATTCTTCATAACCTAAACCTCATTGTAAATTTAATTTATTTTGATATAAATTAATTTACACTTGTAAATAATGTAAATAAATTTTAATTAATTACTTTATTGTTATATTATTAAATATATGTATATATTAAAATGCAATTGTAAATATTAAAATTATACTTTTAAGATACTAAATTATTAAAACTATTAATTAAATATTATTATAAAAATTATTATAAAATTATTAAAATTATTAATTAAATATTATTCTTAAAATTATTATAAATTATTAATATTATAAAATTATTAAAATTATTAAATATTATTATAAAAATTTATATATTATAACTATTAAATATTATTATAAAATTATTAAGATTATTAATTAAAATTATTATTAAAAATTATTATTAAAAATTTTACTTATTATAAAAATTATTATTTAAATATTATCAAATTTATTAATTAAATATTATAAAAATTTTATTTTATTTTGAAAATAATTACAAGTATTATTTAAAATAATTAAAGATTATTAAATTTATTATATTAATCTTTAAAAACAATTTATTTAACTTAAAAATATCAAAGAAAATAGTAAAAACTATTTTCTATATATTTATTTTATAATTATTTTTAATTAAATTATATTTGAATATTATATTATTATATTTATAAAAATTAAAACAAAAATGAATTATTGATATAAAATTAATTCAATAATTCTATAAAATTACTTAAATTATAAACAATTAATTATACTTTAAATTTATAAAAAAATATAAATATTGTAACAATTTCTTAAAAATTAAATATGTGTACTTTAAATAAAAAAAAAACTTTTATATTAATAAAAAAAATAAATAATTTTTAATAAAGAATTATTTTTTTTTTTTAAAATCAAAGCAGGGTAATACCCGTCCCCCTCTGCTTGATTTTAAATATCTAAGTGTCAACCCCGAGTCTACCAAAATTGGTGGAGATATCGGGGAAGAAGAAGAAGAAGTAGAAGAAGAAGAAGAAGAAGAAGAAGAAGAAGAAGAAGAAGACCAAGAAAAAGAAGACCAAGAAGAAAACCAAGTGGAAGAAGACCAAGAAAAAGAAGACCAAGAAGAAAACCAAGTGGAAGAAAACCAAGAAGAAAACCAAGAAGTAGACCAAGTGGAAGAAGACCAAGAAAAAGAAGACAAAGAAGAAAACCAAGTGGAAGAAGACCAAGAAAAAGAAGACCAAGAAGAAGACCAAGAAGAAAACCAAGAAGAAAACCAAGAAGAAGACCAAGAAGAAGACCAAGAAGAAGACCAAGAAGAAGAGACCAAGAAGAAGAGACCAAGAAGGAGAAGACCAAGAAGGAAATTGGAACTACTAGGACTTATTTTTTTTTTGGAATTATGAGAATAATTTTTTTAAATTAAATTTAATAGAATTAAATTAAATTAAATTAAAAACATAAAAAAAAAAAAAAAAAAAAAAAAAAAAAAAAAAAAAATTTTTTTACACTTTTACAATCATCATCATCAAATTTTTTTTATTGTTATCGGTTTTTGTGTTGTTGTTGTGGTTGGTGTTGTTGTTGTGATTGTTGTTGTTGTGGTAGTAATAAAAATTAACATCAGTTTTATTTGGTCTTCGCGTGCTCCAAATAAAACTATATACTGAGTTTACTGCGTACTAAGCAGTTATAGATAATTCTATAATTGCGAGTGGTTTAATCAGGTGTTTGGAGAGGGGCCGGTTACGAACTAATCGAACCCCGATTAGATATAGCGGTAAATACTGTTGGGAAGCAGAAATTACCCTATAGATCACCCATTATACGTTCAACACGGTTTGGGTGCTCCTCCACTTGACTCAGGCAAATTCACTTAGTATACCGAAATACTAAGGTCCCTCTGCGTGGTCGGCAGTTGTAATAGATAGCGGTTTTTCAAGTTGTATTAGGTTTGTTAATTTACCTTGTTTTTAATTAAGTTTATTTGTTTTTTTTAAGTTGTAATTATATAAACTTAATAATAATTGTAATTGTAATTGTAATTGTAAATATTGTAATAATAACCGATAACAAATAAATAAAAAAAAAAAAAAAAAAAAAAAAAAAAATATTAATTTTTGTGTTTTTAAATATTTTTAATTGCTATATTTAAAAAATTTTTTTTGTAAATAATTGTATATATTTTTTTTATTTAAGTAAAGATAAACGAAAGGGGTTATTAGCTTGAAAGAATAGTGAACACTCCAACTAGTTTATTAATTTATATTTATTCTAGTGTCCAGGAGGGGGAGTACGGGTGTATATAGCAAAATTAAATATACACTATCCGGAAACGTCTCACTAGAGATATAAATTACTTAAATATATAATTTTAATTGTAAATAAATAAATAAATAAATAAAAATATAGCAATTAAATAATTAATAAAACAATTTTTTTATTTTATTCTTTTTTTTTAAAAGTGTGTTTTTTTTTTTTAAAATGAGTACAATTAATTTTAAAGATTTAAAAAAGGAACTTAAGGATATTGAAAAAATATCCAAAGAAAATTTAGATGTTAAAACTTGGAAGTCTGATTTAGAGCTTTGGATAAAGCTTGAACATGTTGAAGACTCCAAGATTATATTTTATGCCTGTGTTTTAACCTCAATTGGTGAAACCAGGAAAGTCATCCAATAATTAATGGATGATAATAATAAAGATGATGATAGTGATGATGATGATGATGATGATGATGATGATGATAATGATGATTATGATAATTATAAGGATATTAATGATGAAGATGAGGATGATGATAATGAAGAAGATAAAGAAATTGATAAAAAGAATAAGGCTTATCCTTCCCTTAATAGAATTGTAAAAGCTATAGAAGAATTTTATGGCATTAGGGAGGATCAAAATAATTTATTAAGAGAGTTACGTGCTCTCAGAATTAAGAGAAATGAAAGAATCAAAGATTTTAATATTAAGTATAAAACTTTATATTTAAAATTAAATAAAAAGAAAAGAAGTCAGATAAGTGTTTTAGATTACACAGACTCCATTGAAAACAATGTTGAAGCCTGGAAACGTCTAACCTTATTTGATAACATTTCTCTGTCAAAAGCCTTTAAAATTGCTGAAAAAGCAGATAGGTTAAATTATATGGGTAGTAATCAAAGAAGACATCCTTCTACCCCTTCACCTTCTGCAAATATATCTTCTTTTAATAATAGAGTTAATTTTCATCCTCCTATTAAAAATAAATTAGAACAAAAAGTTAATATTAAACCTAAAGAAGATAATGACATAGAGGAATTAACAAGAAAAATGAGAAGTTTAACAATAAAGGCTTGTTATTTCTGTAAAGAACCAGGTCATTATCAAAACAATTGCCCAAAATTGAGAGCAATTGTTGAGAAAAATAGGAAGGAAATTAGAAACAATAAACGTTTAAATTGAGTAATGGGATAAGAAGCTCTCCCATACTTAATAAAGCAGCTTCAATTAAATATCAAAAAGAAATTAAAAATTCTCGTCTTTCTAATATTGAAGAAATTCCTGCTAATAAAAGGGTGGTTAATAAAAAGAAAGTTGATTATTTAGTAGGAGCATCTAAACGTAAAATTTATGATGTTAATAATGATGAAGGTAGTGCGGAGAAAAGGATTCATAAGTCGTTGAAAGAGAATCCTAAACCTATAATAACTCCTGCATTACGGAAACAGAAAGAACGAGAAATAAAAGAAAATAATATAAGTAATAAAATTGTTAAACAAATTAAACCATCTATTCTAGCTCAACCACGAATTGAAAAAGAAAAAGAGATTGAAAGACAAATTCGTGATAATGAAAGAGCTAGCAATAGTAATACTAATTATAGTAATAATCATAGTAATGATAATAGTAATGATAATATTAATAATAATTCATTAGTGAATGATGAAGTTATTATAAATAATGTAAATAATGATAAAAGAAAGAATAAAAATTTAATGAAAGAAAATAATGATAATAAAAAAAGTATTGTGAAGGAGAATAATAAAGTAATTGATTTAACAAAGGTGTTAATTAGTAAAGATAAAGATACTCAAAAAGAAAATAAAAGTTCTAGAGTATCTAGGAAAATTAAGATGCAATCGGGGGAAGAAGAATATGATATTCTTAAAGATTTAAATTCTGCCCATTGCAATATTACTTTTGGACAGTTATTGGATGCTGCTCCAAAATTAAGATATAAGGTGTCACAGGGTATTAAATTGGATAGGGACCAATCTAATATCTCTGGGGTGTTGGATAATGTGTCAGCCACGACTGTGGTCGTTAATAACATAGACCACACTTATAAAAGTAAAGGTAACGAACCATGTGAAGAGGATATTGCCATGGTTGATGTTACAGTTGAAGGTGTTTCGGGGAAGGCTTTAATTGACTCATGTAGTAATTTAAGTATAATTACTCAACAATTTTTAGATAAGCTTCCGTCCGAATATGAACCTATTGATATTAGTCGTGGTAGAATTAGGTTGGCAACTAAGAATGATGATTACTCGGAAGGTTATATCATTCGGGTGCCAGTAAAGATTAATAATCTTGTGCTAATGGTTAATTGTAGAATAGTAGAAAAGGAGGATCCTTTTTACGATATTCTAATTAACTTAAAAACCCAAATTGATTATAATTTGTTTATCCACCCAATTTTATATAGTTTGTGTCAAATTACTCCTGAGGGAGTAATTGACGTTATTGCACCTATTAATAATGATTATGAAGATGAAGAAAAGTTGTTGTGTATGATTAAGGCTTTGGACGAGGATTCCAAAAAGAATGATTTAAAGAAAATTGAAGGATTATCCCCAAAGCAATATATTCATCATGAAATTTTCCTAAATACTTTAAATGAAAAATATAAAGATGAAATAATTAAAATTCTGGAGGAGAACTTAGAAATAGTTGCTACTTCTTCAGAAGAATTAACACCTTCTGATCTTCCTCCACATAAGATTAATTTAATTCCTGGTGCGAAACCAGTTAAGCAAAGGTGCTATAGATTAGTTAAATTTAAGTCGGATATACTTAAGGAGGAATTAATTAAATTAATTAATAAGAAATTAATCGAACCTTCTTGTTCCGAATGGTCATCGCCAATAGTGTTAGTACCGAAGAAGAACGGTAAATGGCGATTATGTATTGATTATCGTAAGGTTAATGATTTAACAGTTAAAGATTCTTATTCATTACCTTACATTGATGAGATATTTGATAGTTTAGATGGGGCACAGATTTTTACAACAATGGATCTTTATTCTGGTTATCATCAAATTTTGATGGATGAGGAAAGCGTAGAAATTACCACCTTCACCACAAAATTTGGTAACTACCAATTCAAGGTTATGCCTTTTGGTTTAACCGAAGCCCCAGCTACATTTCAAAGGGAAATGAATAGGATTCTTTTCCCATTTATAGGAAAGTTTGTTTTTAACTTTATAGATGATATTTTAATATACTCTAAGAGTATAGAAGAACATATAAGCCACATTAGGCAAGTGTTGGAAGTATTTCGCCAACACAAATTGAAAATTAACATTGAAAAATGTGCCTTTATGCAGACTGAAGTAGAAGTCTTAGGTCATAAGGCATCAGTGAAAGGTTTAAGTCCCCAGGATAGCAAAATTAAGGCTATCAAGGAGTGGGTAGCACCTGTTGATGTTCATGAATTACGATCTTTTCTTGGAGCAGTAGGATATTATAGAAACTTTATTGATAAATATGCTCAAATCTCTGCTTCTTTATGTAAATTATTAAGAAAGAATGTTAAATATAAATGGAATAATGAACATCAACAAAGTTTTGATCTGTTAAAAGAAAAGTTAATAAATGCTCCAATTTTAAAATATCCAAGTTTTAATCAAAGGTTTATAATTAGAACGGATGCTTCCTATGAAGGTATTGGAGGAGTATTACTCCAAGAAGATTTAGAAACCAAAAAGGAACATCCAGTTCATTATATAAGTAGAAGTTTAAGTAAAGCCGAGAAAAATTATGGCATTACTGACTTGGAAGGAGCTGCATTAATTTATTGTATTACTAAGTTGAAATCTTATATATTAGGAAATCCTAATAAAACAGTAGTAATAACAGATCATAAACCTTTAATCAGTTTCTTTAAAAATAAGGAACCTAATAATGCTAGGCAAGCAAGGTGGTGCTTAACTGTTAGTACCCTTGGTGTTGAAATTCAATATCAAATGGGTAAGAAAAATGTGTTAGCCGATGCATTATCTAGGATGAAGAAAAGAGCTGATTCTGTGGTATTGGCAACTAAGTTAACTTCAAAGGAAGAAGAAGAGTTGCTTTCAAAAACTATTAAAGACTTTATAAATGAAAAATTTGTTACGATAGATGGTGAAGATTACTTTGTTGATGGTAATGACTATCGTAAATTAATTACTGATCAAACGGAAAGAGTAAAACTTATTTTAGAAGCCCATAAGATAGGTCATGAGGGATATTATAAGACTTATCAAAGGCTTCGTAAAAGTTTTTATTGGAATAATATGGTGATGGATATTAAAAGAGTGGTGCAAAGTTGTGACAAGTGTCAGTTGAATAGGTCACAACCATATCCAGAACCTACAGAAAATATTCCAACTAAAGTAGAAGGTCCTTTTATACATTTGGGTTTAGATATTATTGGACCTTTGATTAAAACGAAGAATAATAATCAATATATTATGGTTGTGGTGGATTACTTCACCAAATGGGTTGAAGCAGAACCCACGGAAAATATAACATCACAGGATGTGATTAAGTTCTTAATTAATGTGTTTGCTCGTCATGGTGTTCCACAGGTAATAACAACTGACAATGGTGTTCAGTTCACCTCGGACATGACGAAAATATTTTTAGATCTCTATGATGTATATGTGAAGTTTATTTCCACATATCATCCTGAAAGTAATGGACTTACGGAAAACCGTAATAAAGAGATCGGCAAGTTATTGAGGTTGTTGGGTTCTAAGAATAAGGATTGGGATGAAGTTTTACCATCCGCCTTATGGGCTCTTAGAACTACCAAAAATAAGGTAACAAAACATTCAAGTTTTGAGTTGGTTTATGGTAGGGAGGATCAGCAGCCTTTTGATATTGCTGCTAGACCTACCAAGGATATTAATAAGTCATCGGATGAAGTGTTGTTAGAAAAATTTATAAATCATTACCGATGGACTTTAGAAGCAGCCGAAAATGTTAAAAATGCAAATAAGTATTGGGCTGCTAGAAGAGAGGAAAAGAATAGTTTGAATGAGGGAAAAAGAATTAGGGAAGGTGATTTAGTTCTAGTTAGAAATTTTTCAAGAACTAAACTAGAACCTTATTTTGTTGGTCCTCTTAAAGTTATAAAAAAACAATTTAATACGGTTACCTTAGCTGATCCAAATTCTGGAATTCAAATGAATAGGAATGTTCATTTGAAGAATATAGTCAAGTTTAACTCAGCTTCGATGTAGCTTGAGTTTTAGAGGGGGCATCATGGTAAAGAATGAATTAATAACCTTTATTTTATTATTAATAATTCTTTACTAAATTGTACTTTCCTATATTCTTCATAACCTAAACCTCATTGTAAATTTAATTTATTTTGATATAAATTAATTTACACTTGTAAATAATGTAAATAAATTTTAATTAATTACTTTATTGTTATATTATTAAATATATGTATATATTAAAATGCAATTGTAAATATTAAAATTATACTTTTAAGATACTAAATTATTAAAACTATTAATTAAATATTATTATAAAAATTATTATAAAATTATTAAAATTATTAATTAAATATTATTCTAAAAATTATTATAAATTATTAATATTATAAAATTATTAAAATTATTAAATATTATTATAAAAATTTATATATTATAACTATTAAATATTATTATAAAATTATTAAGATTATTAATTAAAATTATTATTAAAAATTATTATTAAAAATTTTACTTATTATAAAAATTATTATTTAAATATTATCAAATTTATTAATTAAATATTATAAAAATTTTATTTTATTTTGAAAATAATTACAAGTATTATTTAAAATAATTAAAGATTATTAAATTTATTATATTAATCTTTAAAAACAATTTATTTAACTTAAAAATATCAAAGAAAATAGTAAAAACTATTTTCTATATATTTATTTTATAATTATTTTTAATTAAATTATATTTGAATATTATATTATTATATTTATAAAAATTAAAACAAAAATGAATTATTGATATAAAATTAATTCAATAATTCTATAAAATTACTTAAATTATAAACAATTAATTATACTTTAAATTTATAAAAAAATATAAATATTGTAACAATTTCTTAAAAATTAAATATGTGTACTTTAAATAAAAAAAAAACTTTTATATTAATAAAAAAAATAAATAATTTTTAATAAAGAATTATTTTTTTTTTTTAAAATCAAAGCAGGGTAATACCCGTCCCCCCTGCTTGATTTTAAATATCTAAGTGTCAACCCCGAGTCTACCAATGATAATACAGAATGAACAAATAATACTAATTGTGCTAGAATAATATAAATTATTCTAACCTTATAGATTATTCTATTCTATATAATTGGAACTTTCTAATATTCTTCAAATATTACTAAATAGAAATCTTAAGTTAATAAATCACTAATTAACTTATAATTCCTTTTTGAATTATCGATCCGATTCCATTATAATGTATTAAAAATCTTTAGCCAAGAATATTGTCCTTGCCCACTTAATATATTAATATTATATTTCTTTTGTATTATGTTATATTGAAAATAATCAAATTTATTTAATTAGTTATTAAAATTTTCGTTATCAATTTAAATTTATTTTTAATTACTAAATTTAACTAAACCACAATAAAATATTCTGTATAATCTTTTTTATTTTTATTTTATATATATTAGTATTAAACTATTATTAAATAATTAATAATTCAATAATATATAACTACTATTTATAACAATAATATTATTAACTAAAATAATAATTCAATTTCAATTTAAATGTTTTATTTATTAAAATAATTAGTAATTAGTTTATTAAAAAAATAGTTAGGCTTTACAAATTTTAATTTGATAAAAAAATATAAATACATGTAATTTTTAGTGAAATAAAATATAATCAATAACTTTCTTTTTATTAAATAAATAATTATATTATTATTTTTCTTTTATAAATTTAAATAAATAAATATTGATTTTAAAACAAATTATTTTTTTTTTATTGTAATTTTATTATTTGTGTTAATTATTATTATATTCCTAAAATTATATGAACCATACCACTGAAGATTTTGTTACATATATATATATTTTTTTTAAAAGAAAATATAAGGTTTAATTAATATAAATAATAATTTTTAAAATTTTATTTTCTTTTGTATCTATAATTCCTAATCGTTCGTTTGGTATCAACGCGATTATTACTATAAATAATAATATCCTTTAACACGATCTCAGGTTTGGGCATCATAATTTTATAAATATTTATTTTATTTTTATCATTATTTTGAATATAAATATATGGAATTTTAATTATTTTTTTAATTTTATTAATTTTTATTTTCTTATCACTATCTACATTTATAATATTACTAAAATCAACTGGAAAATTATTATTATTAATTTTCTTTCTTTTATATTAATAATATTATTAACTGAATAATTTTTTTTATAAATTGTTCATTTTTATTAGCATTTGAAGTAATTTGAATATTATCTACTTTTGAATTGTTACTATTAATAATATTTATTTCCTTAAACAAACCAGGAGTTATAGATTTATTAATTCTATTGAAAATGCTATCAACTTTAACAGATTCATTGATATTTATTTCTTCTTTTACAATTGTATGACTATTTATTTTGTTTCTTATATTTTCAGAATTATTAATTATATTTTTATTTTTACCATTTGAATTAATATTTTCCTTATTATTTATTATTATAATACTATTAATCTCAATATTATTATTTTGATTTTTCTTAATATTTGCACTACCTTTAATATTATTTTTATTTTCTTCTTTGGTAATTATAATATTATTGTTTGTTTTGCATTTGCTATTACTATTATTTACTAATTTATTATTTTCTCTGAAATTATCCAATTTTAACGCGTTTAATTTATTTAGTTTCGTGTTTATTATGTCATCAACCTCGTCATTTTTAGTATTATTAATTTTATTACTATTATTGTTATTATTATTATAAATATTATTATTATTATAAATGTTATTATTATTGTAACAAATCTTAATGTTACTTAAGATTGTTATAAGGTTTTTTACACAAAAGGTTCTCGACACTAAAGTAATTCAAAATATGTTTTATTAAAATAAGTTTTTTATTAGTAAAAATGTAAATTATTATTTTATTAATTAATCATTGTAATATTTTAAATTACTTTAAAATTAATTAATAAAAGCACAAGTAAAAATATTTTATTATGAAATTTTACACCTATTTATAGTTTTTCAGGAAAATTAATTATTTTAAGTTATCAGTTGTTATTACTAATTATTAGAAATAAAAGAAAATTAAAGAAAATTAAAGAAAACAAGTTTTCTTTCTAGAAAATGAATCTTAGATAAAAAATGATAAAAAATATTAATAAAATAGATTTTTCTAGTTTTATCGGTTCAATTGTTTAACCGATAAACACTAGTAATTTCTTTAATATTCTAGTTATAATAAATAAAAAGTTATTAAAATTTGGAAAGAGTGGGTTTCGAACCCTAATAGTTCAGCCCGATGGTTATGGTAACTTACCATAGAACCATAGTTACTAATTTATTAGTTATAATACAGAATGAACAAATAATACTAATTGTACTAGAATAATATAAATTATTCTAACCTTATAGATTATTCTATTCTATATAATTGGAACTTTCTAATATTCTTCAAATATTACTAAATAGAAATCTTAAGTTAATAAATCACTAATTAACTTATAATTCCTTTTTGAATTATCGATCCGATTCCATTATAATGTATTAAAAATCTTTAGCCAAGAATATTGTCCTTGCCCACTTAATATATTAATATTATATTTCTTTTGTATTATGTTATATTGAAAATAATCAAATCTATTTAATTAGTTATTAAAATTTTCGTTATCAATTTAAATTTATTTTTAATTACTAAATTTAACTAAACCACAATAAAATATTCTGTATAATCTCTTTATTTTTATTTTATATATATTAGTATTAAACTATTATTAAATAATTAATAATTCAATAATATATAACTACTATTTATAACAATAATATTATTAACTAAAATAATAATTCAATTTCAATTTAAATGTTTTATTTATAAAAATAATTAGTAATTAGTTTATTAAAAAAATAGTTAGGCTTTACAAATTTTAATTTGATAAAAAAATATAAATACATGTAATTTTAGTGAAATAAAATATAATCAATAACTTTCTTTTTATTAAATAAATAATTATATTATTATTTTTCTTTTATAAATTTAAATAAATAAATATTGATTTTAAAACAAATTATTTTTTTTTATTGTAATTTTATTATTTGTGTTAATTATTATTATATTCCTAAAATTATATGAACCATACCAGTTATGATACAAGATGAAAAGAAAAATAATGATATTTTAAAATTATTATTAAATTATATTAATTATATAAAGTTTGTAAAATATATATTATTATAAAATTAATTATATAAAAATGATGAATTATATTAATTATAAATCATATAAAATAATATTATTATAGTATAAAATTTAATTATTATAATATAAACTTTTATATTAATGTTTATATAAAATATAACAATTATGATTTAATATAGAGATAATAATTATAAAAAAAAAATATATAAAAATATTATAAAAAAAAAAAAATGTTTTTGTTAAAAAATTATTGATATATGTTAATTAGTAATAGTTGATTTAATATAAGAAAAATGTTTTAATTAGTAAAGATAGTAGTTTAGTTATTAGTTTTAATAAAATTAGTTGTTTAAGTAATTAATTGTAGAATATTATAATTAAATTATAATTATTAATAGTTAATTAATATGATAAAATAAAATAAAATAAAATAAAATAAAATAAAATAAAATAAAATAAAATAAAATAAAATAAAATAAAATAAAATAAAATAAAATAAAATAAAATAAATAAAATAAAATAAAATAAAATAAAATAAAATAAAATAAAATAAAATAAAATAAAATAAAATAAAATAAAATAAAATAAAATAAAATAAAATAAAATAAAATAAAATAAAATAAAATAAAATAAAATAAAATAAATAAATAAAATATTACAAAACAAATATCCTAAAATAAAAATTTTAAATAATTAAATAAAATAATTAATATTATTATTAGAATATATAATTTAATACAATTCCCCAGTGTAGCGCCCAAAACTATTATAAATACGAATATTTAAAATATATCGTATCATATTTTTGGTGGAGAATCCGGGCGTCTTGATACGTGACCACTATAAATATGATATTTAGGTAGATTCTTTAGGTTAAAGAAATACTTAAATATTATTGGTCAATAATTTTATAATAATATATATAATTTTAGAATAATAATTATTAAACGGAGAATTCTTTTATTTATAAGTTTATACTTATGATAAATTAATTCATATAAATAGCTATTTTATATTTTATTTTAGCATAGTTAAAAAGAGATATTATATATATTTGAGATAATTAATTATAATATTTATATAAGAGAGTAATAATAATAATTTATGTAATAATTAATAATTAATAATAAATAAAGAGAACATTAAAAAGATATATTTATTACTTTATTTTGTATTATTGTATGTGTTATTTCTAATTAATATTAGAATATATTATTTTGTCATAATTCCTTATTGTCATTGCCCATAAATAAATATTAATTTAGATACATAAATAAAATATCGTATCAGTTATGGTAAAGAATGAATTAATAACCTTTATTTTATTATTAATAATTCTTTACTAAATTGTACTTTCCTATATTCTTGATAACCTAAACTTAATAATAAAATTTAATTTATTTTGATATAAATTAATTTTAACTTGTAAATAATGTAAATAAATTTTAATTAATTATTTTATTGTTATATTATTAAATATATGTATATATTAAAATACAATTGTAAATATTAAAATTATACTTTTAAGATACTAAATTATTAAAACTATTAATTAAATATTATTATAAAAATTATTATAAAATTATTAAAATTATTAATTAAATATTATTCTAAAAATTATTATAAATTATTAATATTATAAAATTATTAAAATTATTAAATATTATTATAAAAATTTATATATTATAACTATTAAATATTATTATAAAATTATTAAGATTATTAATTAAATTTATTATTAAAAATTATTATTAAAAATTTTTACTTATTATAAAAATTATTATTTAAATATTATCAAATTTATTAATTAAATATTATAAAAATTTTATTTTATTTTGAAAATAATTACAAGTATTATTTAAAATAATTAAAGATTATTAAATTTATTATATTAATCTTTAAAAACAATTTATTTAACTTAAAAATATCAAAGAAAATAGTAAAAACTATTTTCTATATATTTATTTTATAATTATTTTTAATTAAATTATATTTGAATATTATATTATTATATTTATAAAAATTAAAACAAAAATGAATTATTGATATAAAATTAGTTCAATAATTCTATAAAATTACTTAAATTATAAACAATTAATTATACTTTAAATTTATAAAAAAATATAAATATTGTAACAATTTCTTAAAAATTAAATATGTGTACTTTAAATAATAAAATTTTATATTAATAAAAAAAAAATAAATAACTTTTAATAAAGAATTATTTTTTTTATTTAAAATCAAAGCAGGGTAATACCCGTCCCCCCCTGCTTGATTTTAAATATCTAAGTGTCAACCCCGAGTCTACCAGTTATGAGTTTCGTTACATGGTCCTCCTCTAGGATTCGGATACCAGACGAATCTTGTTGAAATTACAACTGAATTAAATTTCAATTTCAATTAATTTCAATTAAAATTATTTAAAACAAAATAATTAATAAAAATTTATAATTCATTAATTATTCTTTAAATTTTATTTATTTTATAATATTATAATTTATTTGATCATCTTAGGACCAGCTTAGGCCTACTGATTCTAATGATATCATATTAAACTTAAATATTATTAATAAATAAAATATTTATTAACATGAATCATTTGGTCATGTCATCCTTGATTCATAAATTAATGTTAATGTATTAATTTATGTTATATTGATTTAATTAATTATTAATTATTAATTACTATATTAAATATTTAAATTTAATATTATATTATATATATTAGCTAATATATTAGATTAAAAAATATAATTTATTTATATTAAACATATTCTTATACTAAATATTATTATTATCAACTTTATATTATTATTATCAATATTCTCAAACCTACAAAGTATAAAAAGAAAATTCAAATTTATCTTTTTATTCTTTGTAAGGTTATAGTTAACCTATTATAATATAACTATATATTTTTATTAATAAATAAAAATTTTTATCATATCAAACCAATTATTAGTTTTAATTAAGTGTTAAATTAACAAATTTAACTTTATAACTCTTTTATTTTAGTAATTTACTTATATCTATATAGTTATATTATATAGATATATCAACCTGATTCCTCGTTAAATTCAATCTGTTTACTTTTTAACAAATCTCAAAGCTAGGCTAAACTATACTAAGAAAATTTTATTTAATTATTTTAATATATAAATTATTTTAATAGTTATTTGGTGTAAAATTTCAATACATGATAAACATAAAAATACATTATTAATAATAAGGTTACATGAATTTAAATAATATTTATATTAATAAGTAAAAATAATAAAGATTATTGATACTGATATTAATAGAAATATATTTGATATTAATAAATATAAATTTTTGTATAATTAATATTATAGATTCATTTTCTAAATATAAGTTTATTTGTTTGATTTATTAAATTTTTTGAGTATTTCTGGACAGTTGAGGTTTTCTTCCGGTTCCCAAGATGCTTCAGATAAAGGATATCCTTTCCACTTAATAAGATATTGAATCTTTCCATAATGTTTTCTTTTATCAAGTATTTCTTCTACTTCATATTCTTCTTCATCATTAACTATAATTGGAGGTGGAGGTTCCTTTTTTCTTTTAAAATTGTCTTTGTAGTATGGCTCAAGTTCTGATACATGGATAATTGGGTGTATTCTTATATTTTTTGGAAAATCAATTTTGTATGTTACTGGAGAGACTTTTTCAATTATTTTATAAGGTCCTAGCTTTCTTGGTTTTAATTTTTTATTTTTATTTCTTAATATGAGTGAACTGTTTATCCAAACTTTGTCGTTTACTTTGAATTCAGGTGCTTTAATTCTGTGTTGGTTGGCGAATTTTTCTTGTTTATTTCTTGCTTGTTTTAAATTTTCTTTTAATTGTTTGAAAAGTTTCGCTAAGTTTGTTGTAAATTCTTCAGCACGCGGAACATCAATAGAACTTGGCACAGCTGGTGAGAAGCGAGGGTTGTAACCATAATTTGCGTAGAAAGGTGATTTATTTAATGATTCTTGAATAGAATTGTTGTAGCAGAATTCAGCAAGGAATAGATAATTATGCCAATTTGAACCTTTAAAATTAGAGTAACATCTGAGAAATTGTTCTACAACGAAGTTCACCCTCTCCGTTAAACCGTTAGTTTGATGGTGAAAGGGAGAAGAAAGTTTCATTGAGATATTGAGAGTTTTGCAAATAGAAGTCCAGAATTTAGAAGTGAATTGAGTACCTCTATCGGAAAGAATTTCATTTGGTAATCCATGAAGTCTGAAAATATGAGTCATGAATGCCTTAGCAGTATCTTCAGAAGAAGGAACGTTAGGAAATGGGATGAAGTGACCCATTTTTGTGAATCTATCGAGAACAACAAAAATACAAGTATATCCATTAGATGAAGAGAGATCAGTGATGAAATCCATGGAAAGCGAAGTCCAAGGTCGGCCAGGAATTTCTAGTGGGTTCAGAAATCCATAAGGTTTGTGTCTAGAATCCTTTGAACGACAACAGATTTCACAAGATTTAATATAGTCTTTAATATCTTTTTGCATAGATGACCACCAAAAGTCACGATTGATTAAGGAGAAAGTTTTCTTGAAACCAAAATGACCAGCAGATGGGGAGTCATGACAGATATTTAATACGGAAGAACAACAGTTAAGGGGAACATAAATTTTTCCATCAACGAGTAAGAAGTTGTTGCTTAAAGAAAATTTAATAGATTCTGGGAAGTCTTCTTTAGAGTTGAGTTTTTTGCAGATTTCATTATAATATTTATCTTTCTTGTATTCATGGAGTATTTGATCATTTAAAGAGGCAATGGAAGTGGTAGCGCAAAAATTTTCAGGTTTTAAGACGTTGAAAGGAATGTCAGAGGACAGTTCTTCTTCATTTGATGCATAATCAGGTCTTCGAGAAAGTGCATCAGGTTTACCATTAGCAGATCCTGCACGATAAGTGATTTTGAAGTTAAATTCTGATAAAAAAGAGCCCAACGAACAAGTTTTTGTGACATTTTCTCGGGTTTCTTTTGGTATAAAAGGTTACGATGGTCAGAGAAAATAGTGAATGGGATTGAAGTTCCTTTTAAGAGATGTCTCCATTGTTCTAAAGCTTCAACGATTGTTAAAAGTTCTTTATCATAAATTGGGTAGTTTTTCTCAGCAGCAGTAAGAGATCTTGAGAAGAATGCAATAGGATGAATTTTATTGTCCTTTTGAGAAGCTTGGGAAAGTATAGCGCCAATAGCAAAATTACTACTATCTGTTTCGACAAGAAAGGGTAAATCACGGTTTGGGTATGCGAGTACAGAATCAGAAGAAAATTTGGATTTTAAATCGTCAAATGCTTTTTGAGTTTCAGATGTCCAAACGAATTTCTCATTTTTCTTCAAAAGTGAATGAAGTGGATGTGTTAAAGCCGCAAATCCTGGAATAAAACGTCTGTAATAGTTGGCAAGTCCTAAGAAGGATTGGAGTTGTTTTATATCAGTGGGAACAGGCCATTCAAGAATAGAGGAAACTTTTTTAGGGTCCATAAGGATACCATCAGAGGAAATTCTATGTCCAAGGAAATCCAAATAGGGAATGCAAAATTCACATTTCTCGAGTTTAGCGTACAAACCGGCTTTTCTGAGTTTTGAAAGAACTTTAATAAGATGTTCATAGTGTGTTTCTAAGTCAGGAGAGAAAATTATAATATCATCAATGTAACAAAAGACAAATTTTCCGAGAAAGTCTTCGAGAACGTCATTGATAAAGTGTTGGAATACGGCAGGAGCATTCTTCAGACCGAAAGGCATAACTAAGTATTCAAAATGACCATATTTGCAGTTAAAAGCTGTTTTGTACTCATCTCCTTCTTTTATTCTGACAAGATTATAGGCAGATCGAAGATCGAGTTTTGAAAAGACTTTTCCTTTGGCAAGGTGTTCGAGCATGTCATTGATTAATGGCAAAGGGTAAGAATCGCGAATTGTAATATCGTTCAAATGTCGGTAGTCAACAACCATCCTTAATTCACCATTCTTTTTAAGTACAAAGAAAACGGGTGCACCAGCAGGGGATTTTGATTTTCTTATGAATCCTTTTGCTAACATTTCATCTATATATTCTTTAAGTGTAGTAGATTCTTTTTCTGTTAAAGGGTAAATAGGTCCATAGAAAAGAACAGTATTAGGCATAAGTTTTATTTCACAATCATAAGGTCTATGGGGAGGTAATTCATTCGCATATATTTCGCTAAAGACATCCTTAAATGGAAGTAATTTCTTTGGTAACGATTTATTTATTTTATTACTTTCTTTATCTTCTTCTTTTTTATCATTCTTTTTAATAGTATTTAAAGGAACATAAGTAGTGAAGGCGCTGGGAAGTACAAGACAATTGGAAATACAATAGTTGGATTTGAAAGAGAGTTCTTTTGAGGCAAAGTCTATAGTGGGATTATGAGTTTCTAGCCAGTCAATGCCTAAAATAGCACAATACGAAGGAAGGTCAACAACATAGAAACTTGTTTTACATATGTGGTTTTTATATTTTAAGGATATTGGTGCAGTTTTACCTATGATTGACTGAATACCGCCGATTCCAGATACGTTAGGGAGATTACATTCACTAGAGTAAGGAATATTGTTTTCTTTTGCGAAGTATACATCCATTAAATTAAGTTGAGAGCCGCAGTCCAGAAGAATTTTAGTTTTTGTAGAAATATTGGAAACATTAAGAGAGAATTCAAAAATTGGTAGCTTTACATCGGGTTGATCAGAAATTCTTATTCTTGGAATGGTTTTAGGTTCAAGATTAGTGATATGAGAACTGCTTGAAGAGGCTTTATTTCTGTTTACTAGTGGGCAATGGTCAAGGGAATGGTTAGCTGATCCACAATAGGCACAAAGATGTTCTTTTCTTCTTCTTTCCTTTTCTTCATTAGACAAAGGACCTCGGGTATTGAATTTGAAAGGTTTTTTCCCTTTATTTTGTCTTCTATTATTATTGTTTCTGTTATTATTTCTGTTATCATTATTATTATTATTTGATCTGTTTTGTGGATTAGAAAATTGTCTATGCGCAGCAATACGACTATCTAGTCTAGAGGCAATAGTTTGTAATGCGAAAAGAGATCTTGGTCCTGGAAACATTTCATATATTTTGGTAGCAATTTGATCGTTAAGTCCATTGAGGAAAGCATCCATTTTAGCTTCTTCATTCCACGAAGATTCGTCAGAATATCTATTGAATTCAAGAATATAGTTTGTTATTTCACCGATGCGTCTTTGTTTAATTGTCTTCAATTTCTGGTTAGCAATGAAAGTCGAATCGTAGCTCCCAAAAGTAGCCTTAAATCTTGAGGTGAATTGTTGATAGTTATTTAAACATGGATCGTTATTTTCAATTAAAGTAGCAGCCCAGTTCTTTGCAGAGCCGTAGAGTCTAGAAATGATATACGCAACCTTTATTGGATCATTATTAAATCGTTCGGGATCAAGCATGAATATTAGATTCATTTTTGCTAAAAATCCTTTAAAGTAACGACGATCTCCAGCGAATCCATCTTTATTGGTAGCACTGGCATTTAAAAAGGTATCTTCTTCCATTTTCTTGCTTTTTCAAAATAGATTTATTTGATAATTTAATTATTGAAGAACTTTTATTTAAGGTAAATACAATTTAAATTTCGCTTTTAATGCCTTACAACTAAAAAAAAAAAACCGGCAAAAGCTACTAACTAGAGGTATATACTAGACCTCAAAATAAAATTAAAAACTATATATTTTAATGTCGCTTTACCTTCACGACCAACCTATAGCCTTCGGTGACTATAGTTCCTTATTCGCCAGAGCTTATTCGAATAGAGCAACTACCGAACTGTTGAAGTTGGTTGGTAGGATGTGGTTTTCTTTTAATCCACACTCTCTTTACACTCTAGGGTTTTGAAGCTTGTTTATATTCAAATAATTAACGACTATAATTTCTAACCTACTGAAACTAGTTAATATATGCCAAAACTCTGTTTATGAGCTCTAACCGCTCCTAGTATATTTATCGTATTACCTTAAAAAAGATGGACACGAAAACTTATTAAAAATTAAAAATTCTTTTCCTTTTTTTTTTTTTTTGTGTTGCTGTTCCTTCAGTGAATTTTAACTGAAAGAGCTGAGATGTAGGACTTACGTCTGAGCCTACCAGCGAGGGCCAACACAAAATTAAGGAATTTAAATAAAAAAGAATAAAAGAGAATAAGGATTGTCTATACAGATTCTCCTTATTAGTAAATTTTATTAAAAAATTTTTTTTTTTTTTTTTTTTTTTTTTAAAAAAAAAATTATTTAGCTAATTATTATTATATGTATTTAGTTTTAAGTATTAATTTATCTTAAAATATATTATATTCTTTCACTTAGATTATAGTTAAATTTTATCTAAAATTATGTATATGTCCACTTAATTTTCTTTCAGAATTTATCTAATAAATAGTATATTTGTTCAATTAGTTTTACTATAAATTTATCTAATAAATAATATATTTGTTCAATTAATTTTACTATAGAATTTATCAAATAAATAGTATATTTGTTCAATTAATTTTACTATAAATTTATCTAATAAATAGTACTTTTGTTCAATTAATTATATTATAGTTTTTATCTAAGATACTATATATTCATTCACTTAAATATATTATAAAATATAGGGTTAGGGTTATATATTCATTTATTAAAAAATTTTTTTTTTTTTTTTTTTTTTTTTTTTTTTTTATTAAAATCCAAAAGTTATAGGTAGAGTTTCAAAGAGGAATCCAAAGGTAGATAGAATTTAATTTGAAAGTATGTTTATAATAAAGAGTCAGCGAAGAATCTAAGGAAAAATTGGGCAAGAATTTGAGTAAAGAAGGAATACAAAAGAAAGGTAGATAACCTATAAAAAGAAATAATCCAAAAGATACTAGATTCAAGAATAGAATTTTTTAAGGAAGTATTCCACAGAAAAAATATTGTTTTGGTGATAATATAATTATTAGCGGTAGCCCAAGAGTTGTTTAAAGTTTTAAAAGAGTAGATTCCAAAAGAGTAGATTCCAAAAGAGTAGATTCCAAAAGAGTAGATTCCAAAAGAGTAGATTCCAAAAAAGTAGATTCTTAAAAGAGTAGATTTGTCTCGAGAAGGTTTCGTGTTTTTTGTCAAAGGGTGCTTTTATTGTAACAAATCTTAATGTTACTTAAGATTGTTATAAGGTTTTTTACACAAAAGGTTCTCGACACTAAAGTAATTCAAAATATGTTTTATTAAAATAAGTTTTTTATTAGTAAAAATGTAAATTATTATTTTATTAATTAATCATTGTAATATTTTAAATTACTTTAAAATTAATTAATAAAAGCACAAGTAAAAATATTTTATTATGAAGTTTTACACCTATTTATAGTTTTTCAGGAAAATTAATTATTTTAAGTTATCAGTTGTTATTACTAATTATTAGAAATAAAAGAAAATTATTAAAAGTTAAAAAATTAATAATAAAAAATAAAATTTCCAAATTTTTTTTTTTTTTTTTTTTTTTTTTTAATTATAAGCTATCGAAGTAAGCTTCCTTCCATTCTTTAAATATAATAAATAAATCTCTTGATTTCTTGGGTTATTTTCAACTTCTTCTGAAGGAACCCAATCATATGAATTTTTATATTTATACCTTATACGATATTCATAACATTTTTTCTTATAATTGGTCCTAAATCCTGCTATTTCTATAATATCCTTAATAGATTCATCTTCTTTTTCTATATTCTGGAGGAGTAGGAATGAAAGGCTCGAGCGCAGATATATGGAATATTGGATGGTGTTTAGGGAAAGGAGATCTTTTTAAATCTATTTTATAATTATTATTATCTAAAGCTTCAAGTACTTTATAAGGTCCGTACTTACAAGGTGATAATTTAGAATAATCTTCGATATTAAGAGAAGGAGGAGTTTGAACCCATACTAAGTCACCTTCTTTAAAAACAGGAGGTTCTAATCTTTTCTTATCAGCATGCTTTTATATAATTCTTTGGAACGTAGTAAGACGTCTTTAATGTGATTAAAACTAGTATTTACATTTTTTATATATTTAAAATTAGTATCCATTTGAGGTAATAAAAAGAATTCGTCCATGGAAGGATGGAACCCATAATTTATAAAGAAAGGTGTTTCCTTAGTAGATTCATTAACCGAATTATTATATGCAAATTCTGCAAGGTAGATCCAATCTATCCAGTCATCATGATAATAAGCTCTTGAATAAGCCCTAAGATATTGTTCAATAAAAGAGTTACACCTTTCAACTTGTCCGACGGTTTCATGATGATCTGTGGTAGCTATATTATTTTTAATTTTTAATAAGTGCATAAATTCATTCCAAAGAGCACTTGTAAATTGTGATCCTCTGTCTGTATAAATATCTTGAGGTAAACCATGTAGTTTAAAGATATTATTCATAAAAGCCTTAGCAGTTTGTTTTGCATCAGGTATTTGTTTAAAGGGAATTAAGTAGATCATTTTAGAAAAACGATCTACAACTACCATTATTACTGTATATCCTTTAGAATCGGGAAGACCACATAGAAAATCGATTTCAATAGATTTCCAAGGTCTTTCGGGAGTATCCAAAGGTTGTAGAAAACCATATTTTCTGTGCCTATTTATTTTGTTTCTTGCACAGGACTGACAAGAGTTTACATATTTGGTTACATCTTCTTTTATTTTAGGCCACCAAAAGTTTCTTGTTATTAACTCTAAAGTTCTTTTAATTCCTAAATGACCGGCAGCAGGCTTTTCATGATACTTAGTTAATATTTCTAGTTGGAGAACTTCAGGAATATAGACTAGATTATTATAAAATATTAAATTGTCTTTTATTTTAAACTTTTCCATTTTTCTGAAGGGCTTATAGGACATATCATTTTTTACATTTTGAGGACTAAAGTAAAGTCGAATATCCTCAGCTGTAGTGTCAGACTTGGTAGCATCAATAATTCTTTCTAAAAGATCACTAACAATACTAACAAAACATGGAATTTCTTTAACATTTTTAATGTCTAAAATATTTTCAGGTTTTTCTTCAATGTTGTTTTTAATATAATCAGGTCTCCTAGATAGACTGTCAGGTTTTCCGTTTTTGTTTCCCTGCCTATACTTTATTATAAAATTATATTCTTGGAAGAAAAGGTACCATCTATGTTGTCTTTGATTTGCAACCTTTCCTCCTAATGTGTATATTAAGTTCCTATGATCTGTATAAACAGTAATCTGGTATTTAGCACCAAGGAGTAGATGTCTCCAAGCAATAAAAGCATCCCTTATAGCGAGTAGTTCTTTATCAGTTATTGTATAATTTATTTCGGCGTTTAGTAAACTTCTAGAATAATATGCTACTGGATGTAAATTATTATCTTTATCCCTTTGAGATAGAACAGCACCAATAGCATAATTACTTGCATCACATTCTACTATAAAAGGTTTTGTAATATCAGGATGAAGTAGAATTGGAGAAGTAATTAATCTTTTCTTTAATTCCTTAAAAGCATTTTCACATTCATTTGTCCATATAAATTTAATATTTTTCCTTGTTAAATTATGTAAGGGTTTTATTATGTAAGGGTTTTGCAATTTTTGCAAAATCTTTAACAAATCTTCTATAGTAATTACATAGGCCAATAAATCTTTGAACATCTTTTAAATTTTCTGGCCTTGGCCACTCTTCTATTGATTTAATTTTCTTTGGATCAGTAGATACACCATCACCAGATAAAATGTAACCTAAAAATTCAACTTTGTTCTGGTCAAATTCACATTTTTCTAATTTTGCATATAAATTATTATTAATTAAAGTTTGAAGGACGTTTCTGACTTGATTATGATGTTCCTCTAAATCTTTGGAATAAATTAAAATATCATCTAAGTATAAGATTACACATTTTTCCAAGTATGGTCTAAGAATAGAGTTAATAAATGATTGGAAAGTGGCAGGCGCATTCTTTAATCCAAACGGCATAACTAAATATTCATAATGACCATATTTAGTTCTAAACGCAGTTTTATATTCATCACTTTCTTTAATTCTTATTAAATTATAAGCAGAACGTAAATCCAATTTCGTAAAATATTTTGCTCCCTTTACTTTTTCTATTATATCTGTTATTAGAGGGAGAGGATATGAATTTCTTATAGTTACTGCATTTAATTTTTTATAGTCTACACATAACCGAAGGGAACCATCTTTTTTCTTTTGAAAAAGGACAGGATATCCAGCAGGAGATTCTGATGGTCTAATAAATCCTTTTTCTAAATTTTCTTTTATATAGTCCTTAAGAACTTGTGATTCTTCTTCAGTTAATGGATAAATTGGGCCGTAATGGTGTGTAGCGTCTTTTTCTAAAACAATCTTACAGTCGGTTAAACGGTGAGGAGGTAATTTATCTGCCTCTTTTTTGCTAAATACGATTGCTAAATCTTGATATTGATGAGGAATTTCTTCTATTTTTGGTTCCTCATTTTCAATTTCAACTTTATCTTTCGTTGAAAGAAAACAATATATTAAAAAATTATAACTAAATTCTTTTTTATTATTATATAAATCTAGATGATTTTTGTTAAATTTTTTGGAAGAAAATTTACTTTTAGATTTATTTAAATATTTTACATATACATAAATTTTAGAATTTTTATTAATAGAATTTTTATATTTATTAAACTTTGGATTTTTTGAAAAATTTTTTAAATTTTTTAAATTAAATTTTTTGGAGATATTTTTTGAATTATTTTTTGATCGATTTTTTGAAAAATTTTTATAATAAAATTTATTTTTTATTTTTCTTTTAAAAAATTTATTTTTAAAAATTTTTCTTTTCAACGAGTTTAAATAAAAATTATTTCCCTTATATTTTATGGATTTATTTTTATGATCATTTAAAGAATTATAATTTAAATAAGAATATAAGGTATTATTTTTATAATTGTAATGTATTTTGAATTTCCTAATAAACTGATTTCCAAAAAGTAAATCAGTAGGAATACAATTTGAGATTAAAAATTTTTCTTTAAAATCTTGAAAATAAAATTTATTATTTTTAAAAATTTTAATTTGAAAATTTAACCAAACAAATTGATCTAATTTGGTAGTTCTGCCTGAAATACCTTTAACTAGGATTTTATTTTTTGTTTTTTGAATATTTAGTTTTAATTTATTTGCTAATTTTTCTGTGATAAAATTGCAAAAAGATCCTGAATCTAACATAGATTCAGATGTTAATTTTTGAATTTTTTCATTTTTAATTGTAAAATTATTTAAAAATTTAATAGGAATATAGGATTTAAATAAAAGGAAAGTAGATGGAAGATTTGATTCATTAATTGAATCAAGTGTAGGAAAATTATAATAAATTGTTTTTAAATTTTTTGATGTTCTGGACTCCTTTTGAAGTCCATCAATTAGTTTTTTTGGTTATTATTTTGATTATTATTATTGTTATTATTATTAAAATATTTATTGCTAGATTTATTTTTAGTATAATAATAATTATTATTATTATAATTCTTGCTATTGTTTACATATGGGCTTGAATGTTTCTTTCTCAAATTTTTATTACCAATATTATTTCTTAATTGGTCCTTACTTTTAATATTATTTTCAAATAAGATGCACTTAGTATAAATATCACCAAGCTTTGTAGGGAATTCTTCCATTTTATCTATTTCTTCTTGGAACTTTGGGTGAAGTCCATTATAGAAAAATAAGACTAAAGCTTCTTGGTCCCAAGACAGACCAGTAGTTAACGTTCTAAACTTTTCTATATAATCATTTATTTTCCCATACGAATGTTTTAATTTTACTAACTGGATTTTAGCCAATTTTTTACTTGCAACATTCGTAAAAGTTTTCTTTATATCACTTAATAATTTCTTTAGTGTTCCTGGATGATTGTTCTCGTTATAGGTAGCAATATACCAATTTCTTGCACCGTCTCTCAAACGAGATTTAACAAAGTTTATTTTTACTTCTTCTGGTAAACCTAAGTTGGGATAAGTTGAGAAAGTATCTTCACATAATTGACAGAATAAATCAGTGTCATTAGTGTTACCTGAGAAGAATCCAGGTTCAGGTACTTGTTGCAAATTATTAGAATAACTATTTTTCATGATGACATCATTGTCTGCATCACGTCTGGTAGAAATAGAGGCGTTATCATCTTGATTTTGTGGTACAGATTGGCTAGAAGAGGGATCATCATTGGTACTAATTTTTATATCTAATTTTTCATTGAATATTTTAGTTAAATTAGAAAGTTGATTAATAATATTTTTATTATCTCTATTAAGTGTATAGAGTTTTTTCTGTAAGTCTTGATTATATTTATTAAAATCTTCTTTTAATAAAAAGCTATCATTAACAGAAGAAGCTAATTCTGATACGGTAACTTGGGCGTCAGACCTTAACTTATTAACTTCTGACATTGGGGCAATGTCAGGTATTGAACTAGCCCAGATGTTCGTATAGTAAGACATATCAAGGTAGCAACTAAAACTAGGGTAAGGTTATTGTTAAGATTTTGATATAATTTATAATTTAAATTTAAATAAAATAATATGTTTTAATAAAAATATTCACTAAGTCGATATGTCTATATAGTAATATACTATATAGATATATAATAATAATAATAAATATTTAAATGTTTAGTTTAATAAAAATTTATTTATAATAAACTTTGATAATTAGAATTATCAAATTAATTTAATTTTAAATTTGTTTATTTTATTTAATAATAAAATATCTATAATATATTACTATTAAGGTAATTTTACAATAACCTTACAAAGAATATAAAAGATAGATTTTTACATCTTTCTTTTATACTTTGTAAGTTACATAATAATAATATTTAATTATAAGATAGTAATAATATAGTAATATAAATACTAATAAAATATAAGGATAAATTTAATTATATAATTAATTTGAATAATTGAATTTAATATAGATATGTTGTAAACATATATAAAAACATAATATAAATAAAATACACGTGACGTCAAATGTATCATTGAAATTAATTATTAATATAAACCTTATTTATTAATATTCTCAGGATTATTAGGCCTAAGATAACCCTTTAAATATTAAACAAGAATTTATATTAATTATTAATTATTTAAATATATATATTATTTATAATTAAATAAATAATATTTTTAATTATTGAAATGTAAATAACTGAAATTGAGATTTCAATTCAGTTATAATTTCAACAATATAGTCAAGGTGATTTTTAAAATATTAATAAATTTATGTATTCTTTACATTAATAATTTTACTATATTATTTGATCTGAAAATTTAAGTTTATACATAAAATTTAATTTAAATTTATGTTCATTCCTTATAAAGGTAAATTAAATTTATGAGAGTTTAGCAATAACATAGTACTAATTACTTTTAGTATTATTTTTCTAAATAAGGAATAATTCCTGTATATAAACAACTTAAATAACTTTATCAATATTTCTGTCTTTCGAATTAAGAAATAATTGAAATGAAAGAAATAAATAAAATAAAATTTTCTGTATTTAAAATTGTAAAAGATTTTTCATATATTAATAAATGTATTTTATTTTCTATTATGTCATTCAAATTAATATATAAGATTACATATTAAATTAGTATCAAAATTAAGTTAAAGTATTCAATTTTATTGTAATACTGCTTCTCTTTTTTTTTGTTTAATTCTTATCTATAATGCATCTTTTATATTATAGATTTATTTTGGTTAATTTGAATATTAGGAAATAATAAAATTTCTATTTATTACAATAAGGAAATAATCAATAAGATTTAAAAATCTATTGTTTTTCCATCTCTTCAACTACTTCCAGAGGCTTTGCTACTTTTATATCTTCAAAAAGATATAAATTGACTACCTTGGAACCCCTTTTTAGGGGAGAGCAAAAAAAGAAAATAAAAATAGAAATAATAAAAATAAATAAATAAAAAAAAAATAAATAAAAATAAATAAAAATAATAATAAAAATAAAATAAAAATAAAATAAATAAATAAAAATAATAATAAAAATAAAATAAAAATAAAATAAATTAATAAAAATAATAATAAAAATAAAATAAAAATAAAATAAATTAATAAAAATAATAATAAAAATAAAATAAAAATAAAATAAATAAATAAAAATAATAATAAAAATAAAATAAAAATTAAAATAAAAATATAATAAATAAATAAAAATTATTGTGAAAGAATAAAATTTTTTTTGTGTTTTAATATTATATAATTTTTTTTTTGAATTCCTCGAACCATAACAATTCTGATAAATAATAACTATAATTACGTTATTTATTAAAAATATATATATATATTTATATATATAAAATATTTTTAATTTTATTATAAAATTTATGATATAAATAATAATAGATTATTTTATTAGTATTATATATAAATTATTAATAATTCTTAATATTTTACTATTATTTCTAAAGAATATTTTATTATAAAATTATAATTATTATTTTATTATTATTACTGATTGGATATTGTTGTTACACCAATTTTAGAATATAAAAATACTAATTTAAAAAAAAATATTTTTAATCTCTCTCTTTTGAATAAAATAAATTTTTAATAATAAATGAATCAATAAATTAATAAAGATTTATATACTTATATATATTTATAAAGTATATAAAACAATTTCTATATAATCAAATAATAAAATAAAAATCTATTTATAACCAAGATTTATTAATTCTGTTACGGAACAAATAAAATAATTAAAATTATATATAATTATTAAAGATTAAAAATTATTAATATTAGTGGAATTAAATAATAAATATTAAAATATTAAAATAATCATAAATTTATAATAAATTAGAAAATGTATTAATTATTATTATTATTTAATATTGTAATACTTAATAATATTTTAATAGTTTATTATATTTTATTATTAAATTTTTATTATTAAATTTTTATTCTAATCCAATCAAATAACTATTCTAAATGTATAAAAAGAACAAAGTAGTACAATACTTTAGTTCTCTCTCTTTTTCTTACAACTTTATTATTATATTATTCTTTTGATATTTTCGAGTTTAAATGATAAATTTAGATAGTTAAATTAAAATAAAATTAGTTTAAATAATTAAATTTAGATAGTTTAAATAATAATTTAGTATAGTTTAAATAATAAAGTTAGAATAGATTAAATAATAAAAATAAAATAGTTTATTTTAAATAAAGTTAGAATTAAAAATAATTTAAAATTTGTATTAAGTGTTTAAAGGTTTTTAGTGTTTGGTTAATAGTTTTAATAATTATAGTTGTTAGTTAAATTATTTATATTAGGTTATATTAATTTTGAATAATTTATTTTAGTTTAAATTGTTTAGTATTTAGATTTTTAAATTAGAATAATAGATTAGAATAATAGAATAGAATTTAAAATTTTCTTCAATTATTAGAATATATTATTTTATGATAAAAATTCTTCAGTTCTGTACCAATTCTGTTAAGGAATGAACAAATAATGTTAATTTTATTATTTTTCATAAAAATAACTTAACCACTAAAATTAAATTATTTATTTCCTTACTTGGGGAACTTTCTTATGTTCTATTACTCCCAAATTATTACTAATATTAAATTTATTATTATTAATATAAATTCTTTATTAATATCAATACTTTATTATTAAAATTAATACTATATTATTAATATCAATATTATTATCAATATCTAGTTTTATTAATATGATTTATTCTATCAATATTTTATTATTAAAGAAAATTTAATTTTACAAATATTACTAATACAGATTATTTATTATTAATAAAAATTAATATAATTAATAATGATTTAAAAATATTTTACTTAAATCCATGATCCTTGTCATTAAAATTAGTAATACTTCCTTCCAAAATACACCCTATTTATAATAAGATTAATAATAGATAATAATCTAAAATACTTTTATTTAAAAATAGTATAAAATTAAATAATACTCTATTACTAATAGTTCTGTAAAAGTAATAAAATTATTTTTAAAATATATTATCACTACAATTAATAATAAATAGTTTAGAATTTAATAATATGTAATAATTATTCATTATAATAGAATAGATTATGAATTTATAATTTAAATACAATTCAAACATGTAACTCTAAGATATTCTAAAGAAATGGCTTGACCATTTCTAACGATAAAAAAAAATATAAATAGATGAGAAAATTGTATTTTAGAAAAATAATCTGAAAAAAAAAATATAATCTTATTAAAAGAAATTAATTTATTTTTAGTTTTTAATTGAATAATTTTTATTAAATAAATAAATAAAATATTTTAAAAAAAAAGATATATTTTAATTTTTAATTTTTTTTATTTTAGTGTTTATTTCTATATTTATTATTATTCTGTCCCGAACCTCAACAATTCGTTACAATTATAATATAATTAAGAAAAAATATAAATACATGTAAAATTATTCTATTATAAAAAATGTAGTTGTTATTAACTATTTTGCAGTTAATAACTAATAAAAAGAATTTTTATAATAAAGTGATTAATAAAAGAATTTTTTTTAAAAAATCGATTTCATTAGAGTATTGTTATTGATAGTGTTGTTTTTGTTGTTTTTTTGTTTTTTTTTCGTAATTGTAATCTGCTCCATAAGGAACATTTTACAATAACAACTACCTTGTTATAAAAAGTGGAGCACGTTACGATCACGAGATTAGAGAACTACCAGTTAAAGAACTACCAGTTAGAGAACTACCAATTAGAGAACTACCGGTTAGAAAACTACCAGTTAGAAAACTACCAGTTAGAGAATTACCAATTAGAGAACTACCTATTAGAAAACTACCATTTGAAGAATTACTAAGAGAAGAAACAAGAAGTAATAATAGAAGAAGTACTATTTGAAGAAGTACTAATTATAATTGCACCCATTAAGTCGCCGCCGTGATTACTAATTATATTGGAATATTTGAGATTATTTTTATTTAAACTTATTATTATTATAATAATTTTGTTTACTCGACGGGCACCATTTCAAGCGGTTAGAGCCAAGTCGACTTTACATAATATTATAATAGTAAATTTAAATAAAAATAATAATCGTATATAAGAATTCTTTTAATTAAAAAAAAAAAAAAAAAAAAAAAAAAATTTTATTTTTTTTTTCAAAGTGGAAGAACTTAATATTAGGCTAAGAAACCTCCACATTGAAGATATGGCGGAACGTGGACGAGAAGAAAAACGGAAGGTCAGTAAGCCACCGATTTTTAACGGTGAAAGAAAAGAACTTAAAGGGTTCCTCACAATTGTAAATATGAACTTTGAGGATACCCCAGATGACTTTCCAGACGATAGATCAAAGGTTAGATTTATAACCTTATTCTTAAGAGGTGATCCTTTAAATTGGGCCTCAAATTTATGGGATAATGAAGATCCCTTGATCGATAATTTAAATAATTTTAAGAGGGAACTTAAAATTAATTATGGGGATCCAGAAGTGGAGACAATTGTGGCTAATGGTAAATTAGATACCATTCGTCAGAAAAAATATGGGCAAGTGTTAGAATATATTAACCAGTTCAAAACAACTTGCCAAAATTCGGACTTCAACGAATCAGCCAAAATTTATATGTTTCTTAAAGGATTACATTACAAAATGAGGGAACAATTAGCCGTTGTTAACCCAAATCCAGATTCCCTTAACAAGTTGTATACTGATGTAATTCAAATTGAAAATTTGTCAAAGCGAACTAATCTTGTTGAATTCTATTATAATCAGCAACGAGTTAGAAATTCGCAACAAAACAGTAACCACAACCAGAGAAATAGTAGTCGTCGTGATGATCCTATGGATGTTGATTTATTTAGGATCAAAAATGATAGATATAGAAGATACAACCAGAACTATAATCAAAATTTATATGTTGAAAATAAAAGAGACTTTTCTGAAGAAAAGAAAAAAGGTCTTTGTTTTTTATGTAAACAACCAGGACACTTATAGTTTAATTGTCCTAACAGAAAAAGACCTTCTGGAGTTAAACACAAGAATAAAATAAGAGAAACAGATGAAAATCTTCCATCGGCAAAATTAAGAAGAATTAGAATGATCAAGGAATCCGATGATGCTCAAAAAATTAGAGCTATTACTGATGAAGAAAATGCTATGAATAAAAGAAAGAACAATATAATTACTTTCTATATAAAAACAAATGATATTGAAGAAGTTCCAGTTAGGGTTCTTATCGACTCTGGCTCGGATTTGAATTTTATTCATCCTTCGTTCGTTAATAAAAACAAAATTAAATTGAATGAAGTTAAAAGATCTTTCAATGTTACTGGACTAGGATATGGTATCTCTACCATCTACGAACAAACTGAAAAGTGTATCTTACGATTCAAGAACCATTTTGAAGTTATTCAACTCTATACACTTTATATTCCTGATGTAGATATCATTCTAGGTATTCCTTGGATTGAAAAGCATTGTCCAATGAATTATCATGATTCAAGAAAAATATCCTTTCCTTCTGGTTATTGCGCTAGGAACTGTAATAATGGTAAAAGAAAAAGAAAAAACAAAAATAGAAGCAAGAAAGGTTCAAAGAAGTGTAAGATCGATATCGAACCTGAAGAAGAAAATTCCTATGAACCAAGTACTCCATATAAATGTAAACCCCTCTGGGATTCCGAATCAGAAAGCGAAGCTGAATACGTCCGTAGAAGAAAAGTTAGAACCATTAATGATAGTGATAGTGATAGTGATAGTGATAGTATTAATATTAGTGTTAAAGATAATGATTGTAGTAAAGAAAAAATTATCTTTTATAATTTTAAAGAACTTAGTACAATAGATAAAATCAAAAAATCATGTAATTTTATTAAATCATGTAAAAATGAAATTTTAAATAAAGAAAGTAAATTGGTCGCCGAACCAACAAACTATTTTTTTTCTTATCAAAATTGTGTGTTAGACAATTTGTGTAACTGTCTGATTATTCAGAATTTAGATAATAATAATATTGTTAACGATAGTGATAATAAAATTTCTATTCCTCCTTGTTATCTCGATTATATTGAAGTTTTTGATGAAAAGAATTGTGATAAATTATCTCCCCATAGAGAATATGATTGTGAAATAAATTTAAAGGATAATTCAATTCTATTCTATGGTCCTATTTATCCTTTAACAGAAGCAGAAAGGGATGAATTGAAAAAGTATATTAAAGAAAACTTAGCAAAAGGATTTATTAGAAAATCCAAATCACCAGCTGGTGCCCCTGTATTATTTGTTAAAAAGAAAGATGGCACTTTGAGATTATGTATTGATTACAGAAAATTAAATGAAATGACTATTAGAAATTCATATCCTTTACCATTAATAAGTGAATTAATTGACAGAGTTAAAGGTGCTAAATATTTTACTAAGTTAGATCTTAAATCTGCATATAACTTAGAATAAAAGAAGGTGATGAGTATAAGACTGCTTTTAGAACTCGTTATGGACATTATGAATATCTTGTTATGCCTTTTGGGTTAAAGAATGCACCTGCTACATTTCAACATTTTATAAATGATGTTCTTAGTGACTACT
The DNA here is from genome assembly GCA_016946835.1 of Neocallimastix lanati (nom. inval.). NCBI lineage: Eukaryota > Fungi > Neocallimastigomycota > Neocallimastigomycetes > Neocallimastigales > Neocallimastigaceae > Neocallimastix > Neocallimastix lanati (nom. inval.). Next base: position 611,288 of record JACVTC010000091.1, on the reverse strand, counting down.
TAGATGATTTTGTTATCTCATATATCGACGATATTCTTATTTATTCAAATAACTTAGAAGAACATCATGAACATGTTAGAAAAGTGTTGAAAAAACTTTTAGATAATAATTTATATGTTAAACTAGAAAAATGTGAATTCGATGTAACGGAAACCTCCTTCCTGGGTTACATCATATCTAAAGATGGTCTTAAACCTGATCCTGAAAAAATTAAAGCTATTTTAGATTGGCCTGTACCTACTAATGTCAAAGAAGTTCAGTCATTTATTGGACTTTGTAATTATTATAGAGTTTTCATTAAAGATTTTGCCAAAATAGCTTTACCAATACATAAACTCACTCGTAAAAATGTACCTTTTATTTGGGGACCTGAGCAACAGAATGCTTTTGTTAAATTGAAAGAACTTTTCACATCTGCTCCAATTTTAATTAATCCTGATAGTAATAAACCGTTTATCGTTGAAACTGATGCTAGTAACTTTGCAGTTGGAGCTGTACTTTCTCAAGAAGTTGATGGCAATCTCCATCCAGTTGCCTTTATTTCTTCGAGTTTGACTAAGTCTCAAAGAAACTACCCCATTTATGATAAGGAACTTCTCGCTATTAAAGTTGCTTTAGAGCAATGGCGTCACTTTTTAGAGGGTGCTCGTCATCCCTTTACTATTTACTGTAAAGATATTATTAATATCTTTATAAATTTTAATTAAATTTAATCATAAATTTAAGTAAAATTGAAATAAATCTATTAAAAATCACGTGTATAAAATTATTGCAAATAATTTTAAACAAAACTTCGACTTCTTCCCAATCATATTAATAAATTAAAAATTTCTCTTGTGAAACTAGTAATTGAAAATCATTTCTTTTTTTGTAATTTAATTTAAATAATAAGAGTTAAGGTTTTTTACAAGATAAATTAACAACATGAAACTATGCAATTAGTCATGTTGAAACTTGCGGCATTTTATGCTAAAATCATATTAAATAATTATGACAACTTTTATATTAATTTTAAATAGAAAATATAATAAGAATTTATTAATAATATTTAAATAATAAATAAATAATAAATGAGCTCGATTGAAATTGTTTATATTTATTTTAGTTATTAATTATAATTCTCTTTATTTAGTAATAGTTAATTATTTATTATTAGTTTAGGTTAGTATTGTTTTTAAATAAATAGTTAGATAATATAATTCAATAGGAATTATATATTATAAATGTAATAAGATAAAAATATAAATAGTTAACCAAATTTCATGTATTTTAATCGATGTAATTGTTATTAACGATTTATTGTTAATAACACTAATAATTAATAAAGATTATTTTAAAATCTAAATATAATAAAACTTATTTGTTTATAAAACATTTTTGTGTTATTTAGTGTTATTATAATTTTTGACTTATAATCTATTTTTTAAATCAAAACTTTATAATAACAATTACCTTTTTCTCTCAATAAAATACGTTATAAGTCAAGATTATAACACGTGATACGTTAACAGTGGCTTGTGTGTGGCTTGATTCAAAATATTTTTTTACCAGTTTTAGATTATTGCTACCAGTTTCAGAATATTGCCACCAGCTCTATAATATTGCTACCGAAATTACAATTACACGTCTTAGAACAAGATTCGAAAAACCATAAACCTTTAATATTTTAATTTATAACGTTACGTTTACTCGACAGCACCGCTTCAAAGGATAGAGCTAGATCGACTAGATGAAAAAACGTTATAGTTTGAAATATTTATTTGTTTGATATTTTTGTTAAAGAAATTGCAAAAATTTAAGTCAATTTAAAATAATCAAATTGGAGGGATTTAACAACCTAATAAGAAGATTCGAAGACCTTAACCTGCAAGAAATGAATCAAGAGAATCATCAAGTTCTGCCCCGTAACAATCAAAAGATTGTTAACGAACCACCGCTATTTTCTGGAATCAAGAAGGACTTTGATGGCTTCCTTACAAGAGCTGAAATAGCTATGGAAGCCAATCCACAAGGTTTCAATAACGACCATACAAAGGTCAGATTTATAATTTCTTATCTTGTCGGTGATCCCTTGATATGGGCCTCAAACTTGCGAAGAAATAATGATCCCCTGCTCAATGTTTATGAAGATTTTATTCAAGAATTAAGAAATCAATTTGGAGAGCAGGACATGAGCACAGTTGTCGCAAACGGTAAATTATGCAGCATCCGACAACATAAATTTGGTCATGTTAGTGAGTATATAAATGAATTTAATAAAATCAGCAGACATTCAGATTTTAACGATTCTGCTAAGATTTATATGTTTGTAAAAGGACTTCACTACAAGATGAGGGAGCACCTTGCAGTGGTAAATCCAAATCCCAACAACTTAAGAAGACTTTTCACTGATGTCCTTAGTATCGAAAGCTTAACTAAGAGACATGAAATAAATGAATTTTTCTATCATAATTATTACCATCGTAAGGAAATAAATAATAATAATCATGCGTCTACTAGTGACCCAATGGAAATAGATTTATACAGAATTAAGAGAGGACAAACGAATACAAGTTACTTCCCTTCTAACCAGAAATTATATCAAGAAAACTCGAATTCAAGAGATGAAGAAAGAAGGAAAGGATTGTGCTATTATTGTAAAAAACCAGGTCATCGCTATTTTAACTGTCCAAATAAGAAGAAACCTGCCGGAGTCAAGATTATCAGTAAACAAGAAAACACCGCTACCACACCCTCAAGTAGTTTAAGAAGAATTAGAAGAATCAACAGCCAAGAAGATATTGTCAAAGTTAGAAAAATCGTGGAAGAACAAAACTCACTTTTGACAAAGAAAAGTAATATCATTGATTTCTATATTAAAACAAACGATACAGAAGAAGTAAAAGCAAGAGTTCTGATCGATTCTGGTTCTGATCTTAATTTTATCCATCCTGAATTCGCTAAAGCCTTTGGAATTAAAACAAAAGAAATCGAAGAACCTTTCCGTGTTACTGGTCTTGGATATGGTGTTTCATCAGTAAAAAAGGAAACTGAGAAATGCGTTCTTCGTTTAAGGAACCACTTGGAAACGATTCAACTCTATGCTCTCAGGATTCCTGATGTTGATATTATCTTGGGTTTACCATGGATCAATAAGCACTCCCCCTACAACTACCATGACGCAAAGAAGATTTCTTTCGGATCCGGTTTCTGTGCAAGACATTGTAACAATGGTAAAAGAAAAAGGAAAAACAAGAACAAGAAAAGGAACAAAGGAAAAGAACCTGCTACCAACCTAGAAGAAAACAAAGTTATTATTGAAGAATCAAGAAAAAGAAAACCTCTCTTTGACTCTGATTCCGACTCTGACTCAGAAGAAGAAATTTCTATTCGTGGCCGCCGAACTCGTATTAGAACTTGCTCTGAATTTAATAATTATGATAGTGATAGTGATATTAATGATACTTTTATGTTAGATAATTTTAGTGATAGCATTAGTGATAGTGATAACTTTAGCGATAGTGATGATATTATTGTTATGAATTGTGATAGTAAAATTAGTACTAATAGTTTAAGGATTTTAAAGAAAATTTGTGAATCTAGTAAATGTAAGAAATTAAATGTAATTGAAAAATGTAATGATGAAGATAATAATTTAAATAAAGATGGTGAAAAGGTCGAAGTACCTGAAATCTATTTGATGTTTAAAGAAGTGTTTAATGAAAATAATTGTAATGTGTTACCTCCGCATCGTAATTATGATTGTGAAATTAAATTAAAAGATAATTGTAGTCTATTTTATGGTCCGTTGTACCCTTTAACTGAAACGGAGAGAGAAGAATTAAAGAAATATTTAGAAGAGAATTTAAAAAAGGGTTTTATTAGGAAATCTTCTTCTCCTGCTGGTGCACCTATTTTATTTGTTAGAAAAAAGGATGGTACTTATAGACTAGTTATTGATTATAGAAAATTGAACGAAATGACCATCCGTAACTCTTATCCACTTCCTTTAATTAGTGAATTGTTGGATAGAGTTAAAGGTGCTAAATATTTTACTAAGTTAGATTTAAAATCTGCTTATAACTTAGTAAGAATTAAAGAAGGTGACGAGTACAAAACTGCCTTTCGTACAAGATACGGGCACTTTGAATATCTCGTTATGCCTTTTGGGCTTAAGAATGCCCCTGCTACATTCCAACATTTTATAAATGATGTTCTCAGTGATTACTTAGATGATTTTGTAATCTCTTACATTGATGACATTTTAATTTATTCTAATACTTTGGAAGAACATCATGTACATGTTAAGAAAGTTTTAAGAAAATTGTTAGAGAATCATTTAGTTGTTAAATTAGAAAAGTGTGAATTTGATGTAACTGAAACTACCTTTCTTGGTTATGTTTTATCAAGAGATGGAATTAAAATGGATAAAGAAAAAGTTAAAGCAATTTTAGATTGGCCTGTTCCAACAAACGTAAAAGAAATTCAATCGTTTATTGGACTTTGTAATTATTACAGAATTTTTATTAAAGACTTTGCGAAAATTGCAAATCCTCTCCACAAATTAACTAGAAAAAATGTTCCTTTTAATTGGAGTTCTGAACAACAAAAAGCGTTTGATACTTTAAAAGAATTATTTACTACTGCTCCTATTTTGAAACATCCTGATAGCAACAAACAATTCATTGTTGAAACTGATGCTAGTAATTTTGCTGTTGGTGCAATTCTTTCTCAGGAATTTGATGGGCATTTGCATCCAATTGCTTTTATTTCTACTAGCTTAACTAAATCCCAAAGAAATTACCCTATCTATGACAAAGAACTTCTTGCTATTAAAGTTGCATTGGAAGGATGGAGACATTACTTAGAAGGAGCTCGCCATCAGTTTATTATTTATACTGATCATAAGAATTTAACTTTCCCTCGAAAACCTGAACTTCTTTCCCAACGCCAAATTCGTTGGTATGAATTCTTATCTAGATTTGATTTTAAACTAATTTACAGAGCTGGTAAAAAGTCAGGTAAACCAGATATTTTATCAAGACGTAGTGATCATTTATTTGCTAGTGTTCGTCCTATTTCATGCGTTATTAATTCATGTAGTTTTAAGAATGATTCTTTAATCTCCTCTATTCATGATTCTCTAGCTAATGATGAATTCTATTGCAAAATAACTGAATTTCTTAAAAATGATAAATCAAAAGATCCCCCTTTTAGTAAAATCGATAAATTTTCTCTTGACAAAAATGGTTATTTACTTTTTGAAAATTTAATTTATGTTCCTAATAAAATTAGAATAAGAGTTTTAGAACTCCATCATGACTCTATTTCTGCTGGTCATTTTGGAATTAATAAAACTATTGAACTTATTTCTCGTAATTTCTGGTGGCCTAAATTACAAAAAGATGTTAAAATGTTTATTAAATCTTGTGAAATTTGTTCAAAATCCAAAATCCCAAGACATAAGCCATATGGTTTACTTTCTCCACTTTCTACACCAAATAGAGCCTGGTCTGCTATCTCTATGGATTTTATTGTTGAACTTCCGAAATCCAAAGATATGACCACTATAATGGTTGTTGTGGATCGCTTAACTAAAATGGCTCATTTTATACCATTTAGATGTCTTCCTACTGCTTCTATTGCTGCTGATTCTTTCATTGCTAATATTTTTAAACTTCATGGTTTCCCCGATTCTATTATTTCTGATCGTGGTTCTCAGTTTACCTCTGATTTTTGGAATCGTCTTTGCTCTCTTTTAAATATTAAGCATTCTTTTTCTACTGCTTATCACCCGCAGACCGATGGTCAAACGGAGAGGGTGAACTCGATATTGGAACAATATCTTCGTTGTTTCATCAATGAAAAGCAAAATAACTGGCTTGATTTATTACCTTTTGCAGAATTTTCCTATAATAATACTTTACAACAGTCAATAAATCAATCACCATTTTTTGCAAATTATGGTTTTAATCCGAAATTTAATCCTGAAATTCCTTCAAATGAGAATCCGCATAGAGCTGAGAAAAGAATATTAAATATTAATGAAAACATTAAATTTTTAAAAGAAAACTTAGAGCAAGCAAAAAAGACTTATAAGAAATATGCAGATCTGAAAAGAATGGATTCTCCAGATTTTAAAGTAGGAAATAAAGTTTATCTTTTAAAGGGTAATACAACAAAGAAAAATAGAAAATTATCTGATCAACTAATAGGACCTTTTGAAATAATAAGAAAAGTTAGTGACTTAGCGTACGAACTTAAACTTCCTAATAATATGCGTTGTCACCCTGTATTTCATGTTTCACTTCTCGAACCTTATCATGAAAATGAATTTTCAAACAGAAGAAATACTCGTAGAAGAAATATTAATCTTAATACGGATACAATTAATAGAACTCCTGAAAGAATAATTAAAATGAAAACCTTTAACAATAAGAATCGTTACTTGATTAAATGGAAAGGATGCGATTTTAGTGAAAATACTTGGATTGATGAAGATCAAATTCTTGATAGACAATTAATACAAGAATATTACAGAAAAGAAAAGAAGAACAAATCTTCGAATGTTAACAACGAATTCTGTCAACCACCTGATGATGCAAACGAGTACTATGTTAGACATAAATATCAACCTTTTGTAATTGATCTTCCTTCTTAAAGTTAATCTCGCAGGAGCTCGACTTAAGGGGCGAGATTGTAAAGATATTATTAATATCTTTATAAATTTTAATTAAATTTAATCATAAATTTAAGTAAAATTGAAATAAATCTATTAAAAATCACGTGTATAAAATTATTGCAAATAATTTTAAACAAAACTTCGACTTCTTCCCAATCATATTAATAAATTAAAAATTTCTCTTGTGAAACTAGTAATTGAAAATCATTTCTTTTTATGTAATTTAATTTAAATAATAAGAGTTAAGGTTTTTTACAAGATAAATTAACAACATGAAACTAGGCAATTAGTCATGTTGAAACTTGCGGCATTTTATGCTAAAATCATATTAAATAATTATGACAACTTTTATATTAATTTTAAATAGAAAATATAATAAGAATTTATTAATAATATTTAAATAATAAATAAATAATAAATGAGCTCGATTGAAATTGTTTATATTTATTTTAGTTATTAATTATAATTCTCTTTATTTAGTAATAGTTAATTATTTATTATTAGTTTAGGTTAGTATTGTTTTTAAATAAATAGTTAGATAATATAATTCAATAGGAATTATATATTATAAATTTAATAAGATAAAAATATAAATAGTTAACCAAATTTCATGTATTTTAATCGATGTAATTGTTATTAACGATTTATTGTTAATAACACTAATAATTAATAAAGATTATTTTAAAATCTAAATATAATAAAACTTATTTGTTTATAAAACATTTTTGTGTTATTTAGTGTTATTATAATTTTTGACTTATAATCTATTTTTTAAATCAAAACTTTATATTTACACTGATCATAAAAATTTAACATTTCCTAGAAAACCGGAAATGCTTTCGCAACGTCAAATTAGATGGTATGAATTTTTATCTCGTTTTGATTTTAATATTGTCTATAGATCTGGGAAAAAATCGGGTAAACCTGATTTACTATCTAGGAGAAGTGATCATTTATTTAATTTTGAATTTAATTCTTCTTGTCGTGTTATTAACTGTTTTACTATTAATAATGATACCCTTGCTAATTCTATTTTGAATGCTCTTGAGAATGATGAATTCTATAATTCTGTTAAATCATCCTTATCTATTAATAATGCTGTTAACCCTAAAATTCAAAATATTAATAAATTTATGATTGATAAAGAAGGATTTTTACTTTTTAATAATCTGATTTATGTTCCTAAATCGATTCGAACGAGAGTTCTTGAACTCCATCATGACTCTCCTACTGCTAGTCATTTTGGTGTTTCTAAGACTCAAGAATTACTTAGCCGCAATTTTTGGTGGCCTAATTTTTCTCTTGATGTTAAAAAATTTATTAAGTCTTGTGAAGTTTGCTGTAAATCAAAAATTCCTAGACACAAGCCATATGGACTTCTTTCACCCTTGTCCACTCCTAATAGAGCTTGGTCTGTGTAAAGAGTTCTATCAAAAACAGATTACAAATAACAAATTTTAACACCAAAATAAAAAAAAAACACGTAATAAAAATTCGTTTTTTTTTTAATAAAATAATCTTTATTAATTAAAAAAAATTAAATCTCTTTTTGTTATTAACTATCATATAGTCAATAACTAATACATCGATTTAATTATAGAAATTTACATGTATTTATATTTTTTCATTATTACATTATAATATATTATTTCTATCTAATTTACATATATTACTATTTATTTATAAACAAAATATTTATTAATAATTTTATTAAATAATAATTAACTAAACTAAACAATAATTAATTTAATAAACTTTCAACTTATTTACAATAATAATTAAATTCAATAACAACTCATTTATTATATATTTATTATATAAATATTATTAATACTAATGTTTATATATTTACAATTCAAAACTATTTTTGTAAACTATTTAAACTAATTTTAACTATTTAAAACTATTCCGAAATTAATTTTAAAGTATTTTAAACAAACTAAACTAAATTAACTAAGTTAAATAGAATAACTATTTTAAATAAACTAAACTAAATTAACTAACTTAAATAAATTATTTAGATTTAAGTTATTATCCAAAATTATTTAAATAATAATTTTTCCTTTATGAAAAGTTTACATAAATTTATAATTAATTTTCATATACGTAAATCATAAATTTATGTAATTTTATTACATTAATTAATTATGTAATAATTAATTATTAAAGATTTTATTAAATCTTTACAGTCTGATATTTCTATGGATTTTATCGTTGAATTACCTAAGTCTAAAGATATGACTACAATTATGGTTGTTGTTGATCGTTTGACTAAAATGGCTCATTTTATTCCTTTTCGTTGTCTTCCTACTGCTTCAATTGCTGCTGATGCTTTTATCTCGAATATTTTTAAATTACATGGTTTCCCTGATTCTATTATTTCTGATAGAGGATCGCAATTTACATCTGAATTTTGGAATCGCTTATGTAAACTTCTTGATATTACTCATTCTCTTTCTACCTCCAACCATCCGGAGACTGATGGTCAAACGGAGAGGGTGAACGGAATATTGGAACAATATCTTCGTTGTTTCATAAATGAAAGGCAAAATAATTGGGTCGATTTACTACCTTTCGCTGAATTCGCTTACAATAATACTTTACATCAATCTATAAATCAATCACCATTCTTCGCAAACTATGGTTTTAATCCTAAATTTAGTCCTGAGATTCCATCCTCAGAAAGACCAAGTAGAGCTGAAAAAAGAATATTAGATATTAATAAAAATATTGAATTTTTAAAAAGAAACTTAGAAGAAGCTAAGAAAACTTATAAAAAATACGCCGATTTGAAAAGACTTCCTTCCCCTAATTTCGAAGTCGGTAAAAAAGTTTGGTTACTTAAAGGATCTACTACTAAGAATGTTAAAAGAAAACTAGCCGATCAATTGATAGGTCCTTTTGAAATAATTGAAAAAGTTAGTCCCTTAGCGTACAAACTTAAACTACCTAATAATATGCATTGTCATCCAATTTTTCATGTTTCTTTACTTGAACCTTATTATGAGAATGAATTTGAAGATAGAAATGTTAATAAACGAAAGAGTATAAATTTAACTACAAATAATTCCGATATGATTCCAGATAAAATAATTAATATGAGAACTTATAAAGGAAAGAATCGTTTTCTTATCTCTTGGAAAGGATCAAATGAAGACTCTTGGATAGATGAAGATCAAATTTTAGATAAACAATTAATTCAGGAATACTTTAGAAAAAATAAGAAAAATAAAACAAGAACAAAGGATCAAGAATCTATTAAGAATGATGATCATGCCAATGATTTCATTGTAAGACATAAATATCAACCCTTTGTTATAGAACTTCCCTCAAGAAATGATTCTCGCAGGAGCTCGACTTAAAGGGCGAGATTGTAAAGATATGATCAATATCTTTAGTACATTAATTAATTTATTTTGTACATTAAATTATTTAATGTAATTCACGTTTACAAAATAATGCTAATGCATTAAATTATGTAAAAATATATTAATTTATGAAATTAATTGATTTATGAAAATTAACAATAAATTTATATTTCATATAATATATAAATTTAAAAATATAAAATTAATTTTTAAATAACCTAAAATTTAGTAATAAAATATTTTAATAATTTTAGTTTAGTTTAATTTTAGTTTAGTTTAATAATCATAAAAATTAAATAGTAATATATAATTAATAGTATTAATAATAAAAGAATAATAAATAAATAATAAATAAGAACTTATTCAATTTGAGTCAAAACAAATTGAATAAAAAGCTTATTGAATTAGTTTTAGTTTTTTATAACTTTATTTAATTTTAGATTAGTTTTTGTTTATTTTATATTGAATATATGTTTAAATAAATAGAAATAGTATATTATAATATAATTAAGAAAAAATATAAATACATGTAAAATTATTCTATTAAAAAAAATGTAGTTGTTATTAACTATTTTGCAGTTAATAACTAATAAAAAGAATTTTTATAATAAAGTGATTAATAAAAGAATTTTTTTTAAAAAATCAATTTCATTAGAGTATTGTTATTGATAGTGTTGTTTTTGTTGTTTTTTTGTTTTTTTTTCGTAATTGTAATCTGCTCCATAAGGAACATTTTACAACGGGTTTGACGCCACAACAAGAGTGGTTACTCATATTTTGAAAGAGATCGTTCCAAATGAATGGAACAGAAATCATTTCAACAACATCGATGACAATGATAATCTTGAAAACATGATATTAAATAATCGTGTATTATTATTTAATCAAAACAAAAACAAAGTCATAGAAATGGCCAAAGACATGGACTATGACTTATCGTTGTTAATGATCTTCAACATGGAAACGAAGATCAGTTCTGAAGTAAATAGAACAACATCTAGCTTCAGAATGTTTGAAAAACTTAAGGAAATGTTCGGTGACAATAATAATGACACCGAGTACTGGCTCAAAAAATTAAGTAATTTAAAAGCAAATGATAGAAGCCAGATTATGAAGACTGCCAATGAAGTTAAGAAAATCTTTGGAGAAATGGAAGAAGCAAATGTAATCATCTCCGAAAGAGAAAAATTAAAGTACATATACAATATTCTACCAGATGATTTTAAAATTCTTATAAACGTTACTTTGAATACTACCGCGAATGAATTATATGACTACATAAAGGAAAGAATTTCTGCTAGGTCATATTTAGAAAATTGGGATAAAAATGAAATTGATTACTACAATGACCCAATGGATGTTGATTTATTATCCTACCATAATAGAAACAAAAATAAAGAAAATAGGAATCATAAAATCAACAAAAAGAAAAGTAAAACAAATATGAAGAAAGATAACAGACCTTTCTGTCATATCTGTAAAGAAAGAGGACATTCTACAAGAGAATGTCGTTATAACACTAAGCCTAAAAACCAAAATAAAACAAACAATAAGGGGAGGCAAAGCAACACAAAGCAAAGAAGGATGGAAAAAATACCATCATTAGATTTAATAGAATCATTTAATGAAAGCGAAGATATCTACAAAAATGATATTAACTTCGATGATATTAGGCCAATGATAGAAAAAGATGTAAATCTGGTTGAGATAATTGAAAATGAAAACACAACAGATGAAGATAGTCCTAATAGTGTAAACAAATACATAAATTCAGTAAATCATATGCAGGAAACAGAAGAATTTGAAGAAATTCATGAATGGTACTACGATACAGGTGCATATGAACACATAATTACCAATAAAAGTTTTTTGAAGGACTTTAAAAAGGAAAAAGTATACTTACGTTGTGCTAATAATTCTGTAATTGAATTTGAAGGATATGGATCTTATGAATTTTGTATAAACGATTATAAATTTAATTTAAAAAGAGTATTATATTCAGAAAAGGTAAACAAAAATCTCTTTAGCGCCATAGAATTAGTAAAACTGGGCATATATCAATTATTAAACCCTTAAATGATGAAAAAGTAAGGTTAGAATTAAGAAATATAAAGAATAAACATATTGGATACTTTGAATCCAATAATTATAATCAATTCAAAATGGAAGTCTTATATAAAGCAAACAATAATAGCTTTAAAAAGAAAGAAATATTATCAGTAGATAAAACTGATAATATAAGCAAAGAAATATGGCATAGAAGATTGGGCCACTTCTACCAAAATAATTTAAACAAATATTTAGAAATGCATAATATTAAAAGTCCATTATGTATAGATTGTAAAATCTCAAAAATGAAAAGAATAACACATAATGGTGAACCACCCAAAGCTAAGGAAAAATTAGAAGTTATACATTCTGATATTTCTGGACCTGTAAATCCTTCCATAGATAATAAAAAATATTTTATTACATTTATGGATGAATTTTCAAGAAAAGTTTGGATTTTCACTCTGAAATCCAAATCTGAGGCACCAGATATTATTATTGACTTCTTTAAATATTTAAATAATCAGTTCAAAGAATTATCAATTAAAAAATTTAGAACCGATGGGGGTAAAGAATATAAAAATAAGAAAATTAACAAATTATGTAAAGAATATAGTATAGAAAAACTATATTCTGCACCATATAACCCCGAAATTAATGGAAAGGCAGAAAGAATTAATCAAACCTTAGTGAATGCAGCTATTACACTCTTACATTGGGCAGGTATGTCTGAAAATTTCTGGGAATATGCCATTAAACAAGCTTGTTATATTTATAACAAAATACCACATTCTGGAAACAATAACTTAATTCCAGATGAAGTGTTTGAAGATAAAAATGTATCTATAAAACATTTAAGAACATTTGGTTGCGTATGCTATTATAAAGATTTTACCCAACATAAACCAAAATTCGCACCAAACGCGAAAAAAGGAATATTTCTTGGTTTCGATAATCAGACCTACTCATATATAGTTATGGATGAAAAAGATTTAAATATCCACCACGTTAGAGAAGTTGAATGTCTAGAAAATGAACCTTCAAATTTCAAATATAAAAATACATCAAAGGAAGATCCTTATTTTACCTTTGAAAACCTAAACGGGAATAATATGGGACCTATTATTAACAATAGAGAAGAAAGAAATTTAATTCCAGAAGAAAACATTGAGGAAGACATAAACAATAATAATAACGAATATATAAATAACGTGGAAGAAGATGTTAATAATGAAGAAATACATAATGTTGAAGAAGTTAATAATGAAGAAATACATAATGTTGAAGAAGAATTAAATAATGAAGAAATACATAATGTAGATGAAGAAGTAAATATTGAAGAAATAAATATTGAAGAAAATATCAATATGGAAAATGAAAATGAAAATATGGAAAATATTAATATGGAAATTGAAAATGACCATAATAATGTTAGAAACAGAGAAGAAGATATAAATGAAAGAAAAGCAGTTGAAGAAGAGATCAAAAATGAAAAAAGAAATAATAATACAAATATTTATAACGATATATTACCAGAAAATATTAATAACAATAATGAAAATCTTGAGGACAATAATGTAAAAAATAATAATAAATTAAATAACAAAGAAAATATCGATAATATAACGGAAAAATCAATAAATAAGGATAATGATATCTCAAAAAGAGGAGTATATTCTAATAATAAAGAAGTTAATTTGGATATAGAAAAATATACCTTAAACGATAAATATAATAATAAAAATCTGACCATAAAAGATATTATTAAAGTAAATTTAAATTATAATAAAAGGAATGATAAAAATATTATAACTAACTTAAACGATATATATTATTTTCATGACAATAATATAGATAAAAACATAACAAGAGATAATAATAAATATATATATAATAAACACAACAATACCATAAATAAAGAAAACACTAAAAGCAATTCATATAAAGACGACACTAAAATGAATTCTAAAAATTTTATTGATGAATATAATTCGAAATTTATTCATAATAATAATAACAAATTATTTAGTAGAGATACATTCGATTTTACTTATGAAATAAACAAAGAAAGAAAGAAAATAATTAATAATAATGAAAATAATATTGACGACTTACCTTCTATTTCCAATAATATCCTGAATTATAATAATTGTGATCCTGAAATTTCAAATTTCAAATTTAAGAAATTCAATTCTAATGAATTTCTTAAAAGTATTAATCCCGTTAAAAAAAGTAGAAAAGGAAAAGAAGTAATATATGAAGATATAACTCCAAAACAAAATAATCCTGTCACACCGTCCACTTCTATTGTTGATACTCCTACAATTAATAAAAATATTGATAAAAAACCAATAACAATAAAAGATAAAGAAATGAGTAAAAATAATATTTCAGATAATATGAATAATTCAAAAAATAATACTTACAAGAATGAAAAAATTTTTAATAATAAAAATTCTTCAAAAAATGACAAAATTCTTCATAAAATATTTTCTAAAAATGAAAAAATTTTTATTAATAAAAATTATTCAAAAATCAACAAAAATTTTCCTGCAAAATTATTGGAAGATAATTCTCAATTTAATGCTAATATTAATAAATTTATATTAAATTCTAATAATGCTATTAATAAATCAAATAATAATTTAAATTTAAAGGTTAATAAGTCACATGATATTGATGATTATAAGGATATTTCACATAAACATATTGATGATAATCATAAAACTATGGAAGAGAAAAATTTTTCAAAAAATGACAAAAATTTTATTAATGAAAAAATTTTTCAAAATGATGAAAATAATTATGTCATCAATTCTTCTAATAATGATGAGCTTATTTTACTTAATAACAATGATAACTCTCATTATCTTAATAGTAATGTTTCTTCTACTGATAGTACTCAATGCAATCATTTTAATAACAAAAATTTTACTAATGATAGTCCTAGTTTGGAGGGGATTAAAACTGTTAAAAATACCACTGAAAATTTTAAAAATTCTTCTCTTAATAACTCTAAAAATAATTCATCCCCCGACCACAAATCTTGCCTGGAACATGAATCTAATTCACCTGAATACTACCACACAATTATTAATTCTATAATTAATGATAGAGATTATGATATGTCTGATTCTTCCAATAATATTAATACTTCTCATTCTGATATTAAAATGACTGAAATTACTTCTAACCCATTAAGAAAAAGACCACGTAGTTCTTCAATTCCTGATTTTTCTAATACTTATCCTAATTCTCGATTTAAAGATAATCACTATAATACTAATAAGATGATTGCTTCTGTTTTCATGGATACTCTAAACAACTATACAGAAGCTATTAATTGTCCTAATAAATCAAATTGGATCAATGCAATAAACGACGAACTTAATAATCTTTACAATAACAAAATCATGACTTTTGTTAAACATATTCCAAAAAATAAAAATCTTATAACTACTAAGTGAGTTTTTGCTACTAAGAAAGATGCCAACAACAATATTATTAAATATAAAGCTCGACTTGTTGCCCGTGGATTTAAACAAAAATATGGCATCGATTATGAACTCACTTATTCTCCTACTCTTAATATTGATGGTTTAAAACTATTTTTGCCCTATCCGCCAAATTTCGTTGGAATGTCTACCAATTGGATATCAAAGCTGCATATCTCAATGCTCCATTGGATCGTGACATTTACACTACCATTCCCAAAGGAGATAGCAACTTTGGGAGGGGATATTGGAAACTTAACAAGGCTCTTTATGGACTTAAACAATCAGGTAGACAGTGGAATAAAACGATAACAAAATTCTTAACAAAACTAGGTTTTAAACAAATTTTATCAGAAAAATGCATATTTAAATATTCCATTAAAAATAAAACAAAATGTTTAATAGGCTTATATGTGGACGACATGATAATTTCAGGAGAAGACAAAATTATTACAAATATAATAAAAAAGATAAAAAATAAATTTAAAGTATCTAACTGTGGTCCTGTAGAATATATTTTAGGAATAAAAGTGGAAAAAGAAAATAATAAATATACTATTTCTCAAAAGGGCTTTATAGAAAACTTATTAAATAAATTTAATATAAAAAACACAAGAAAAAGAAATACACCATGCACTGGTGATAATATAAAATCAGAAAATAAAAATCCTTTTAATATCACGACCTACAAAAGTGCGATAGGATCATTAATTTACCTATCAAAATGCACTAGACCCGATATAGCATTCGCAGTAAATAAGGCCGCAAGAAAATGTGAATGTCCCACAATATCTGATTGGAACAAAATAATTAATATATTCAAATATATTAATTCTACCATAGATTTAAAGATTATATATGACGGTATGGGAGAAATTAAAGCTTATACTGATTCAGACTTTGGAGGTGACTTAGAGGACAGAAAATCTACTTCTGGAGGAATAATTCTGATGGGAAATTCACCAATATGTTGGATTTCTAAAAAGCAATCTTGTGTAGCTACATCTACTGCCGAGGCAGAATACATAAGTACATCTGAAAATTTAAAGAAAATTTTATGGATAAGAAATATATTAAAAGAACTAATAAATTATAATAAAATAATTACAATATACACAGATAATTTAGCTAGCAAAACAACGATAGAAAATGGTGAAATAAATACTAAATTAAAACATATAGACATTAGATTTCATTTTAATAAAGATAATATTGATAAGAAAATTGTTAAATTAGAATATATAGACACCAATAATATGCTAGCAGATATATTAACAAAAAACACAAATGGGACAAAAATTTTAAATTTTACAAATAAGATTTTTTACAAATAAATCTAATTTGAGGGGGAGTGTGAACTACCCATTTATTTATCTATTTTATTCATTTATTTATTTATTATAATTTTCCATGTTTTGCATAACATAAATCTATGTTAATGCATTTTTAATTTATTTTTAATTTATTTTATGTAAACTATATCACATTTATAAATCACATGATGTATCATATAAAGGTTACGTTTAGTGTATGATTTTACTGTATAATAAATTTATTCTAATATTAATAATGCTAATAATTATTATTATTATTATTATTTTATTAAAATAATTTTTTTTATTAATCTACCTTTATTAATAATTATTATTATTCTATAATAATTATTATTATTTTATAAGAAAAAAAATATATGTATTTAAAATTTGTAATAAATAAGAAGTGTATATATTTAATAATAGAAAAAGCTCAGCTATTCAACTATAATAGAATTTAACTCTCCTTCAAATAAATAAAAAAAATTAAGTATAATATAATATTAAAAACAAAGATTATTTGAAAAAACTGACTATTTAATATATGCTAAAATAATAATAATAATAATAATAATAATAATAATAATAATAATAATAATAATAATAATAATAATAATAATAATAATAATAATAATAATAATAATATAATTACAATTACAAAGATCTTTTTTTTTTTCTAATTATTTGTTTTTTATAAAATAATATAATAAAATAATAAAAATTATTTGAATTATTTGAATTCTAATAAATATCATACTCATATTGGATTTTATTAATAAAAAAAAATACCAATTGTTTAAAAAAATAAAAAATAAATAAAAACAATAAAAATTATTACAAAATTATTTATTTTTCCCCATTTTTTTATTCAAATCATCATCATTATCATAATAATAATATTAATAATAATATAATAATATTATTTTTATTATTATTAACCTTAATTTATATCACTATTAGTATTTTCTATGTCGTTTGATGAAGTATGATCATCACTATCATTATAGTCAGTACTTGGTATTGTACCTGGTATATATGAATGATTCTTATTAGTTTGAGGTTTATATGTATCTAAATTAAGTACTTTATTATTAATCTTAGCTTGGTCACTGACTTGTATATTAGAACTATTATTAGAATCATTGCTTCCACCATTGTTTAAAGGATAGGTGACCTCTGGGTTATTATGAGTAATAGGTGTTTGTAAAGAACCAGTAATTGAGGAAATAGAGCCACCATTTTCAGATTTTATCTGACTTATGGAAAGCGAACGTTTATAAGTTGTTGAACTTTGAGTAAGTTTGGGTAATTTTCCGAAACCGTAATCAAAATCTGCTTGATTTAATGCACCAACACGCGCATAGAACATTTGGCGTTTTAAACGAATGTTTTCGTAATAAAGTTCTGCTATACCTCTATTTGTGTAAAGGCCTTGACGAATATGACGAATGAAATTATAGAATTCACAGCATGCAACAATTCTATCGCGACAAACGGAACAAAGTGGTGACCAGCTGTTTTCACCATTCTTATTATATTTTTCAATACGAAATTGGAAACGAATTGGATTTGAGTGGGTATTTGGTCTTCCACATGCTTGACAACCATTAATCACTTGATCATAAATAATACCACTTCCAAAACCAGCTTGCACACTTAAACGAGACCACATCGATGAACGATTATTTTGGACTGAATTACTTGAAGAATTTGAAGTATTACTCAAATTACCAACACTAATAGAAGAAGAACGGTCTGGACGATTCATTTCTGGTGATGATGGCTTTGAGTTTGGAGATATTTCTTGTAATAAAAGGGAATTAGTAGCAATTTCTTCAGTTAACCTTTTCCATGAAATTTTTGGATTTGAACCGAATCTTAAACATGGCATAATATCATCTTCCAAACAATTTTTCATATATGGTATACTATGTAATTTGCTCATTCTAACATTGAAAGCTGAGCTAATGAAGTCTTTAAATTCAGCAAGTAAAAAGGTATCAATATTATTAGCTTCATAGGCAAGTTGTTCTTCATCAGAAATTCTAGAAATGACAGCCATACGCCTATTATCTTCCATCATTTTTTTATTTGTTATATTTTCAAAATTAATTTCTTCCATTTTTTTACGCAACTCACTTAACTGTTGATTTTGGGTATCTAACTGATATTGAGAATCTTTTAATTTGCCTGTAATAATTTTGTTGATTTTTTCAACTTTATGACGTTTTCTTGCTTCATCCGCAACTAATTTATTTGCTTCTTCAAATAATGATTTGGTTAAATCTTCTACTTCATCTTGTACTGTTTGTTTTTCTTTTTTTAATGACTCAGCATTTCCTTTTATGTTATTTAATTCAGTCTTAAGCTCATCTATTATTTTTTCTTTTTCTTCTAAGGAATTTTGTAACTCTTGGACTTTTTTCTCCAATTCTTCTTTTTCATTTATACAATTAACATGTGCTAACATCTCCTTGTGAAGAACTGAACGAGTAGAATTTAATTTTTTATAAATCAATACTTGCTCATCTTTTAATTTATTTATTTTATCATTTTCCCTAAGTGAATCATCCAAACCAGAATTTATTCTTCCTTTTGGAAGAAGAGCATATTCTTCAATAGTATTAAATAATTTTATTTCATCTTCGGTATATTCAAATATTTTTCTATATTTATTTAAAGATTCATTATTCACTATAGTATTACCAGTGAAATAAGATGAACCTATTGATTCTTGTGAAGTATTATTATGTGAAGTATAACTATTATTAAGGTTATTATTACTATTATTTAAATCTATATAAGATTTATTTGGAAAAGTTTCTGAATATCTAATAGTTGGAACATAAGGTTTTTCTGTATGATTATTATTATTATTATTATTATTATTATTATTATTATTATTATTATTATTATAAGATCCTTCAGAATATATAGAAGATGGCTTACGATTAATTGATTTATTTGAAGATTCAATTGAAGGACTTAATATTTTCTTTGAAGAATCTAAAATTCTTTCTTTTAAATGAATTAACATGTCTGTAGTTTGTTTGAAATCAGATGGAAATTCACTAGTATCCGAATTAAACTCATCCAATATATCAACTGGAAGAGCTGAAGTAGATAACGATAACGAAGACTGAGATGAAGTACCAAATAAAAAATTTCCATTTGTATTTATAGGTACTTTTAAACTTGATTCGATTATTATCTTTTTGTTAGACATATCAGACCCTTTTTCTTTAATCAATTTTTCTTCTTTTTTCACTTCTATTGTCTCATTTTCAGTTTCATTAATAGAATTTGGTATATTATTTACATTGGAATTAGATTTTATTTGAGTTTCTATTTTTGTTGTATTTGATATGCTTTCTATATTATTGTTATTAGATGTATAATCATCTTGATTATTATCATTAATATTATTCATTATTAATTTTTATTTTTAACTTTAAATTTTGATTTGAAAAATTAATTTATTAATGTACAATTAATTTTTAATTAATTAATTATTATTTAGTATAAGATATATTTTACCTTTATAATATTTATATATTTTTATTTTATTATTTTTTTTTAATAAAAATAAATAAATATTAAATTAGAATTGTTTATTAATATTATAAATATTTGTAAAAATATATATAAACATTTATAAAGAAATTGAATTGTTTTATCCCTTAATTATAGGTTTCTCTTTAATTTTAAATTTCGTAGCTTTTTTAATCTTAAATATATATTTAATTTATTAAATTAAATACTAATAAAATTGCTTTTATAATTGTTTACTTATATTAATTTATTTTATAATATTATAGTTCATTAATATACCAAAATTTAGATTTTTTTTATTATAATATAAAATTTTATACTGTAATTTATTAAATTAAATATTAATTATTTGATAAAATGTTCTTTCCTTCCTTCTTGTTATTTTAATTATTTCTTTATATAAAAATAAGGAAAGTTTTATATTGGAAAATAATAATTTAAATTATGCTTGTTTTATACTGTTATTTTATTGTTAATTTTATTTAATATACAGTAAAAATGTAATTTAAAATTCTGATAATATTTTATAATTAAGATAATGCACTGAATAAATATATGTCATAGTTAATATTATATAAATATATCCAGTTAACTTGATATTTTTATATTTAAATATTTTTAAATTTTTACTATTTTATTATCTACTATAGGGATTTTAATGGTATCAATATACAGTAACATTAAAGTAAAGCCAATGAAATTATTTCTATATAACAGTATAAAAAAGAATATTAAAAAATTTATAAAATTTTTTTTTAAATAAACTATTGAATTAAAAAATTGTTAATCCCAAAATTAATAAATAATATATATATTACAATATTTAAATTTAATTATTTATGAATTTTAATAATTTATTATTTATTTATTATTTATTATTTATTATTTATTTATTTATTATTTAATTATTTTATTATTTATTATTATTTAATTTAATTATTTTATTATTTTATTATTATTTATTATTTATTATTTATTATTTATTATTTATTATTTATTATTTATTATTTATTTATTATTTATTATTTATTATATATTATTTATTTATTATTTATTATTAATTATTAATTATTTTTATTTTTTATTTTATGTATATTTAATTTATTAATTTAATTTTTTTTTTTTTTTTGGATATGAGGGGAGGACAATGGAGCCTCTAATCTCACCCTAAAAGATTAGACTTTCAATGGATTCTTTACCATAACTTTTGGACGTTGAATCATCTCTCTAATCAAGGCTAATATGATAGATATTCCTTATCCACTGCTTTATACAACGGGCTTCTTTTCAGGGATCTCTTGAACCATTATCGAGGGAGGAACAACTACTCTAATCACTAATCCTCTCATAGATCAAGTGCTCTCTGTACTAGCAATTATATACTTTAACAACAGAAACACATGGACATGGCGAGCGAACATCTAACTTCATTTATTAGGGAAAACACCCTAGAAAAATGAAAAATGTCTTATGTAAATTCAAGAGGTAGTCGTGGGATCGATCCAAAAACTTTTTGTGTGTTTGTCCAAGGTATTAATGTAATAATTTAATTATTTATTTTATTATTCTTAAAATATCTTAATTTAAAGTATATAAAATTTCTTACTATATAATCGAAATATTTCATTTTAAAGATAAAGTTTTTTTTATTATTTAGAATTAATTTTATTATAAAATATTTAATTAGAAAATTCGTAAAAAATTTTATATTAATATCACAAAAATATTCCATGAATATTGAGGTCAAGGTGTTTCTAACTCTTCACATTCATTGATTATAGCCTATTTAAATTAAATTTATCCTTCAAATCTGTATGATTTTTTATTTGCTTTACTATTTTGTCGTCAATATTCTTGGTAATGGTAGATCAAATGATATACAAAATATACAAAATGATTAGAATAAGTCCCATAAAAAAATCTAGAAAAGAAGACGCTTTTCATAAATAGTTGAATAACATTATTAATATATTTCCTTCATAACCAGAGCTTATAGATAAAGATTTTAAAATTAAGAAAGAGATATAGTACTAACTAATATTATTCATAACCTTCATTTTTCTTTTTAAGATTATTTAATTATTTTTCATTAGTAATGAGAAAAAAAAAATAATGAAAATATCATCTATAAATTAAATTGCTATTAAAATTCTAGAAAATTAGGACATTATAGTATTTAATGTATAAAACTAATAATAATAATAATAATAACAATAAGCCTCAGGTTATATTCTATACAATAAAAAAAGAAAAGTTAATGTGACATTCATATTTTATAAAAAATGTATTTAATTTTTAAAGTAAATAAAATATTAAATAATGTGTATAATTTTAATAATTTATTAATTAAAAAAAAAAAAAAAAAAAAAAAAAAAAAACATAAAAATATAAAAATTTTCATTTTTTATAAAGATTATCAAAGAGTATTTATAAGTAAGATATGTATTTTTATTTTTATATATTATTTATATTATTATTATTATTACTTATTTAAATTTTAAAGAAATTTTAAAATAAATTATTTAAAATAAATTATTTAAAATAAATTAATAAATTATGTTAAATCAAAATTATTATCTTAATTGATAAAATTAATAATAATAAAATAAAAATAATAAAAAAAAAAAAAAATAATAAAAATAAAAAATAAAAAACTTTTTACTTTTTTTTTTTTTTTTTTTTTTTTTTTTTTTTTTTTTTTTTTTTTTTTTCATTATATACATTAACTGTTCAAAAAAAAATGTAGATGTCAAAAAAATAATTTATTAAGTAAATACGCTTTTTAAATTTTAAGAATAAATAATAAATTATGTAAATTGAAACTAAAATCTCTAACGATGTTTAATATAGAGACTAGAATGATTGTGATTTTATTTAATTTATTAATATTATTTATTAAAAATATTTTTTTATTAAATTTTATTTGTTTTTTATTTGCTTATTAATTTGATTTTTTTTTTTTTTTTTTTTTTTTTTTTTTCATTTTATATTGTTGATTATATTAAATTTTTAATTTTTTGGTATTTTCTTCAATATCTTTATAATTATCGAAATTAACGTTTCTGTTGTTCAAATTTGAATTATTTTGATCTAATGAAGTATAATTCATTTCTTCTTCACCATCATCTTCAGAACAAATAGAATATTCTTCATCTTCCTCTAAAAAGTCATCTATAATTTCAGGGCCAAAAGGATCTTCATCTAAAATTGAATTTCGATGATGCCTATAATTTGTATCAACCTGTATTATATAAAAAAATATGATAGGTATATAGGTATTATTAATATATTTAAAATAAACAAAAATATCCCCTTTTAATATTATTTATATTTTTTTATTTTTATATGTATTAATTTATTATTATTATTATTATATATAAATATAAATATATATATAGTATTAATTTAATATATATTAATATTATATATATAAATAAATCTATTCATTATAATTTTATTACAATCGTTTTAATTTTAATATTGCATTTATAATATAATTTACATTTAAATATATAGGAAAAAACTTACAAGTTTTCCTTTATGCATTTGATAATTTTGACATGATAACTGATATTGTTGAGCTTGCATTTCTTCATAAGCTAATTGTTCATACGTTCTTTCTGCAAATTTTTCCCATCCTCTGTATAATTTATTAATAACAATTAAATTTATTATTATTATTATAATTATTATTATTATTATTATTATTATATTTATTTAACATACTCTAATTTAATTTTTTTTTCTTCTTCGTCAATATTAATATTATCACTTGAAATCCCTTCAACAATCCAAACTTCATTAGCTTCTCTAAATAATGGATCCATACATCGTAAATGCATTTCATATTTTTTAATATCAAATAGCATATCAAAGAATAAAGGTGTGTTTTTGGAGCGTTTTAAATCTGAAAGAGTAATTATATTTTTATTTTCTGGCTGAATCATATCCAAACTTTTTATTATAATTAAAATATGATTTATAATTGTTTATAAAAAAAAAGAAAATTATAATTTATTATTTAACACTTTTAATTAAAAGCACTAAATAAAAAATATTAATATTAAATATATGTGATTTGATATACTAACAGGTAACATAAAAAATCATTAAAAGACCAAATATCAACAGTTCTCCATTCAATCATTCTTTGATATTGTTCTATCCAAAATTGTTCAATTTCAAAAACACTAATAACACCATCACCATCTAAATCAAGACATCTAAACCAGTATTCAATAGCTTGAGTTGTTCCTTTATCTTCAGCTGATAATATAAACCCTTATATAATATTACGAATAATATTAATTTATTTATTTAAATTTTAAATAGTTTTATTCTAATTAATAATTTGATTTTGAATTTTTTTAAAATTAATATATAAATTAATATATAAGAATCATACAAATAAAATCTTTGTATAGCATAATGTTTGGATCATCTTCTTTATTATAATTTTTTAATAAATTTCCAAAAATAAGATTTTTATTTTTAATACTAACATTTCTAAAAGCTTCTTGTAATGAAGAAAAATTATCAGCTTTAGGTAGATTACTATTTAATTTTCGATCATCAATTTTATCTCTCCACCCTGACTTCAAAATTTTTCCATCATTTGAAGTAATTTTTCCATAACCTTCAATAACTCTATCAATCATAATTGGTGTCATACTGAACTGATCGTATTTAGCTAATTCATTTCTATTAATTTTCATATCATGATCTTTATCTAATTCCCAAAATTTACAATAAATAACATAAAAATGCTTATATGAAAATATATCTCTGTTCTATTTTACAAAATTTATAGTTAAAAATAATATTAATAATAATAATAAAAAGAATGAATAAACTTATAAAATTATAAATTAATTATTATGTAAAACTATTTATATACTATAATAATATAAATTTTTTCATACAATATTAATATCATCATCTTCATCTTGTAAATTAATTAATTTTTGAGTGAATTTAACTTTTCTAAATTCATTTAGAGTCATACGTTCATTCCAATTTCTAGGTTTACTATAAAACAATCTTGATATAACAGTTTCAGCTATTATTATTATTGTTTAATATATTTATTATTATTATTATTAATCAATCAATAAATTTTAATTAATTAAATAATAGTTATTAATATTCAAGATTTCGGTATTTATTTAAAGAGTTTACTAACTGTATCTATTTTGGAATATAGGCATATTAGATAAAAATTCTAATCCTGGATGATACTGTACAACATCTATATTAAATATTTTTGTTTTAACCATATTTTATTTAATATTTATTTATGTATCATTAATAAAATGAATTATTTATAAATTTTATTTTATTTCATTTTATTTCATTTATTTTTCAAATTATAATGTACCATTAATAACAATATAAAAATCTTCTTGAATTAAATAATCCTCTTTTCCTCTATATTTTTCTCTGTTATTTGGTTTTAATATTGAAAATATTATTGAATCTAAATTAAAATTATTGCTTTTTATTTCTGTCCATACACTTTTATTTAATAGAATTATATATCATATATTGATATAGTTAATTATTAATGTGAATAATTTTAATTTTTTATTTATTTATTAATTTTCTTAAAAATTCACCTTTTGAAATTTTCAAATGAAATTTTTAATTGTGAAATATCATCTACATCACCACCAACTTTTTTAAATAATGCTGCACTAATGTATCTTGGTAATTCACATTCTTCAGTGATTTTCCAAAATTCTTGTTCATTTAATTGGTTTGATTTTGATTTAAATATTAACTCAATTTTATTCTATGAATATATGATTTAAAAATTAATATTTTCTCAAATAGATATTTTTTTTATTTAAAAAATAAAATTATATAAATACATTAAATATAATATTTAATATTTACAAGCTGTTCATCTAATTCTTTTTTAATATTTTTATCAAGAGGTGATCCTTTTGGAAAGTAAAATCTTGGTATTGTTGATTTCTAAAATCATAATTATTTTATATTTATTATTATTAATATAAATATATATTGTTTTCATTTTTTTAAGTGGTTATCCACTTCCATTATTTAATTTTATGCCTACTGAATTTATAGATATATCCACACCAGAATCATATTTCTTGGCTTTTGTGTAAAGTGGAAACTCTTCATCTATTATATATATAAATTAATAATAAAAATTAATATTGAAAAACAATTAATAAATATATAAATATATATATGGATATGAATTTATTAATTTTGCTTTAAAATATTAATATTAATTTAATAAATTAATAACCTTGAATAATTTCTTCATTATTTAAATTTTTATTTAACACATTTTTTGTTTGTTCTTCTACTAAAATATTATCCATAGTTTTTTCAGTGAATGACTCGTTATTACTATCTTTATTAATTATATTTCTTTCTGTAATCGATTCAGTTAGTTCTGTTTCGTTTTTAGTACTGGATATACTTTTATCTTTAATTTCTTTTTCTTTTATTTCTATATCACAAAGATTCTCTTTTCTTAATGAAGTTGATAAATTATTAATATATGAATTTTTGCTAGAATCTATTTTTCTCAATTTTCTCCTTTCTCTACTTGAAGTTTTCACCAGAGTAATGATTTCCTTATTATCTTTATTTTTATTGCTTATATTAAAAGTTATTGATTTAAATTTGTTATCAATATTAGAATTTGAATTATTAATTATTTTAGTATCACTTATATTATTATTATTTTTATTTTTTAAATGGTTTTTTCTATCACTACTTTTATAAATATCTATAGAGAATATAAATTTTTGAATATCCAAGAGTTCGTTTCTTTTCTTTTCACTTGCTTCAAATTTTTGTAAATACGGATTAAAATAATTGTATTTTATGTTATTCAAAATTTCTTTTTTTATTCTAATTTTCTTAAGGTATTTATCTAATATCTTCTGTGTATTTGGTAGACTAATCCAATGCAAAAATAATTCATTAATTTGTAGCTCTGGTATTACTTCTATTAAGGTTGAATTATCAATACAACCTTCTCCGTCACTTTCCTCCTTTTCTTTTTCGTAATTTTTATACTGATTAGAATCAGTACTTGCAATATTATTATTAATTTTCTGAAACTGAATGATTTTATTTCTGTTTTTAACTTGTTTTTCTTTTCTTTCTTTTTTTTTTTTTTCTAATAATAGCATATCATATGAATAAAAAAAAAGATAATTATTTATGAAATTTTATATTTTAAATTTAAACAATATTAATATTTAATTTTTATAAAAAAAAATAGGAAATAATAGATATTAATAAACAATATTATTTTATTTATAATTCTTTATTAGTTGTGATAATTCATACATAAATATTTTTTTTACTAATTAATAAAAAAATATATTACTATTAATATAAAATTTAATTTTTATTATTTATAACTTTTTACCTTATATGTATATAATTAAAAAAATTTTTTTAAATAATAATAAAAATATTTCATAAAGTTTAATTTATACATTTAAATCAATTTATTCATTTATTTATTTTTATATATAAATAGGTGATATAAATAAAACAAATTTAAAATATATGATATATATATACATATAATCCTTAATATAAATAAAATATTGAATTGAATATATACTATAAACAATATAATTTTTTAAAACTTTAAAATTTTATTTTTTTTACAATTAATTTATATATAAATAATTATAAATAATTGAAATAAAAAAATAGTACTATGTTTTACACTTTTAAAAAAAAAATAAGATGACTTTTGAACATTAAATAAAATATGTTACGTCGTATTATATTTATTTATATATATATAATTCATATATATAGTTTTTTTTTATTATTCAGATAAAGGCTCAATGAAAAAATAATCAAGTTTATATTCATATTTAAAATAAAATATGAAATATTACATAATATAATTTATCTAATTAATTTTTCAATAATAAAAAACTCTAAATATTTTAATACACTCCGATTACTATCAATATTAATGTTTTATAATTATTATTAATATTTAATATTATTAATATATTATTATTATTATTAGTATTATTATTTTATTATTGTTATTGTTATTATTATTATTATTTATTATTATTTATTATTATTATTATTTATTATTATTATTATTATTATTATTATTATTATTATTATTGTTAGAATATGTGAAATGTATGAAAAATAACCATAAATTCATAACTCTTAACAATTATTATTTATTATTATTATTTTATAATTATTTTATTTATTATTGTTTTTGTTTTTACAAATACTACATTTACAAAAAAATGTTTACATTATTACTACAATTTAAGAAAAAATTTAATATAATTATCCAATCATGCTTAAACCTCAAAAACATATATTCCCATTAAGTCTTTTATATCTTTATTAATTACTTATAATTTTAATAATAAAATAAAACATTACTAAATAAAACTATCATTAAAATAAAAATTTTAAAAATTATAATTTAATTATTAAAGATTCATCATAAATTAAATGAATAAAGTTTAATATATAGAATTCAAATAATAATGTTTATTACTTTTTTAATTTTTTTTTTATGATAAATATAATTATTCGTAAATTTGAATTTGAAATATATAATATTATAATTTGAATTTGAAATATATTAAAATTATATCCTATTAAAAATTTTAAAGACTCAATATAGAAATAATAATTCTAAAAAAATTATAATATTTACATTATATAATATTTAATATTAAAAAAACATATAATATTTAATATTAAAAAAAACTTTAAATTATCAAAAAATAATAATAATAATAATAATAATAATAATAAAGTAAAAATAAAAAATTTAGTTTTTGATGTATGATATTAATTAAAAAAAATTATAATAATTTAATAATATATAAAATAAATTTTATATTAGAAAAATAGGTTAAATAGTAAATTAAAAGTAAAATAAAAACAATTGTAATTGAATAATTCTTTTTAATATTTATATTTTATATGAATTAATTTTAATATTTATAATAAAAATTAAAATTTCATAAAATAAAATTCGAAATAATTAAAAAAAAAATAAGTTATTTTTTGCTTAAATTATATAAATTATATTGATAAAAAATAATTAATATTGATATAAATAAATTAATTTTCAAAATTAAAATCAAATAAAATTAATTATTTTAACATATAAAATAAATATTATTATAAATATTATAAGAAAATCTAATTGAATTACAAATAATTCATATAAATTTTAAATAATAATTATCATAATTATATAATTAATAATTAAAATCAATTAATAAATACATTTAAATAAAATATAATTTATATAAAAAAAAAGTTAAATAAAATTTTCATTTTAAATTTAATTAAATAATTTAATTAATAAAATATGTAATCTGTATTAATTATTATTATCATAAGGTATTTGATTCTAATAAAAAATAGGACTTTAATTATAAATTTAATTAACAATAAGCCAATTCTATATTTGCTATAGAGTATTTTATTTTATTTATTTATTTTTTTTTTGTATCTTTTATAATTCTAAAATTTAAAATATATATAATATTAAAAGATAAAGTAAAATATAATAATATAATAATCTAATAAAATATTTTAAATATTTTTTAAATATAAAATTAATTTAACAATATTTTTAAAACAAAAATTTAATAATAATTACTGAAATAAAAATTAAATTTAATAGTATAATAGTAATTAATAATAAAAAACATAACATTTTAATTATATTAAATAAATATGCAGAGATATGCATTACCTAAAGAAATTAATCCTAAGAAGGAACAGTTAGACAACAAACATTGGAGAAAAAATATTACAAAACAATCATATCTTCCCACGAGATCTTCATCAAGAGCAAGTGAATCTTCAAAAACTTTAATAAATAACAATGTTCAAAATAAAAATAATTCTTTTAAAAAGAAAAATAAATCTATACCACATTCGCCTTCAAAGCGAACTTTTAGTAATGATATCATTTTAAAAAATCATGACTTGATACCTTCAAAAAAAAATTCTGATAACGAAAAAAAAAAAGATTTAACACTTGAAAAATATAGAAAGATGTTGGCTAAATATGAAAGTAAAGATTCAGAAGATAATAATAATAAATATATAAATTCAAAAGAATTATCTGTTGAATCATTAGAAAAAAAACCGTTAAATTCTTCAGAAGATAATACTGAATTCAAAGAAAAAGCCAAATTAGTATCTGCAATACATAATAAAACTACAGAAATTAATGATAGAAATGACACATCTCATTCAATCGAACAAATTAATGATAAATCTTCACGGCAATTTTTAATGACTTCATCAAATTCTAAAGCAAATCTATCACCGTCTTTTCGTACATTAGATGAACTTCAAGCTAAATTACAAAGTACTTTAGAAGATGGTGATAGAATCTTAGAAGAAAATGAATTAAAATGTTTAAAGCAAGAAAATAAACAATTAAATATTGATTTAGAAAAGATGGTAACAGAAAACGAAAATCTTCAGGAACAGTTAGCCTCTTATGCAGAATTGGAAAAGGAATTTAGTGAATGTATGATTAGGTTAAAGAAAATGACTATGGTAGTTAATGCAAAGGAAAAAGAAGTACAAGAATTAACACAAGAACGAGAAAAAAATAAAAATATTATATATCGTATGAGAGAAAGAACTACAGATTTAGTAACAAAAAATAATGAACTTTTTAATTCAAAATTAAAGTTAAAATATGAGTTAGAATTTATAAAAGAACAAATGGAAATTAAAACTCAAGAAATGGAGAAAGTAATTAAGGAAAGAAATATTGCACAAAAACAAGTAGATGAATTAAGAAATGAATTAATTGAAGTAAAAAATGAAAATGAAAAAAATGAAAATGAAGAGAAAAAGAGTTATTGGGGATTTAAACCATTTGGTTTTTGAAATTAAGATAATATTAAAAATATTAATAAATTATATATTTTATTTCATATTTAAATTAATAATATATTATCTTTAATAGAAATTAATAAATTTTGTTTAATAATATCATCTTAATAAAAATTCAATCTCATAAATTTAATAAATTTTAAATAATAAAATAAAGATAAAAAAAATTAAAAAAATAACATAAATAAAATCAAATTTAAATAATATAAAAAAATTAAAAGAAAAAATAATAATTTTAAAAATAAAAGCATTTAATATTTAATAATTATAAAAGAAATATTAGATACTTTTATTTTTTAAATTAAAAATTTCATTTTAATAATAAATAATTATAAGAAAATCAATTATAATTAAATGAATATATCTATATTTTATCTAAAATTTATATTAGTTTTATTATTAACAAAAAATTATTAACATTACTTCATGTAATATTCATATATAATAAAAATTATAAATGCATCATTCATAATTATATGTTATTCATAATATTTTTATGTTCTACTTTAAATATTTTATATCCTTTTTATTTTATAATTATTAATAACTAAAACATTAAATAAATTATTAATTAAAAATTAATTCAAAAATGTTATTGTATTTAATTTCTATACTTTCGGAAAATTTTGGGTTAATATTTAATTAATTTTTTTTTAATTTTAAATATAAATAAAATTTTTGTAAATAATTATATACTCTATTTTAATATCCTTAGTAATTATTATTATATTAGAAAATAAGATTTGTATCTGATTAACTTTATTTATTAATTATAAAGAGTTACATGTTTTTATATTGATTAAGGCTTATGTAAAAATGGATACAAATTGTATGTATTTATATATATTAAATGTGGCTTAACGATATAAAAAATAACTTAATACATGAATACTATTAGAACTATTATATTAGTAACCTAATTATTCAGTAGTGAATAAATGGGTTTACTGGAGAATATGAGTATATAAAATTATTCTATTCTATAATATTAATCACATGATATTATTAAACTATAAATTATTTCTTTTCTAACCACACTTCACTTTTTCATAAATACAATAATCTTACATTATATTAATTCTATAATTCAATTTTAAATATTGCTAAAATAATTTCTTAAATATATTTGTAATTTAATTATTTCCCTCTGAAACTAAGTATAATATTATTACACCATTTATACTAAATGTACCTAAAACATCTCTTATTATATATGGTTTATATACCTTTTATATGATGGAAACCTTCCTCTTGAAGGGTGATATTATGCCATCCCAATCTGTGAATACCTCTTATGTAATAAGATTTACATCACTTTCAATCCCTTCTAGATAAGCGCTAACTCTTATATATTTTCGCTTTATAGCTTTAGCTTTAACTATTACAACAAATCCTTAATTATATATATCGGCGCACTTTATAAATCATAATCTTGGGTTATTAAAATTGATTGCATTTATAGTTATTTATATTATTCAAGCCATTTAAACTTATTAAGTAAATAATATAAATTGTCTTATAATTGATAATGATTCAACATTTCAATTAATTTCTTCTTGTAGGTTAATTTTTGCTAATTTTCACTATTAGGCTTCTTAATATGCAAATGTATAATTTAGTCATTTTAGTATCTTGAGAAATATTAGTCTTATCATGTAAATTTCGATTTTCATTTTCTTCTTTTTGATATTTTAAATCTTCTTTCCTATTAAATCAATCTTAGTTACTAAATGATATCCTAAAAAAAATTTTTTTATGTGTTAATTAATTTATAATTGATACTTTCTCATATTCGTTTATTTTCTTAATTTAAATTTTTATATATGATCATAATTCCCCTTAAATATAAAAAATTAAGAAGTAAATATTTGATTTGAATATATATGAAAATTATCGGTAAATAAGTATTGCCAAATAAAAAACATACTGTACATGAAAGTATTCAGAAAATATGATGATATATGTAAATATCTTCATTTATTAGTTTATGCATTAATGTAAACGGTCAGTTCTGTTAAATAGAATATTAACCAATTGGTGGGCAAAAAAAATACACAATATTTAAAGGTAATATGAGGAGTCTTACTACAACCACCGCTTCTGTAATAAGTCGACATCACGAACATTCCAAGAATGTTATCAATATATATAAATATTTATGTTGTATCATAGTCATCAAAATTAAATTGGAGCCCTTTCAAAAAAGGTGTTATACCACTGTCGATGAAACCCTTTCTAATATATGTAGATCTTACACCATCCTTTATAATTCTTAATATCTATTTCCTATAAATAAAACTTATTTCACGCTAAGTTAAATCATGATATATTGTTTTAATAAAATTGAATATACCCATTTCACGCAAGGTATTCAATTTATTTCAATTTACATAATTGAATTGAAGAACATGCTTATTTCAAGTTAAATATTTCTTTCATAAATATGACATCCTCCTTCGAATACCCACATTGTAGTTAAGCAGTAACTATTAAGTTTATTCGGATATAAAAGTATATATGTTGATATCTATACTTCAATACTTTAAGTTGATTGTAATACAATATTTGAGGGATAGATTAACCATATGATCATCATGTCATTTATCTTTTACAAGTAGCCTGATATTTTAAATAACTAAATTCAAATTGTTATTCATTTAAACTATATGTTATCTTCATCAATGATTAAACATTCTGGAAGAATAATATGTTTATATTATTCATAATTATACATTGTGAATGGATAATTAATTAAGCATCAATGTAAATTATTTTTACCTTTTATTGTATGATATACATAATCATTTAAAGATATAATATATGATATTTTACATATTCTTATTTCTCTTGATTTTCTATTAATATTTGTATCTTATGTATAAATACAATTCAAATGTATAAAATTTGACTATATATAATAATATGAATCTTTCAAATGCTTGAGATAATTATTAGTTTTTATAAATATTTCTTTTACATAAAATAATTTCTTTTCTCTCTTCATTTCCAATATTATTTAAAAAATATAAATTCTTAAAATACAATAGATTAAAATTCTCATTATTTTTATGCTATTTATTACATGAAGTATAATTAATATTATACTTCATTATAAATTTTAAACAATATTTTCATGTATAAATTCATGAGAAGATTTTTGCAATGTTTTTTGTTTATTTTGATGTAAATAATAATTTCTAATTGATTATTCTTAAATATAATAATTTGTTTTATATAAGATTACTAGATCGTTCTATTGTGATGTTTATTAAGTCTTAGACATCATTATCAATAGGGAAGTTCAAAATCTTTTTTTTTTCTGAATCATCGTATATATTTCCATCTTTATCAAAATATACTGCATCAATTAAATCTGATTCATTAATAATAATATATATATATGAATAATACAATTTATATACCATCATTTTATCATTTTAGTTTAGTTGTTTTAATAAATTGAATTCACTTCAATAATATTTTCTGTTAATATTGTATTATGGGAAAAATTTTTTAATATTATGTAATAATTAAATATTAATAAAAATAAAAATAATAATAAACTAATTAAATAATCTTTCATATTATATATAATAATAAAAGTATTTTCGAAATTATAAAAGCATATCTATAATTATTTTTAATTATCAAGAAAAAAATTTAAAAACTACTGTATTTCTTAATATAAATATTAATGATAAAGAAAAAAAATAATAATAATAAATTAAATAATATTCTTTAAAAAAGTTTTTAAATATGATATATTATTATATTATATATTTCTATTAGTTATTTTGTTTTGTTTTTATTAATAATTATGTTACATTATAATTTTTATAATTTCTTAATTACTACATTTCTAATACTTAAAATACTTCTCTATCTATTTATTTAATTAATTTTATTTTAAATTAATTTATATTCAAAGAAATGCAACATCAATAAAAATAATATACCATATTAAATATATATATATAAATATTTTTATCTTAGCTAGTTCATTAAGAATTTTAGAAACTACTAAATTTTTAAAAATTTAAAAGTAAAATTTTTTCAAATTTTGAATAGAAAGTATAGTATTATGATTTATTTAATTAATAATATTTGTATTTAAAAAAAAAAAAAAAAAAAAAAAAAAAAACTTAAATTAAAAAATAAATTAAAAATCATTTATTATTTGTATTATTTCTATTTTATGTTATTTAATTAGATCGATCTTTCTCTAAACTATAAATAATATTAATTATTTATATTAATATGGAAAAAAATCTAATTAAAATAATAGAATTTTTTTTTATGGATAAATTTATTATATAAAATTTTTATATTCCATATTGAAAGTTACTATTAATTTAAATTTTACTAATATATCATTTTATGTATAATATTGATTGATTTAATTATTAAAATTTATTATTGTTAATTTAAAAAAAAAATAAATTTTAATATTAAAAAATAAAACCTTTTTAAATAATTATTGAATTTACTATACATTCTATTTGATAAAATAAATTATCCACCGTAAAAATCCACTATAAAAAAAAATAAGAAATTATTATTTTATATATAATTTTATTAATTTATACAGAAATTATATTTATTAAGTTTATTTTGCAATGAAAAGATTAGTTTTATTTTTTTTATTTAATAATAATTAATTTTAAAGTGAATTTTGCTTCAAGAAAATATAACCATTAAATTGTATTCATTTTAGAATTTTGAATAATTAATAAATAATTTCTTGCTATCTTATTTTTATTATATTTTATTTATATATATTTATATATAGTTTTATATTTATAAATTATTGTAAATAAAAACAAAATGAGTATTGATGGCGATTTTGAAGTTGATGATTTTGGTGATATTATAGATCAAAATTTATTTAAATTAGCAAAAAAAAATAATAAAAAAGAGAACTTTGACTGGGAAAATGATGACATAGAAGAAAATATAAAAGATAGATTAGCGAAAGGTACTGCGTAAGTATTTAATTTTTAAATAAATAGATCTCTGTATATATATATATATATTATTGATATAATACAAGTAAATATAATATTAAATCAAATATTGTTTTAGTTTTAGTAAATAATTAAAACATAAAAACATATACATATGTATATAATAGAATTCATATTTTATGATAGTTATTTTTTAAAAAAAAAAAAAAAAAAAAAAAGAGTATAATTCTTTATTAATATAATATATCATTGTATTTATAAACGAATGGAAATTGATAAACTTTAATATTAATTTTACTAGAATGATAAGAGCTTATTTGGATTTATCGTCACTTTGGTCAATGGTTGTATCCCTTATATATTTAACATGCTTTATAGCAATATTTTTCCTATTAGATTTATTTTATATTGAGGATTCTAATGGTACAAGATCCCCAAAAAGAAAAAGATTTGTGAATAGATTGAAAAATATTGTTAGTAAAAGTTACTCTGATGCAGCCTTAATTGTCAGAAATAGTTCTGATACTAAAAGGCTTGCAAAATTAATTTTTGAATACTTAAGACCATCAGATGAAGCAAAGTTTTTAACACTAAATGACTTTATTCCATTCTTCAGTAATCAAGATCAGGCACAACGTGCATTTAATATATTTGATGTTGATAGAAATGGAGATATTAGTAAATTTGAAATAATAAATATTATTATTTCAATTTATAAAGAAAAAGATGATATTGAAAAATCTATGAGAGATTCTGGTCTTGCTTTAAGTATGTTTAACACTATATTATACAAAGATAAAATAATAATAAGAATTATAATTATATTAAGTTTATACATTATCACAAATTTTAGTGGTATATTAGTGTTATATAATGACTAAATATATTATTATATTACTATATTATAAATTGTATATTAAATGGTAATTATTAAAAAAAGAAAAATTGAATTTGATTATGAAATTTCTTTCTATTATTATTATTGGTTTAATTGGTATGGCAATGCTTACTGAAGGTTATTCGGTATGTTTATTGATATTTCATGTTATATTTATATATATAAATTTTATGAAATTAAGATTAGGAAGTTACTAATAGATATTTATTTTAGATAATATAAAATATATATTATTTATTATTTATTATTTATTATTTATTATTTATTATTTATGATTATATAGATTGTAATGATTTCTTTGGGTACTGTCTGGGCTAGTACTTTATTTGCAATTAGTGGAATCATTACGATGTTGAAAATATTATTTTCTTATTCGTAAGTAATAATTTTTTATTTTTATATAAGTCGTATTTGTTACTATATATATTTTTATTTGTAATTATATAGCTTTTTTTTTTTTTTTTTTTTTTTTTTTTATTTATTTATTTATTTTATTTTATTTTATTTTATTTTATTTTATTTTATTTTTTGAAATTTATTATATCAATTATTTTTTGTTTTGTTTTGTTTTGTTTTGTTTTTGTTTTGTTTTTGTTTTGTTTTTTAGCAATTAACTTTCGATTAATAAAAATTATATAATAACAAATATTTAAAAAATATAAAATAAAATTAAGTTTCATTAATTAAATTTAACACAGATTTCTCATCCATTTGATGTTGGAGATAGAATCCAAGTTGGTGGAGATGTTATATATGTTACAGAATTTGGTCTTATAAATACTGTATTCAGACGATCTGATGGTAGGGAGTTATATTGTCCAAATAAAGCAATATCAAATAAATTTATCAAAAATGTTAGAAGATCAGGTACTATTATAATTATATATGTCTAATCTATTAAACTATTGTGATATTATTTACGAAGTACTTAATTTTTAATGTAATTTATAATTTAATTATTCTCATAATACAATAATAAAATAAAGTTAAGTTTATGTATTTTTTATAATAATAATATAAATATGAAATATATTATAACTGTAAAGTTTGTTTTTTTAATTTAAACAAATTTTTATTTTATAAATTAAACTTTAATATTATTAAAATTGATAAATATGATAGGTTAAAAAATATATTAATATATTAATCTTAAATTTTAAAATTGAATAAATTTTATTTCCAATAAAATTTTCTTTTATTATTATTATTTCTTTAAAATATAAATAAATAATATTAATAATTAAAATTTTGTTACTTTATCTTTAACTACTAATGGATTATTTTTTTTTAAATCCTTTATGCCTTGTTGTTTATAATCATATGTACAATTATGACATTCACTATATCGATGAGCAGCACAAAATATTTTACTACATTTACATTTATAAGTAGCTGTTATTCTTAATTTTTTATTACAGAATTCACAGTTATTCTTTCTTTTTGTCTTAATATCCTTATTATCATCATTATATATAGTTATTTTCTTATATTGATTCTTATCATTATTTAAATTTTTAATTTTGAGTTGAGAGTTATTTTCATTTACACTGGACTTTTCACTTTTTTCCTTTTGACTTATATCAGGATTTCTTTCCAAAGTTTTCGAATCTTTTAGTGATTCTGTTGAAATAAAAGATTTTATTTTATCTATAGGAATATTTTCTTCGTCATAAAATAGTAAGTATTCATCATCAAAATTATTATTTTTTATATATTCTGCTTGAGACTGATTAGATTTTTCATAATCTGATATAAAATTGTTACTATCATAAATATACTCTTTAATAGAATTTTCTTTTATTTCATTATATTCTGTATTTGGATAATAACAATTTAATGCATCATGATTCTCCTCATCATTTCTATAATCATTAATAGAATATTCGGATTCCATTTTTTTCATTATTGAAGTAGTATTATACGACATCTCTATACTGTCGTAATTTAAGTAGTTAGAAGAGCGTCTTTTATGGTATTTTTGCAATTCTAATTTATTTATTCTTTTAGAATGCCTTATCTTTTTTTCATTAATATTATAACTTTGATTATCTTCTGTTATATATCTATCAATATTATCATCTAATGTAGATTCTTTACATTGAATTGTAATTTGAGGTTTATATATATGGTCATTTTTCGTTACTAAATTACTCTTACGAATATCTGGAAAACTATGAATATTATTAGTTAGTTTGAATTTATTTATTCTTCTTTCATATTGATTATTTTTTAATGATATTTCAGGTAAAGAAATAAAAGTTTTACTTTTTAGTTTAATTTTATTTTCATTTTTAGTTTTCTGTTCTGTATTATTTACATTTTCAAATGAATAATCTAATGAATTTAGTATCTCATAATTATTAAATGAACTTTTAAATACATCAGATTCAATTTGATTCGTATCATTATTTTCTTTTGTATTATTTTGATTTAAATCTTCATATATATTAAAGGAACTTTTTATAATATGAGGTGCAAATATCCTATTATAATAAATTCTATTGTTCAGAATAGTGTTCTCTTTTGAATTATTATTATTATTTTTTTCATTATATATATTATTATCATTTGTATTCTCATTATTACTTTCGTTATTTTTGCTAACTTTAAATATCGTATCAAAATTCGTGACAATAGGTATAGA
The DNA here is from genome assembly GCA_016946835.1 of Neocallimastix lanati (nom. inval.). Taxonomy (NCBI): domain Eukaryota; kingdom Fungi; phylum Neocallimastigomycota; class Neocallimastigomycetes; order Neocallimastigales; family Neocallimastigaceae; genus Neocallimastix; species Neocallimastix lanati (nom. inval.). The sequence continues at coordinate 571,422 of JACVTC010000091.1, read as the reverse complement.
TGTTGACGGATGTTCAGAATATAATTTATATTCTGAATTACTATTCAATGATTTTCCCTCTATAATACTACTGTCAATCGCATTATTACCTAAATATTGTGGGTTAAATATATGAGAATAAGATTTGATAGAACTATAATTTTTCTTTAAACTATAATTATTTTTATTATATTGATTATCGCTCTTGTATTCCCTTATTTCAATATTACTAAAATTATTAACACTTATTATGTCGTCTAAATTTCTCATTAATATATTATAAGGACATACTTCAGAATTTGAATTATTACTAAACTGATTATTAAAATATGAATGACATTTCTTATTATAATATTCCAGAAAACTTTTATCAAATAATTGTGAATCTGACTTTTGCTTTTTTATTGTTAAAATATTATTATTATTATTTTCTAATTTTTTAAAATTAAATATTTCTGATTTGGTTCGTTTTAATATTGAGTCATAATTTCTATACAATGAATATAAATTATACCTAGTGATATAAATATTATTTTCACTATTACTATTACTATAATTAAAATAATTTATTGGTGTATTTAGTGAAATACTAGTTGTTTGTTTTAAATTTTTATAGGTATTATTACATGAATTTATATTTATATTTGATTTAGTATCATTTTGACATCCATACTGATAATTACTACTTTGATAATTATGATATGATAAATCATCATCATTATAAGAATTAATAGAAGATTTAGAGGAATAAATAGAAGAATCAAAATCTTGAACAGCCACAGTTACATCATACCCATTTTTATTTACATGAATTGTTGAATTTTCAATCTTTTTTAATATATCATAATTAAGAGATATAGATCTATTATTATTATTATTATTATTATTATTATTATTATTATTATTATTATTATTATTATTATTATTATTATTATTATTATTATTATTATTATTATTATTATTATTATTATTATTATTATTATTATTATTATTATTATTATTATTATTTATGGAATCAGTGCTTGTTTTAGAAAATTGTGTATTAATAAAATTTAAGCTTTCTTTACTATATAAACTTGAATTGCTATATGATGAAGATAGAGACGTTGATGGTTTTGAAGATACTTCTGAAGATGATCTAGATTTATAATCTATTGAATTATAAAAATCAAAGAAACTAGAATCGAATGATTCATTTGAAAACTGATTGCTTGATTTTAAAGAAGTTTCAAATAAATATAAATAGTCTTTTTTCTTACACAATAATAGTACTACTGTATTATCTTTTCTATTATCAATGTGGTTAATATTACATAAACCTATTTAATTATCATTACATAATATATATTAGAGTACTTAGTTAATTTAGTTATTAAAAATTAAAAAATAAGTATTCTTCTTAATAAACTAAATTATTAATAAAGTAATAAAAAAAATAAAAATAAAAAGCATTACCATCAAATAATTTTATCATTAATTTTAAAGAAGCCTTATCTTCTATACCATAATCTTCCAATGTCATTGAATCACAATCAAGAATTTTATCTTGAAATATTAATATTTGAGTTTGTGATAAAATACCTTCTTTATCTTGAATTAAGTCTTTCATGTTACCAATAGTACACGAATTTAGAACTTTTATTGAAAATTGTTTTCCTGTTAATGTATTTATTGTTAAAACAATAACTCCTGATTTTTTGATATTTTTTATCTTATCCTTATTTGTGGCATTGCTATTATCTAGATTAATAACATTTGAATTTTTTTTATTTTTTTCTTTTTTCATTTCTTTAAACCTTTTATGTATTTCAAGTTGAGTTTTATTCAAGGTTTTACTATATAAACTCAATGTAGATGAGGAAGAATTTAATGTATTTGTTGAATAAAATGATGATGCCGATATATTGTTTTTATCTCTTGAATTTTTTTGACCATTAGATGAAACATTAGTCTTATTTTTTAATTCTAATTTTAAATTAGTTTCATATGTAGAATTTTCTTTTATTAAATTATCACTAGATTTTAGCATTTTTTCATTATTAAATGATATATCATTTTTATTTTTCATATCATCATTAGTAATAGTTTGAGCAGTAATTTTCATAGTATTATAACTAAACGAAGTGTTAATATTACTGCCATTATTTACAGTCAAATTAAGGTCATTTATTCCATATGTTTTATTATTAAATATTGTTTTCATATCACTTTTAATGTTTTTATCAAATGATTTTAGCTTTTCTGTGGAAATTTCATTTTTTGTAATATTTAATTTATTACAGTTGTTGTTACTTATACCATTTATTTTAATATTATTATATTTTGTTTCTTTATTGTAATTTTTATTTTGTTTAATTTTTGCTTCATTTATATCGTTATTTCTTATTTTTTCATTCATATTTTATAGTAATTATATAATTAACTGTGTTATTATATATATTATATAATATCTAGTATAATATATTTATATTGATTAAAACCAAGTAATAAATACTTTATAATGAATTTATTACATTTATAATATATATATATTTTATAAAGTATATATATATATAGTTTATTGATTTTTTATATCATGATTTACGGAATATTTATAAAAATTTTATTATTAATTATAGTTCAAGAAAAAAGTTAATATATATCAATTAATTAAATTAAAAAAAAATACTAATAATTAAGATTTTTATTTTCCAATTTAACTTTATGGGCAATAATTTCGTTATTTAATAGTTATTTCTTTGGTAGATTTAAAAAAAAAAAAAAAAAGGAACGAGACTCTATATATATATTTATTTATAGTAAAAAAAAAAATTTAAATATTTATAAAATAGAGTGTATATATAATAAAATAAGCTATTTAATAATATATATATAATTTAATATAATATTTATTATTTTTAAAGGTAAAATATTAATATATTAAATAATTTATAAAGATAGTTTAAAAAAAAAAAAAAAAACTTATTATTATAATTAATTATTAAATACTTGTTATTGCACATTAAATTTTAATTTCTGATAAATTGTCAAAATTAACTTTTATTTACTAAAAACGTTAGATTTTATAATTAAATATAATATTAATAGTTATGAAATATTATTTAGTAATTGGTTTAATAAAATGATAAAATTTCTTCAAAATAGTAGTTTATTTATATGTAAAACTAAGAATTCTTGATATACTTCATAACTTTTTTAATTGTATATTTAACAAAAGTGAAAGTAATTAATCCAAATAAATTTAATATATATGTTTATTAAATAAAGCACAATTTAACAATAATTTACAGTATATTTTTTTTTTATATGATAGATTAATTCAACATTCCCAATCTATTAATCATATATATATATTTTTTAATATTTATTTTAAAAAAAGATTATTATATTACTTATATGAATTAATTAAAATATTTTATTAAAATTTACAATTAACAAATTATAAAATATACATGCTTAAAGTTTCATTTTTATATAATATACCATTCTACTAAATTATCAATATTAGTTAATATATTTTTATATTAAATTTTTTTAACAAATTTTAGCAAAATCAGAATATATTGGTAATATCTTAGAAACGAAATAGTAAAATAAGATATATATTATGGATCAATGATAAAATACAATATATAATAATGGAAGTATTCAAAATTTAAATAAATTTTTAAATTTTTTATTTTTATTTTTATTTAATTCATTTATTCATTGTTATATTATATTAATAATAAAATTAAAAAACTTTAGTTATCAATTAAATAAATATTAATCTAATTATAAATATTATAAAAGAAATTATTTCCATTAATATATCATATTTTACATCTTTTACATCATATATTTTTAATATTTTTTTACTGAATTAACTTTTATGAACAACTTAGCTATATTGTTAATTGAATATCAAAGCTGTATTGTTAATTGATATATAAAATTTTATTTTTGTATTATTTATAGATATTTATAGAATATATCTTGTGATAGAAATATTTCTTATTATATAATTTTATAATTATAATTAAACTTTAATAACGTTAAAATATTAGACAACTGAAGTAAATATTACTGTCTTGTTACTAGATATTAGATAAATTAAGTTGTAAAATAATATTTAAATACAATAATTACTGTTATTACTTTTTGATTTTTATTATTATTATTATTATCATTATCATTATCATTATCATTATCATTATCATTATCATTATCATTATCATTATCATTATCATTATCATTATCATTATCATTATCATTATCATTATCATTATCATTATCATTATCATTATCATTATTATTATTATTATTATTATTATCATTATTAATATTATTATTATTATTATTATTATTATTATTATTATTATTATTATTCCCTATTATAAAAAATAATAGTATAGAAATACATTTATTATTATTTTTGTTTTTGTTTAACTTATAATAAGTTAAACAAAAATATTTTTTTTTATTTCCGGTGTGTACCGCCCTATGTCCCCCTCAAGACATGGGAATATTAAGGTAGTCACAACACTTTGTGGATAATAATCCCTACTAGCTGGACAGCTTTACTGTTTATTCAGTATTGGCCCTCTAACCATACATATTATTGCTGAGATTTTCTAGCACGATTTTTCTCGGAATGCTTTTTCGGTGCCTAACTCCCTAGAAACGAGGCTAGAGTAACATAACCCAATGAGTTACGTGCTAACCCACTTCGTAATAGTATTTAGTTAGCAGATTGATTATTCGTAGTTTAGCTATGAGCATGTGAACCCATATGCTAGGAATTCCCTCGTAAGTATATTAATGACAGTTAACCCTTTCAGGCCCACTGTTAGGACAGTATCTAGTCTTTATTACTCTGGAATATAAGAATATTATATATAAGGGGAGGGGACTTACCTGTAAACGGAAACCCTAACTACCATCTACCATAAAACCTTTTGTTCAGGAAAAACCGGAAAATGGTCAAAGGGCCGGATCGAACAAGGAGCCTTACGTATGATAGTCCGCAGACTAACAACCAGGATAGAACCTGGTTCAAATGATAATTTGATACAAAATATTTTATAATGAATATAAAAAGATATAAAATTTATTATTTGTTAAGTTTTGAGATAATTTGGTCATAACGATTAGTAAAGGTGCCAAATTATAATAATTAATTAATAATTTGAATTTACTCTTAATTAAAACATATTGTTATTAGTAAATTTTATAAATAAGTTTTTTATTTAAAATATAAGTTTTATTTAATATTAATAATATTTTATTACATTATTATTTTATATAATTATTACTATAATTTAAATTACAATAATCCTACAAAGGATTAATCAAAAGATTTAAACATGTATTTATATAAAATATATAAAATAATTAATTATTAAAATATTAATTATAAATATGAATATGTAATAGTATTAATAAAAGTTTGATATTAATAATATAAAATAAGATAATAATATAAATATTTAATATAAATAAAATATAAGAATCTTGTTATTATATAAGTAAATGAATTAAATAAATATTATAACTATATGTAATTAAATATTATAAATTAATGTAGACTACATAAATATATGTAATGTAATTCTATTGTGTAACAAATGAATAATCACATGATTGAGTATATGATACGCGGGACTTTTATGTGCAATAATTTATACCTAAAAATTTACAAGAGAGTTCTCTATTTCTAATATAAATAATTTAATTTATAAGAAATAGGTAATATATTAAATACATGTTCTAATATATAGAACTATATAAATTTTATATGAATTAAAGTATTATAATTATTATAATTATAATAATATATATTGAAATAAAATAAAATAAAATAATTATTATCAAAAAGATATAAATTTAATATTTAATAATTATTATTAAATATACAAATATGTTACTACACATATTTGTTTTATATCAGAAATGCCCTTGCTAAAAATTAAACTATATATTTTTTTTTATAAAAGAAAATATAAGGTTTAATTAAAATAAATAATAATTTTAAAATTTTATTTTCTTTTATATTTATAATTCCTATTTGTCCGTTTGGTATCTACGCGATTGTTGCTATATTTAATAATCTCCTTTAACACGATCTCAGGTTTGGGCATCATTATTTTATAAATATTTATTTTATTTTTATCATTATTTTGAATATAAATATATGGAATTTTAATTATTTTTTTAATTTTATTAATTTTTATTTTCTTATCACTATCTATATTTATAATATTACTAAAATCAACCGGTGAATTATTATTATTAATTTTTCTTTCTTTTATATTAGTAATATTAACTGAATAATTTTTTTTTATAAATTGTTCATTTTTATTAGCATTTGAAGAAATTTGAATATTATCTACTTTTGAATTGTTACTATTAATAATATTTATTTCCTTAAACAAACCAGGAGTTATAGATTTATTAATTCTATTGAAAATGCTATCAACTTTAACAGATTCATTGATATTTATTTCTTCTTTTACAATTGTATGACTATTTATTTTGTTTCTTATATTTTCAGAATTATTAATAATATTTTTATTTTTACTATTTGAATTAATATTTTCCTTATTATTTATTATTACAATACTATTAATCTCAATACTATTATTTTGATTTTTCTTAATATTGGCACTATCTTTAATATTATTTTTATTTTTTTCTTTAGTAATTATAATATTATTGTTTGTTTTACATTTGCTATTACTATTATTTACTAATTTATTATTTTCTCTGAAATTATCCAATTTTAACGCGTTTAATTTATTTAGTTTCGTGTTTATTATGTCATCAACCTCGTCATTTTTAGTATTATTAATTTTATTACTATTATTGTTATTATTATTATAAATGTTATTATTATTATAAATGTTATTATTATTATAAATGTTATTATTATTATTATTATTATTATTTTCTTCATTTTTATTGATTCTTTTATTTAAAACAGATAATTTTTCAAGTTCAGCTACCACTCTAAATTCAGAAGTTCCTTGTTTCAAAAGAATTAAATTGTCGCTTGGGTCAATAATAATTCCTAATTCTCTTTGTGTTTTAAAATTCAAACTAATATCATAAAATGGATTTTCTTTCTCAACTACTCTGAATATTACATTTTTTTGAACACCACCAATAGTTAAATTTAAAATTGTAAGTTTAGTTATTCCAGTAATACTTGAGTCATTAATACAATGATTAAGAATATATTTTTCCAGAAAACTACGATTAACCAAATTATTTTCACCGTATCCTTTTAAAATACACCTAGCTTCCTTATTACCAACAAGAGCTAATATTCCCATTGATTCACCATCTACAAACTCATCTAATTCATCCACGTCATCACTAACTCCAGTTCCAAATCTACCTTTTTGAATTAGCAATTTTAACAATTGTAATTTTTCTGTTAGGTTATCTTGATTAATATCCATTTTATTTCTATATCTATTTTTAAAATGTACTACTATTTAATATTATTAAATATACTACTATTAAAATAAATAATATTTTTATCTTATTATACTTATATCTATTGTAATTTTATTCCAAAATGTTAACACTTTTAAACTACACTATTTATATCTTCCTATTCTTATTTTAATTAAAATAATATTCCTATTATAGATTTTATTTAAATTATTCACTTAAATGCTAATTAAAATAACGATATTTTTACTATTTCACTATCTCTAATTAATATTATTATCCTACTTAAACTATCTTACTTTTAACACTAACACTATATTAATAAATTATTAATATATATATATATATTTATTAGATTTTCCAATATTTATTTATTTTAAAACAATTTAATTAAATTATACTAAAATGAATGAAATAATATATATTGTATAACTTTCTCTTCACCAAAGATAATATAACTATAAATAACCAATAAAAAAAATTAAAAATTTATATCCTAAACAGTATATTTTAATTAATCCTAACTGAAGAGAATTTATGTAAATATATACGGATTTATAATTAATTAACAAAATTACTAAACACCACTACTTATAAATTACTTTTTACACAGCACATCCCCGATATCTCCACCAAATTTTGATATACGGGACTTTTATGTGCAATAATTTATAAGCAGTGGGTTTTAAATAATGGTAGTTTAGTATATTTTATTAATAATATTATAATATTCGTACAATTAAAATAATAATTCTAATTCCTAAAAATTTTACAAGAGAGTTCTCTATTTCTAATATAAATAATTTAATTTATAAGAAATAGGTAATATATTAATTATATATTCTAATATATAGAACTATATAAATTTTATATGAAATAAAGTATTATAATTATTATAATTATAATAATACATATTGAAATAAAATAAAATAAAATAATTATTATCAAAAAGATATAAATTTAATATTTAATAATTATTATTAAATATACAAATATGTTACTACACATATTTGTTTTATATCATATATAAAATGTACTAACCATTTATGAATTAGAAAATAATGGTCTTTAAAATAAATAAATAAAGTAAACAAATAAATAAATAAAACTATATTTTTAAATAAAAACTAAAGTGTAATTAACAGATTAAGAGTCTCAGTGGCTCATATATATAAAAATATATAAAATTAATAATAAATAATAATGAAAATATCATAAGCAGTAATAAATTCTTAAATGGATCAAATTATCGAATCGGGTATGATTCCATCAAAACTGTTGTTGAATAACTAGAGCTAGAAGAATATCTCGAAAAGGATGTTGTTCAAGAATTATATGACAATGACCCAACTAATATTGAGGCCATTAAGAAAGCTAAACGAGAAAACAAAAGAGTACGTTTAATTATAATAAATTCAATTACTCCAAAAATCCATGAGGATATCATAGGCATTGAAGCAGCCTCAGCTATTATAGAATCTCTAAAAACTGAATATAACAGTGAAGCCAATGACCTTACTTAATGGATTAATAAACTCACAACAATAAAGGCAAGAACGGAAAATGAAATACCAACTGCCTGTAAGAAAATGATTAAAATTTTCAGTAATATGAAAGAGGCAAAAGCATCCATGGAAGAAAAGGAAAAGGTAAAATATTTCTTACGTGCTTTACCAACAAGCTACAAATCAAAATTTATCTTAGATAGTAATATAACAGTTGATAGTCTATATAATAAAATAAAAGAAGATTTGAAATTATGGAATTACTTTAATAATTGGGGAAACACTACTAAAGAAGAAACTCATGATGACCCAATGGATATCGACTACGCTGGAAAATTTAAAGGTAAAGGAAAACAAAATAGAAGAATTAATAAAACACAAAATAAATTAATAATTTATTTTGTGAAAATTAAGTTTCAAAATTTAATCATGACTCCTTTAACATTGTTTTTAAATCGAAAATAAATAAAGACTTTACTTATAATATTAAAATAATAAATAGATAATAAATGTACTTAATTTTAATTATTTAGTATTTAGTTTAATTAATAATTATATTTTTCTAAATTTAGTTATAGTTTATAAATTTATTATTTAATAAAATTCATTAGGATAGTTTTATATTAAAATATATGTAATTTAAATAAAATAATATATTATCAATGTATTTAGGAAAAGTATAAATAGAAGATACTTTTCACATTTTTTCTCGATGTAATTGTTATTGAATAAATAACTGTTAATAAATATTAAATATTAATAAAATATATTTTAATAAAAAATTTTTTAATAAAATAAAATTTATTGTATCTTGTTATTGTAATCTATTTTAGTATTTTCTTTTACAGTTACTTTAAAATGTGCCAATAATACATATTGCGACTTCGAAGGATATGGCGAGTATGATTTTAAGGTCAACAATCACTATATTAAATTAAAAAGGGTTCTGTATTCAAAAGACGTTGCGAAAAATATGATTAGTGGTATTGAATTCGCCAGAACAGGAACAAAAGTGCTCATTGAAGAAATATACAATGAAGTAATCATGAGCCTTTTGGATGAAAACTACAAAACCGTTGCAACTTTTCAGACAAACAAAAGAAATGAAATAAATATCACAGCTATACCACCTAATCATTATAATCATAAAAATAACGAACCTATAGAAAACAGCAATAATATAATGGCCATGCAAAATTTTCGAAGTGCCAAAGAAATAATTTGGCATCGACGGCTTGGTCATTACTACACAAAAGACCTAAATAAATATGTGGATGAAAATTTTTGTAATGATTGTAAAATTGCAAAAATGAGAATAAATCCACACAACAAAGATACACCAAAAGCCTCTGATACCATAGAAATAATCCACTCAGACATTATGGGTCCTGTAAACAAATCTATAAATGGTTATAGATTTATCCTAGTAATTATAGACGAATATAGCAGAAAGAGTTGGATATTTCTTTTAAAAAGAAAATCTGAGGCAATAGACTGTAAAAGAAAATACTAAAATAGATTACAATAACAAGATACAATAAATTTTATTTTATTAAAAAATTTTTATTAAAATATATTTGATTAATATTTAATAGTTATTTATTAATAGTTATTTGTTCAAATAACAATTACATCGAGAAAAAAAGTGAAAAGTATCTTCTATTTATACTTTTCCTAAATACATTGATAATATATTATTTTATTTAAATTACATATATTTTAATATAAAACTATCCTAATGAATTTTATTAAATAATAAATTTATAAACTATAGCTAAATTTAGAAAAATATAATTATTAATTAAACTAAATACTAAATAATTAAAATTAAGTACATTTATTATCTATTTATTATTTTAATATTATAAGTAAAGTCTTTATTTATTTTCGATTTAAAAACAATGTTAAAGGAGTCATGATTAAATTTTGAAACTTAATTTTCACAAAATAAATTATTAATTTATTTTGTTTTAAACTTTAATTAATTCATTTAAATTATTTTACAATAATAATTTTCTCAGAATTAAATTTTATAAAAATTATTACATTAAAAATTTATCTTGTGGCTTAAAGAATATAATTCAAAAATTTAGTTCATATGATTTATTTACTTTGCTTATTATTTTATAAATCAAAGAATAATTTACATTTTTGAATTACACAAGAAAAATTTTTAATTTAAAATGTGATTGGGATAATCACATCTTTACATAGACATCGTTATAAATACGTTAAAATTTCTAAATAATTAAAACAAGAATAATATTAAAATTTTCAAATCAGATCATAGAAAAGAATTTGACAATATTCGAATTAAAAAATTCTGCAATGAAAATGGTATTAGTAAAGAATATTCACCTCCCTATAATCCTGAAAATAATGGACTAGTAGAACGTTTTAATCAAATTATTATTTCAAGTACTAAAACTTTAATCTTTTGGAGTAAAACAAGTGATAATTTATGGGATTATACAATTACATATGCTAATCTCATTTACAACAAAATGCCTCATAGTGGAATAGGTAATAAGATTCCTGACGAAATATATTATAAAAGAAAGGTAGATATCAAGTATCTGAGAGTTTGGGGATGCATTACTTATTATAAAGATTTTTCACAAAATAAGGGAAAATTTTCTCCTAATGCTAAAAAAGGTATATTTCTTGGTTTCAATCCAAACTCACATTGCTATATAATCATGGATTATGAAGATCATAAAATACACCATGTGAGAGAAATATATTGTCTAGAAGATACTCCTTCAAGTTTAAGACTCCCCAATACTCACCAAAATGAATTTAATGACCCAAATTTTCTTAATTTCGATTTTCATTTCACAAACAAGAATAGTAATGAACAAGAATTAAATGATAATTATACTCAGAATAATTATGAAAATTATGAAAATGAAATAAACTTAAATAATGAAAAAATTATTTTAATTTCTGATAAATCAAGTGATAATCCTGACGTTAATATTAATGACAATGTTAATAATAAAGATGAAGAAATAAATATACATTCTGAAACCTCTTTGAAAATAGATAATAAGAGGAGTTTAAACGAGTCTAACTCTAATAAAAATAATACCAATATTAACACACAAAACACTACACTTAAAGAAAAATCAAATAACAATGAAAATAAAAATGAAAATTTTCGTGAAAAAAATTTTATTAATAAAAATTTTTCAAATTTTAATTCAAAAATTGAACAAACCTTAATTAATAATAATCCAATAAATCAAAATTCTAATCGAACCTTAATTGATAAAAATTTAATAAATCAGAACTCTAATCAAACCTTAAATAATAATAACCCATTTAATAATAACAAAAATTTTTCAAACAATATATTAAATAATAATAATTTTTCACAAAATAATATATTAAATGATAAAAACTCAATAATTAACTATGAAAAATCAAATAATGAAAATCTTTTAATTAATAATAAATTAAATAATGAAAATAAAGACAATACTAATAAAAATTTCAATATAAACAATAATGCAAATAACAATAATTTTTTACCTAATTTAGATGTTAAAATTAATAAATTATTTGATATAAGTGATTATAATTCTAATAATATATTACAAAATACAAATGACAATATACAAATAAATAATAATCAAAATAATAATTCGGACAATAATTTAAATAATAATAATAATAATAATAATATTTATGAAAATAGTACAATAAACATTAAAGACAATTCAAATAAACAAAATGTAAACAAAAAGTCCATTTTTAATAAAAGAAGTGTTAAAAATTTAATTATTGATAATAATCCAAACGTCTCCAATAATTTACCAAATTTCAATATTAAAAATTTTACTTTTAGTAGATTAAATTTATACAAAAATTTACATAATAATAATTCTTCTGATTCAAATAATAAAATTATTTTTAAACCCTTTAACAGTGATATTAATAATGTTTATTATAATAACTATAATACTCAACACTCCTTCAGATCTAAAAGACCACTTAGTCCAACCTCTCAAAAAGAATTTAATAAATTTAGAAAAATTAATTTTAACACTAAAACCATTTGTAACATTAATTTTAAAGTACCTTCTAGTTTCCACCAGGCTGTTACCTGTAAGGACCACTCTCGCTGGGAAAATGCTATTGCTGAAGAACTAGACAATCTATACAATAATAAAATCATGACTTTTGTTCCATTTGTTCCTAAAGGTAAAACCATCATTACTACCAGATGGGTTTTTGCATGTAAGTCTGATAGTGAAGGTAACATTACTAAATGGAAAGCAAGACTAGTTGCCAGAGGTTTTAATCAAAAATATGGCATTGACTTTGAACTTACTTTCTCTCCTACACTCAACATCGATTGTTTAAAATTAATTTTCACCCTTTCTGCAAAATTTCATTGGCCCATTCATCAATTAGACATTAAAGCCGCTTATCTAAATGCTGACCTTGATAAGGATATTTATACTACCATTCCACCCGGAGATACTAACTTTGGGAGGGGATACTGGAAGCTCAACAAAGCATTATATGGCTTGAAACAATCCGGAAGACAATGGTATATCACCATTTCTAGTTTCTTAATTAATCAAGGCTTCAAACAATTAACCTCAGAAAAATGTTTATTTAAAAGAATCGTCAACAATAAACCGGATATAGCCTTTGCAGTTAACAAAGCAGCAAGGAATTCAGAAAGTCCGACAGTCTCTGATTGGGTAAAAGTTAAAAACATTATGAAATATTTAAATAGTACTAAAAATTATAAATTAAGTTATAATGGAACAGGAGAAATTTTAGGATACTCAGATTCTGACTTTGCCGGTGACATTAAGGACAGTAAATCTACTTCAGGATATATTATTCTTATGGGAAATAACCCAATATGCTGGATGTCTAAGAAGCAATCAATAGTTGCTACTTCTACTGCTGAAGCCGAATACATTAGTACTTCAATTTGTATTAAGAAGATTTTATGGATTAAAAATATTTTATATGAATTATTCAGATATTCAAGACCAATTACAATTTATTCAGATAACACTGCAAGTATTAAATCTGGAAAATGGTGATTTAAATCCAAATTTAAAACATATCTCAATTAAATATCATTTCAACTACGACTATATATCTAAAAACATTATTAAATTAAAATATATTGAAACTAAGTATATGCTAGCTGACATTTTAACTAAATCCGTTAATGGACCAAAAATTAAAGAATTCGCAAATCGAGTTTTCTTTTAAAAAAAAAAACTAATTTGAGGGGGGAGTGTTATTATATAAGTAAATGAATTAAATAAATATTATAACTATATGTAATTAAATATTATAAATTAATGTAGACTACATAAATATATGTAATGTAATTCTATTGTGTAACAAATGAATAATCACATGATTGAGTATATGATATAAAACAAATATGTGTAGTAACATATTTGTATATTTAATAATAATTATTAAATATTAAATTTATATCTTTTTGATAATAATTATTTTATTTTATTTTATTTCAATATGTATTATTATAATTATAATAATTATAATACTTTATTTCATATAAAATTTATATAGTTCTATATATTAGAATATATAATTAATATATTACCTATTTCTTATAAATTAAATTATTTATATTAGAAATAGAGAACTCTCTTGTAAAATTTTTAGGAATTAGAATTATTATTTTAATTGTACGAATATTATAATATTATTAATAAAATATACTAAACTACCATTATTTAAAACCCACTGCTTATAAATTATTGCACATAAAAGTCCCGTATATCAAAATTTGGTGGAGATATCGGGGATGTGCTGTGTAAAAAGTAATTTATAAGTAGTGGTGTTTAGTAATTTTGTTAATTAATTATAAATCCGTATATATTTACATAAATTCTCTTCAGTTAGGATTAATTAAAATATACTGTTTAGGATATAAATTTTTAATTTTTTTTTATTGGTTATTTATAGTTATATTATCTTTGGTGAAGAGAAAGTTATACAATATATGTTATTTCATTCATTTTAGTATAATTTAATTAAATTGTTTTAAAATAAATAAATATTGGAAAATCTAATAAATATATATATATATAAATAATTTATTAATATAGTGTTAGTGTTAAAAGCAAGATAGTTTAAGTAGGATAATAATAATAATTAGTGATAGTGAAATAGTAAAAATATCGTTATTTTAATTAGCATTTAAGTGAATAATTTAAATAAAATCTATAATAGGAATATTATTTTAATTAAAATAAGAGTAGGAAGATATAAATAGTGTAGTTTAAAAGTGTTAACATTTTGGAATAAAATTACAATAGATATAAGTATAATAAGATAAAAATATTATTTATTTTAATAGTAGTATATTTAATAATATTAAATAGTAGTACATTTTAAAAATAGATATAGAAATAAAATGGATATTAATCAATAACCTAACAGAAAAATTACAATTGTTAAAATTGCTAATTCAAAAAGGTAGATTTGAAACTGGATGTAAAGATTTAATAAAATCTTTAATAATTAATTATTACATAATTAATTAATGTAATAAAATTACATAAATTTATGATTTACGTATATGAAAATTAATTATAAATTTATATAAACTTTTCATAAAGGAAAAATTATTATTTAAATAATTTTGGATAATAACTTTACTCTAAATAATTTATTTAAGTTAGTTAATTTAGTTTATTTAAAATAGTTATTCTATTTAACTTAGTTAATTTAGTTTAGTTAGTTTAAAATACTTTAAAATTAATTTCGGAATAGTTTTAAATAGTTAAAATTAGTTTAAATAGTTTGTAAAAATAGTTTTGAATTGTAAATATATAAACATTAGTATTAATAATATTTATATAATAAATATATAATAAATGATTTGTTATTGAATTTAATTATTATTGTAAATAAGTTGAAAGTTTATTGAATTAATTATTGTTTAGTTTAGTTAATTATTATTTAATAAAATTATTAATAAATATTTTGTTTATAAATAAATAGTAATATATGTAAATTAGATAGAAATAATATATTATAATGTAATAATGAAAAAATATAAATACATGTAAATTTCTTTAAATCGATGTATTAGTTATTAACTATATGATAGTTAATAACAAAAAAGAGATTTAATTTTTTAATTAATAAAGATTATTTTATTTAAAAAAACGAATTTTTATTACGTGTTCTTTTTTATTTTGGTGTTAAAATTTGTTATTTGTAATCTGTTTCTGATAGAACTCTTTACACTGGAGTTAGCGATGACGTGGGTGAATAAGATGAGTTTGTAGATGGTGAATCAATGGGAATATTAGCTCTTGTTGATAATAAGGAAGCTAGGTGTATTTTAAAAGGATATGGTGAAAATAATTTGGTTAATCGTAGTTTTCTGGAAAAACATATTCTTAATCATTGTATTGATGACTCAAGTATTACTGGAATAACTAAACTTACAATTTTAAATTTAACTATTGGTGGTGTTCAAAAAAATGTAATATTCAGAGTAGTTGAGAAAGAAAATCCATTTTATGATATTAGTTTGAATTTTAAAACACAAAGAGAATTAGGAATTATTATTGACCCAAGCGACAATTTAATTCTTTTGAAACAAGGAACTTCTGAATTTAGAGTGGTAGCTGAACTTGAAAAATTATCTGTTTTAAATAAAAGAATCTGTTAAAATTAAGATATAAAATAGTTTTATGATTAATAACGTTACTAGGTTAATATGTTGAATTATATATTAATAATCCAACAATAATTAATTAATAATAATATAATTAAAATAATATAAGATAAATAGTTAAGTTATTTAAACACTTAATATCTAAGAATATTTTAAATAATAATTTCTTTGAAGGATTTATGAAAATATTTATTTATTGAATTATTAGTATATAATTATTGTAAATACAATAACCTTACAAAGAACATAAAAGATAGATTTTTACATCTTTCTTTTATACTTTGTAAGTTACATAATAATAGTATTTAATTATAAGATATTAATAATATAGTAATATGAATATTAATAAAATATTAAGATAATAACAATATCGATATGTTTAAAATATTTAATATAACTAAATAAATTTAATTTATAATTATATAATTAATTTGAATAATTAAAAATAGTAGTTAATATATATGATGTAAACATATATATAAACATAATATAAATAAATACATGTGACGTCATATGTAGATAATTGAAATTATTAATATAAATCTTATTTACTAATATTCTCAGAATTATTAGGCCTAAGATAATTCTTTAAATATTAAATAAGAATTTATATTAATTATTAATTATTTAAATATATATATTATTTATAATTAAATAAATAATATTTTTTAACTATTGAAATGTAAATAACTGAAATTGAGATTTCAATTCAGTTATAATTTCAACAGAATCAATAAAAATGAAGAAAATAATAATAATAATAATTGTAACGAAACTCATAACTAGTGTAAAAGGTAAGTTTATTATTAACTAAAATAACGAATAATAACTAAATCTAAAGGCTAAGATAACTTAACACCTCTCTATTCGAGTTGTTAATAATAAACACTAAATTAATTAATTCTATAATTATTATTTCTTATTACACTAGAATATAGCGCAGCACTTTATAACTCTATTTGTTATCAATTACTGGGCTTACACTGAGTAATATTTTTTATTTAATAATTATATTTTTATTTATCAATATTAATATTTATAATAACAATTTACGTTAATAGTAACGCTAGTGCGTTACAGTTACAAGTTCAATTATTATTTATACATGTCAATAATATTATGATTGGTAAATAATTTAATTTAACTTAGTTTACTAATCACTAAATAAAATATATTTAAATAAGTATTTAACTATATAATTAATTATAAAATAATAAAATTTAATGTACGAAATTAACAAAAGATTTTATTTGATTAGCCGAAATTGCTAGCTGTTTAGAGATACGTTACGTAACCAAAGAACTATCATTGGATAGGCTTGAAGTTGCCATGTATCTGTTACAATGTAAGAAATGATAATTATTTACTAATAAATAATTATTATTTCTTAGTCTTTATAATTATTGATAATAATTATAAATTTATTTAAATTATAATTAATTCATACATTGAGATATTATTATCAAATTTATTATAATTGTAATTATTCATACACTTAAATAATATTAGAAAATTTATTTAAATAATTATTATATGTACACTTATTAATATTATTAATTTTATTTAGTTATTCATTTAATTATCAAGTTAATGTAAACATTAGTTTTATTTATTTTTTACATTGTACATTTAAAAGAACAATTAATAAGTTTCTGTATTTTTTATAATTCTGTATTCTAGTTTAAAGATAGTCTTATGTTAATAAGTTTAGATTAGATTTTAAAAATAATATTTAGAAAAATAGAATAATTTAGATCATTCCGGTTATTATTGATTTTTCCTTTTATTTGATGATCTAAATTAAAATTTAGGAAATCGATATATTAAGGTTTTATCCAAATATAAAATAATATATTTGGTTTTACTTAATATATACGATGATCGATATGAATAGAATATCGATCAAAAAACTTATCTAGTTTTTTCTTCTAATCTTTTTCTAGATAAGATATTTTTTAAGATTAGAAAACCCTTTTATTTAACCTTATTTCCATAAAAAAAATATAAATAAGGCTCTTGATTTCCCTTTAAGAAATCAAGAGTTATTATTATAAAAATATAGTTATAATAATAGCAATTTTATATTTTAAACTTTAATAAATTAATAAAACATTTTATTCAAAAACATATTTTTTAAAACCAAATTTATTCAAATATTCCTTCTTTTACTTTTTGTGTTGTTATTATAATTAATTTTATAATAAACTCTCTTTTTAGGTAAAATTTTTATTTTTATTTTATTTCTCAACTTAATGAATTAGTCATTAAGTTGAAGTTAATAATCATATTTAGTGATAGAACTTAGTATGATTATTACATACAACTGGTACGTTATTTTTATATATTGTACCTTTTATATGATTTGGGGAAAGCAAGTTGTAAAACTATAAAATAATATATTCTAATAAAAGAAATAAATAAAAAAAATTATAACACAAAATTAATAATAAATTTTTAATAAATAATAATGTGTTACTTTTAAGTCTTTATTTTATTTATAAATTTTGTTCTTTAAATAAGTACATTTAATTTTATTATAACTTTATTATATCTTTAAATTTATATTTTAATAATAATATTAACCAAAATATATCCTAAATATTTATTCACCCGAATAAATATTTTATAATTCCTATTCTAACTATTATATTCTTTAAAGATATTAGATTATTAAGTTCCTCTTTTGTTAATATTTTATCTTTCACTTATTTTTATACTATAATTTATCTTAATTCTTATTGGTTATCTATTAATTAAAATTATTTTTATTAATATTATAATTTTATATACTAATTAAACCTTATACCTATTATAATAAAATAACTAAAGAATTATTTATTTTCTTATATTTTTAATAATTTATTCTATTTTAGTGAGTAACGTACCACAATGTAAAGAATTAAATTTAAACTTAATTAAATTTAACCCTTTTCTACAATTAATACTAATATTAATCGAGAAATTAAAAAAAAAGAAAATACTTAACGAAACTTAAAATAGGGTAGGAGTTTATTATAAGAGATTAGTTCAAATAAAATTTTTATTAAAATATTTTTTATTAAAAATAATTTTTATTTAGATTTTTGTTATTTTAAAAAATTAAAAATTTATTTTGTTTATTATTATAATTATATTCTTATAATAATAACTCTTGATTTTCAAAATAAAGAAAATCAAGAATTATTTACAGTAAAGTTCCAAATCTTAATGAATAACTTTTTAGGAAAAGATTTGGGAGAAAAACCTAAAAAGTTTAATGATCAATTATTAATAAAATTGATCATATGTTAATTGAATAAAAACCGATATTTTCCAATCGGAAAACTTCAATTAACATTTGTTTTATTTAAACAATGTCAATTATACATGACATTGTTTTATTTTAATTAATTTTTTAGATATTAATTATTCTTTTTTCATTTGATTTGTTACATTATGATTTTTAATATAATTTTATAATTATTTCTAAATTATAATTCTATAATTTATATTAGATTTGTTTAAAATTATATTAATGTAACAATTATTTAAATTAAAACTTAACATTTAATTATCAAATGAATTTTAACAAATATAAAAAATATTAATGTTTAATTATTTTAATATTATTAATTAATACAACGATAAAGAATAATAATTTTACAATATTAATTTTAAATTATTAATAATAATTTTATATTAAAAATATTTTATAATAAAGTTAATAAATTTTATTAAATAATTATTATTTAATTTAATAAAGATTAATAATTATTTTTTATTTTAATAAAAATTAATTATTATTCTTTACACACAATGTAAGAATCTATAATTATTTGCTAACAAATAATTATATTTTCTTAGTTAAGTTATTATAACTATAACTTTATTTAATTACATATAATATTTATTAAATTTATTTAATTTAATTTTAAATATTCATTAATTTAACAAAATTTAATTAATTTTAAATAATATATTTACAATATGTTAAATTCTCTACTGTAACTAATGTATTTTGTATTGTATTTTATTCTGTATTTTATAATGTATTCTGTATTTTATTAACTATTTAATTTTATATTTTTAATATAAGGATAAATTATATGATCGAAATATCTTTTATTATTTTATTCTTTTATTTTCGATCATTAGATTAGATTGGAAAATCGGTTAATTAAGATTTTTTCCAATTACTTTTTAGAAGTAATCGGTTTTACTTAATTAATGCGATGATCGATATGGATAGAATATCGATCGAAAACTTATCTAGGTTTTTCTATCTAATCTTTTCCTAGATAAGAGATTTGTTAAGATTAGAAAACCCTTTCTTATTTAACCTTATTTTCATAAAAAAATATAAATAAGGCTCTTGAGTTCTTTTTGAGAAATCAAGAGTTATTATTATAAAAAACATAGTTATAATAGTAACAATTTTATATTTTTAACTTTAATAAATTAATAAAAATATTTTATTCAAAAACATATTTTTAAAATCAATTTATACAAACAATTCTTCTCTTACTTTTTGTGTTATTATTATAATTAATTTTATAATAAACTCTACTCTAAAGGTAAAAAAAAAAAAATATTATTTTATTTTATTTTCTCAACTTAATGAATTAGTCGTTAAGTTGTAGTTAATAATTCTATTTCGAGTTAGTTCTTAATAGAATTATTACAATAATAACTCTTCTTAGATTAGTTTAGGGTTAGATAAAGTGTGAAAAATTTTTAGAATAGTGTAACATTGGAAATTTTATTAGTGAATTAGTCTATTGAAATTATATATATTAGAATACAATAATAATAAATAGCTAGAGTGGCGCAAAAAAAAATTTTTTTATTAGCAATTTTAATTAAAAAAAAAATAAAAAAAAAAAAAAAAAAATTTATATTAAAAAAAAAAAAAAAAAAAAAAAAATTTTTTAATAGTAAATAATAGAATAATAAATTAATATTTTAGAATAGTTTTAAATTATAATAATTTAATTAAAATAATTAATAAATATAATAATATATATTAGATTTAGAATAATAATAGAATAGATAATAATTATTTTAATAATATAGAATTAATAATATAGAATAATTTTAGATAATATAATTAAGAATAGAAATAATAATTTAAAATAATTAAAAAAAAAAAAAAAAAAAAAAAAGACTATAATAATAATAAAGAAATAAAGAAATAAATAAAAATTTTAAAAAATAAATAAAAAAATAACAAACTGAGAAGGTAATAATACCTTCATATATAGAGTTAGCCATCTAATTGGGGATGGTGAGTACATTTTTAAGTAGTAATAAAGGAAAGGTCTCCTTTTCCTATACCGTAGCGGTTTGTACTGTACGGAAATGCAGTATTTCACGTGAAAGTATAGGTTATCCGAATGTAGCTCTAGCGAATAAGGAACTCTTGGTCACCGAAAGCCTCGAGGTTCTTCAATATTATGTATTGAAGTAAAATTATATAGTTTTAATTTTAATAATGGGTTTTAACAGTTTGTTTATCCCAAACAAAATTGGTTATAGCAGTTATGTTTTTTATGCTTGATTATATAAAACTGCTATGGAAAACATAAAATATTTTTTTTATGTTTTAATGGATCACTTTTGCCGGTTTTTGAATGTTGTAAGGCATAAGAAAGTGATATTGAATTTTAATTAAAATAATACTAAATATTGTATTTATACAGAAGTTTATAATAAAGGATAAGTTTATAATAATATTTTGTTAATCATTTTAATTTAATTTCCAAGTACGTAGTTGACCGTTACTGGTAGGCTGTAACATTAGACCTACACCTCAGCCCTTTGGTTGATAAACCAAATGAACGGTAACACGGGAAGGAAGAAATTAAAGTGTATTCAATAAAATATTTATTAATCAAAATCCTTATTATAATTCTTAATTTTGTGTAATAAGAATGTCCATTTTGTTAACTCTATCCTATTTTAATTTATACTAAAGGCACAAAAATGGATTTCAATAGTAATAAACAAGCAATTTCCTCAAGTGAAGTTAATAATTCCTATCTCCATGATGAAAATGCATCCAAACTTATTACTGCAATTGCTGACTTCATTCCTGCTTTCTTTTCTCCTAATGGTGTCCTCCAAAAGGAAAATGAAAGCAATAAACTAAATATCTTAGAAATTTTAATTCAAAGTGAAGATTTCCTTAAGGAGCATCCAAATTCTTTTCAAAAGGATGAACTAAAAAGTTCTTTTGTTATTAATAAACTTACTGGTACCGCCAGAAAATGGGGTCTTTCTCTTTTAACTGATGGTACTCTAAAGAACCTTGAATTTAGTAAGTTTAAGAAGCTCTTACTGGATAACTTTGATATTGGGAATGAAAGGAAGCAAAAATATGTCATCATGGAAAAGTTGTGGAAATTGAAACAACTTCAATTAGGAAATGTTGCTGAATATACTATTGAATTTCGGAGATTGGCTGGACGTTTAGGATGGCCCGACGAAGTTTTAATAGATATCATCGGTAAGGGTCTACTTGACAAAGTCCGCGAAGAGTTTGATAAACTCGAAAAGCCATCTACTCTTTTTGAAGCTACCAACATTATTATTGGAATTGATAAGAAGTGTTTTTTGGAAAGTCGTCTACGCCACAATCAAAAAAATAAATTTAATGAAAAAATGTCGTTTCATAGGAAGAGAAACGATTTATTAAAATCAGAAAAGAATTCTAAACATTCTCATTTCAGAAAAAATAAGTCTAAAAACGACATACTTTCAGCAAATTACACCCCGAATATTAAAACAACAATCACAACTACCTTCTACCTTGATATTAATGGAAGAAATATTAAGGCAAATCTATTAATTGATTCGGGTTCTGCTAGAAGTTTTATTTGTAAAAACTTCGCAAATTCTAATAGATTACCTGTGTTAGGACTCAATTCCCAAATCAACATCCAACTTCCTAATGGGAAAAGTATGAATATCAGACAAACTACTAAGCCCCTTAAATTAAAATTTATGGATCATAAGGAAACTTTTGAATTCTGCATTGCTAATCTATCTCTTCAGGGCATTAATGGTATTCTTGGAAGGGATTGGTTATCCGTTCACAATCCTTTCATCGATTATAAAAATAATAGAATCTACTTCCTTGGTAGATACTGTGGCTCACATTGCCCATCCTCCAAAAGTAATAAGTTTTTTAATCAAAATAAAAATATTACTGCTTCAATGTTGGAGAATTCAGAAGAAGATTCAGTATTACCAAATTCGGCTTTTGATATAGATATCTCAGATTCTGATTTATGTGCTGCAATGATTGATTCAGAAGAAGTAAACACTGACGTTCAAGGAAAAGAAGAGATTATTAATAAATACTATTCGGATCTTAAAATAGTATTTGAAAAGAAACAAGCTGAGAACTTACCACCTCATCGTGACTATGATATTGCTATTGAGCTTATTCCTGGTGGACAACTTTATTTTGGTCCAATATACTCTCTTACTGTACAAGAACTGAAAGCTTTAAAGGATTATATGTAAAGATATTATTAATATCTTTATAAATTTTAATTAAATTTAATCATAAATTTAAGTAAAATTGAAATAAATCTATTAAAAATCACGTGTATAAAATTATTGCAAATAATTTTAAACAAAACTTCGACTTCTTCCCAATCATATTAATAAATTAAAAATTTCTCTTGTGAAACTAGTAATTGAAAATCATTTCTTTTTATGTAATTTAATTTAAATAATAAGAGTTAAGGTTTTTTACAAGATAAATTAACAACATGAAACTATGCAATTAGTCATGTTGAAACTTGCGGCATTTTATGCTAAAATCATATTAAATAATTATGACAACTTTTATATTAATTTTAAATAGAAAATATAATAAGAATTTATTAATAATATTTAAATAATAAATAAATAATAAATGAGCTCGATTGAAATTGTTTATATTTATTTTAGTTATTAATTATAATTCTCTTTATTTAGTAATAGTTAATTATTTATTATTAGTTTAGGTTAGTATTGTTTTTAAATAAATAGTTAGATAATATAATTCAATAGGAATTATATATTCTAAATGTAATAAGATAAAAATATAAATAGTTAACCAAATTTCATTTATTTTAATCGATGTAATTGTTATTAACGATTTATTGTTAATAACACTAATAATTAATAAAGATTATTTTAAAATCTAAATATAATAAAACTTAGTTGTTTATAAAACATTTTTGTGTTATTTAGTGTTATTATAATTTTTGACTTATAATCTATTTTTTAAATCAAAACTTTATATTATATTAAGGAAAACTTAAAAAAGAAATTCATTAGGAAGTCAAAATCACCAGCAGGTGCTCCTATATTATTTGTAATGAAACGCGATGGTACCCTTAGACCCTGTGTAGATTATCGCCGATTAAATGCTATCACAATCCGTAATAGCTACCCAATTCCAAGAATAAATGACTTGATTGAATCCTTTCAAGGAGCTAAGATATTTACTCGTCTTGACCTTAGATCTGCTTATAACCTAATCAGAGTTAAAGAAGGTCACGAATATCTTACTGCTTTTAGAACCCCTTTAGGACATTTCGAATATCTCGTTATGCCTTTTGGACTTCGAAATGCCCCTTCGGTTTTTCAACGTTTTGTACAAGATATCTTCAGTGATATCATTGGTTCTTTCGTGCAAGTCTATCTGGACGACATCATTATTTACTCTAACAACGAAGAAGAACATATTAAACATGCTAGGATCGTTCTTCAACTTCTCATCAACAATGGATTATATGCTAAATTAGAGAAATGTGACTTCCATGTTACTAAAACCACTTTCTTAGGCTTCACTGTTTCTGTAGATGGTCTCACTATGGATAAGGATAAGGTAAAATCTGTTCTGGATTGGCCTATTCCAAAGAATCAAAAGGAATTACAAAGTTTTCTAGGCTTATGTAATTTCTATCGAAAGTTTATCAATAATTTTGCCAAAAATATGGAACCTCTTCGTCGACTTTTAAGGAAAAATACTACATTTAATTGGGATGAATCAGCAAATGAAGCTTTTAATAAATTAAAAGAATCTTTTAAAGCTGATGAAGTGCTCATTTTTCCTAATCCAGAGAAAGAATTCATCGTTGAAACAGATGCTAGCGACTTTGCTGTCGGTTGCATACTTTCTCAGGTTAGTGACACTGATAACTTATTGCATCCCGTAGCCTTCCATTCTAGATCCCTCAATAAAGCAGAAGTCAATTATACTATATATGATAAAGAACTTCTTGCTATAATTACTGCGTTTGAAACTTGGAGGCATCATTTAGAAGGCGCAAAATTTCCTGTTCAAGTAATAACAGACCACAAGAACTTATTGTATTTTAAGAAACCCCAACATTTAAATCAAAGACAAATTCGTTGGAGTCTCTTTTTATCAAAGTTTGACTATAGGATTGCATTCAGATCAGGCGCTAAAAGTGGCAAACCAGATGCTCTTTCAAGACGCCCAGATTTTAAATCTGACTCTTCATCTGAATCACATCCTGTAATTAACAATAATGCTTTCTGTTGTGCTATAAATGACAATATTAGTAGTCTTATTGAAGCACAGAAAGCTGATAATTATTGTAAAAATATCCTCTTAAAAATAAGGGATAAGTCAAACAACATCAAAAGTTCTTTATTTTCCTTCGTCGATGGCGTACTTCACTTTCAAAAGCGTATTATTATTCCTTCCAGTCTCAGGGCTAGACCTTTAAAGTCTTTCCATGATGCACCCACTAGTGGCCATCAGGGGGTAGATAGGACCTTTGAAAAACTCAGAAGGAACTACTGGTGGCCTAATATGAAAAAAGATATTTCAAATTATGTGGCTTCTTGTGATGTTTGTTGTAGAAATAAAATCCGTCGTCATAAACCTTATGGTAAACTAATACCACTTCCTACTCCTACAAAACCCTGGGAAGTTATTGGCGTCGATTTTATTGTTTCATTGCCTTCTTCACAAGATTGCACTTGTATCATGGTTGTTTCTGATCATTTAACCAAAATGATTCATTTAGTACCCTGCTCCGATGTTCCCTCTGCCGACTTAACTGCCAAGCTCTTACTTTTCCAAGTCTTTAAGTATCATGGTTTTCCTAAAGTGATTGTGTCTGATCATGGTTCCCAATTCTCTTCTCAATTTTGGACTTCGTTGTGCGATGCTATTCGTGCTAAACCAAGACTTGCTACTGCTCACCACCAACAATCCAATGGTCAGGTTGAACGGGCTAATGCTGTAATAGAACAATATCTTCGCTGCTATTGTTCTTCTGCTCAAAACGAATGGTGTTTCTACCTCCCTTTATGTGAAATGTCCTACAACAACTCCATTCACAAATCAATAGCTCAAACTCCTTTTCATGCTAACTATGGATTTGACCCAAATTGTGTTATTGATTCATCACCGATTCTGCTAAAAGATAGTGCTTCTGTTTTTACTAGGGATTGGTCTTCACATTTCAATGCCCTTCGTCAACATTTAGTTAAAGCCAAAGAAGATTTTAAGAAATATGCTGACAATAAAAAATCTGTAGGACCTGACTTTAAGGTAAATGATTTGGTTATGCTTAGAAGATACTACTTTACGAATGAACCCTCTAGAAAATTATCCACTCAATATCTTGGACCTTTTAAAATCATCGAGAAAAGGGAAAGAATGAATTATCGTTTGGAACTTCCAGAGAACTTACATCTCCATCCGGTATTTCATATCTCACAATTGGAACCATATACTAAAAGAAATGAAGACTTAATGGAAACATCATAATTAAACAGAGCAATGTAAGAATCTATAATTATTTGCTAACAAATAATTATATTTTCTTAGTTAAGTTATTATAACTATAACTTTATTTAATTACATATAATATTTATTAAATTTATTTAATTTAATTTTAAATATTCATTAATTTAACAAAATTTAATTAATTTTAAATAATATATTTACAATATGTTAAATTCTCTACTGTAACTAATGTATTTTGTATTGTTTTTATTCTGTATTTTATAATGTATTCTGTATTTTATAATGTATTCTGTATTTTATAATGTATTCTGTATTTTATAATGTATTCTGTATTTTATTAACTATTTAATTTTATATTTTTAATATAAGGATAAATTATATGATCGAAATATCTTTTATTATTTTATTCTTTTATTTTCGATCATTAGATTAGATTGGAAAATCGGTTAATTAAGATTTTTTCCAATTACTTTTTAGAAGTAATCGGTTTTACTTAATTAATGCGATGATCGATATGGATAGAATATCGATCGAAAACTTATCTAGGTTTTTCTATCTAATCTTTTCCTAGATAAGAGATTTGTTAAGATTAGAAAACCCTTTCTTATTTAACCTTATTTTCATAAAAAAATATAAATAAGGCTCTTGAGTTCTTTTTGAGAAATCAAGAGTTATTATTATAAAAAACATAGTTATAATAGTAACAATTTTATATTTTTAACTTTAATAAATTAATAAAAATATTTTATTCAAAAACATATTTTTAAAATCAATTTATACAAACAATTCCTCTCTTACTTTTTGTGTTATTATTATAATTAATTTTATAATAAACTCTACTCTAAAGGTAAAAAAAAAAAAAATATTATTTTATTTTATTTTCTCAACTTAATGAATTAGTCGTTAAGTTGTATGTTGAAATTATAACTGAATTGAAATCTCAATTTCAGTTATTTACATTTCAATAATTAAAAATATTATTTATTTAATTATAAATAATATATATATTTAAATAATTAATAATTAATATAAATTCTTGTTTAATATTTAAAGGGTTATCTTAGGCCTAATAATCCTGAGAATATTAATAAATAAGGTTTATATTAATAATTAATTTCAATGATACATTTGACGTCACGTGTATTTTATTTATATTATGTTTTTATATATGTTTACAACATATCTATATTAAATTCAATTATTCAAATTAATTATATAATTAAATTTATCCTTATATTTTATTATTATTTATATTATTATTATCTTATAATTAAATATTATTATTATGTAATTTACAAAGTATAAAAGAAAGATGTAAAAATCTATCTTTTATGTTCTTTGTAAGGTTATTGTAAAATTACCTTAATAGTAATATATTATAGATATTTTATTATTAAATAAAATCAATAAATTTAAAATCAAATTAATTTGATAATTCTAATTATCAAAGTTTATTATAAATAAATTTTTATTAAACTAAACATTTAAATATTTATTATTATTATTATATATCTATATAGTATATTACTATATTACTATATAGACATATCGACTTAGTGAATATTTTTATTAAAACATATTATTTTATTTAAATTTAAATTATAAATTATATCAAAATCTTAACAATCTATGATGAAAATTATTTCATTTAAAATAGTTTTTTTTCAAAATACATTTATATTTATTTTAAATAATATATATATATAATAAATTATTCATTTTATAATTATTTAATTGTTATGATTAGAAAAAATTATAGAATATTAAAGATAACAAATATAAATTCTAAAGAATAAAAAAAATTTTTTTTTTCTAAAATTTTATAAAAATTAAAAAAACATCAAAATAAATTATTTTATATTAATTTAAATGTAAAAAATGGGAGGTGTTGCATTTCCAAAAATGTGGCTTAGAATATTTTAAAAAATTAACATATAAATAAATTAAATAATTAAATAAATAAAAAATATTAAAGCTTAAAAATTTTATAGTAATAAATAATAAATTATAATAATAAATAATAAATAATAACAAATAATAAATAAATAAATAAATATTTTATTTTTCTAATTAAAAAAATTGAATAATTAACACTAATTTTTTATTCAAAATAAATATAAATATTTCAATTATTAAGTAAAAAAAATATTTTCATATATACGTCATATTACTATTATAAAAAAAATTATATATTAGTTATTTAGTAATTTATTATATTAAATTATTTATTATTCAGAATAAATAATATATAATTTTTTATTCTGAATAATAAATAATTTAATATAATAAATTACTAAATAACTAAGTATATGATTATAATTTTATTTTTTAAATATTAAAAATAAAATCTTTTTATAGACACTATTAAAATCAATATTATAGTTTTTTTATTATTAATATCAATATCATATAATTTTTTTAATTTATAATAAAATAAAACTAAAAATAAAACATTTTTAACATATTTATATTTTTTTATTTAATATTTTTTATTTATTAATTTAATTTATTTATATGTTTATTTTTTATATTTATTTTAAGCCACATTTTGTGAAACGCAACTCCCAAAAATATAAAATAAAAAAAAAAAAATACAACAATTAATATGATATAATATAATATAATAAAAAAAATTTTTAATATTTAGTATATAAATACCATATTTTATTATTATTATTATTATTATTATTATTATTAATGTAACTATAATTACTCTTAGAATATAAAATATATGAAAAATAAACTTCAAAGGTATTGAAACAAATTAAAATTATAAAGGTATTTAATTTAAAAAAATTAAATTAGTAAATCTTATTCATAAAATATATTAATAAATTTGACATAATTATAAACCATAAATTTATGCCTCTTAAGAATTGTTTGCCATACACAATAATATGTCAAAGAAAAATAAATTGAAATTTTAAATTATGATGATAAAAGTTACTCATTATATCAATTTAAGGAAGAATAATAAAAACGATTGAACATTTGAAATGATCAAGATTACAAAATTGAAGAAAGGTATAAAATATTGTATAGTTGATAAAAGAGAATAATCACAAGTAAAATATAGCAATATTAATTCATAAGAACAAAAATACTTTTAAGTATATATTAGAACAATATCTTCATACATCTAGAGAGACTTTTATTGAAACTTTAGGCGTTTAATAATGGACTATAATTATACCTAAAAGAATTTACTCTATTATAAATTATTTCCACCAAATGAATATTCAAATATAATTTAATAATATTCATTCTAAAGATCTAAGTAATAATATATTAATTAATTATTTTTACTCAACAGCAGAGCATATTATTTAGAGTATAGGTTATTTATACATATCAAACACATATATATTTATATTAACAACAATAATGGGGGGACTATATATCGGAGATCCCATTCATAATAATTTAAAATATAATATCCAAAATATTAAAGGGAAATATAATAGATTGGTAATTCCCAGCGCAAAATGGGTGTATTCTAAAAATAATTGTATTATTAATGTATTTTTAAACCTAGTGTGAAATGAATATAGATAATTACTAATTTAATATAATCATAATTTAAACCTTCGTGATGAAATGTCTATAAAATAATAAATATAATCAATAATTTTATACAAATATATGACGTTTATCCATATACAAATTATATTTATTGATTGCAAAGTATCTAAAAAATTATAATTATTAAATTTCTATCATTAGTATTTTAATGATGAGAAAATTCAAATATATAAAATCATTTTAGAAATTTGGATTCAAAGGGGAATAGGCAAATTAAAATAAAGAACATAAAATATTAAAGAAAGTTACTTAACTGATTCTTTGTGCTGATTATTAAAGGTCATATTTATTTTGGAAATGAATAAAAATAACCTAAATAGGGATAATTAGCAAAAATTTTCATTCAAGAAGAAATTAACTGAAATACTGAATCAAAAAAAAAAAAATTATGAAACAAATTACATTATTTACTAATAAATTTAAATGGATAGAATACTATAACTAATTATAAATGTAAATGAATTTAATTTATCAAGTACACTGATATATAATTAACAATTTATTTTAATAGTTATCACTAAAATTACAAAACGAAAATATATAAAAATTAGCGTTAATCTTCAAAGCTAATTATTATTGAAAGTGATGTAAAATCCCGAATACAAGAGATATTCACAAATTAAAATGGTATAATATCACTGTTCAAGAGAAAGGTTTCCATAATATAAATTGCATATTTATCATATTATAAGAGATGACATAGATACATCAATATTAATTGTATAATGCTATTAAATATTTAGTTTCAGGGAAAATTATTAGATTATAGATATATTTAATGAATTATTTAACAATATTTAAATAGAATGAAAGAATTAATATAATGTAAAAATTATTTTATTTATGTAAAATTAAAAGAAAATTTTGAATAGAAATAACTAATAGTTTAAAAATATCAAATTAATATTATAAAATAGGATATTTTTATATGAATATATTCACCAATAAACTGACTTATTCATTATATATAACTAAGATTAAGATGATTGTTAGAATATGCGAAATATATGAAATGTATTGAAATATATTGCAATAAAATTAATATATAAGCCACAATGGATTAATATAAAAACAATTAATTAAAAATAATTAAATACTGGTAAATCTTTATCAAATATATTTATAAAGTTGACATAATTATAAACCATAAATTCATGACTCTTGTTATTATCAATTACTATTATTATTGATTATTTTTATATTTTATTAATTATAATATTTTAATTAAATTCCTTTTTAATTAAAACATTTTTTTTTATTATATTATTTATTATTTATTATTATTTATTAATATTTATTATTATTATTTATTATTATTTATTATTATTTATTACTTATTATTATTTATTATTTATAATTATTTATTATTTATTATTTATTTATTATATCTTTTATATTACTATCATTTTATTAATATTATTACATATATTAAACTTTAATGAATAAAATTTTATTATCTTAAATATAGTATGTAATTTTATTCTTTTGTGGAATAATATAATAAACTTTGTTTTTAATAAAATTTATTAATTCTCAAATTTTAAAAAATAAAAAAAATCTGAATTTAAAACATGGAAAATTTAAAAAAAAAAGTTATTATCCAATATTTATATATATAAAATTTTCCTTTATTTTATTAATATAATAAAAAAATATTATAAAATAATAATTTTGTTTTTATTGTTAAAAATTCAGTTTTTATTAAAATTAAAAAGATTAATTAATATAAATTAATATTATTAACCTTTATAATAAATAAATTTTCATATTTTTGTTTTTTCACATTTTTGATAGTTTTTCAATAATTCTTTATAAATGAGTGATCCTGAAAATAGAGAAAATGAAAATAATCTTGATGAAGTATATGAAGATAATTTTAACTTAGATAATACTGGAAATTTGAAAGATGTCAATGAATCTATAATAGAGGAAGGAAATGAAGGGGAAGGAGATAATGACAACTCTGAAAGTAATACTAAAGAAAATAACAAAGAATTTAATGATTTAGAAGAAAATAGAGCTGAGGAAAGTGATGAAGATGATGATAATGATGATTTAAAAAAAAAAAAAAAAAAAAAAGTAGATGATGATAATGATGATGATGATGAAGGGAAAAAAAAAATCTTTGATAAAGCTTTTTATGATATTACTGAATTAAAACCGAAACAAGAACTTAAACAAGTATCGGATTCGAATTTTGAAATTGTATATATCTTTGGATTTGAATCAGAAAAATTAAATAATCTTTATTTTCTAAATGAAACAAATTTTATTTCTGCAATAGGAAATTATGTATATATTGTTAATATTAATAGTTTAAAACATAAATATATACCCGGTATTAAAAATGGTGGTATTGGAGCAATAGCTGTAATTATATATATAAATATTTTTTTATTTATTATAATATTTATAATTATAGTTGAAATAATAGCTATATGTTAATATTTTTATATAAATAATAGTATTATTTTTTCTTTTTTTGCTTATATTTATAAAATAAATAAATGTAAATATATATATGTATTAATATACTATAACTTTATTATATATAATTTTTTTTTTTTAAAATTTTTTTTTGAATAAAAGGTTCATCCTAATATGTCATATTTCGCTATAGCGGAAAAGGTCGAGAACAATCCTTTTATATATATATATGAATATCCAAGTTGTCAGTTACATAGAATTTTAAGAAATGGATCTGTAAAAGGATATAATGCTTTATGTTTTAATAATGAAGGAACAAGGTTGGCAAGTGTAGGTTCTGAGCCAGATTATACCTTAACTATATGGGATTGGAAACAAGAAAATGTTATTCTTCGATCAAAAGCTTTTTCACAAGTAATTAAAAAAATTAATCTAAAATTACGATAATTATATATATATATATATATAAATATTATTATTATTATTATTATTATTATTATTATTATTATTATTATTATTATTATTATTATTATTATTATTATTATTATTATTATTATTATTATTATTATTATTATTATTATTATTATTATTATTATTATTATTATTATTATTATTATTATTATTAACATTGATACTTATTATTAAAAATAGGATGTATATAGAGTTGAATTTTTAAAAGAAAATGATCAAATATTAACAACTTCTGGAATGGGACATATTAAATTTTGGAATATATCTAATACTTTTACAGGATTGAAATTACAAGGTAATCTTGGTAAATTTGGTATAGTAGAATTATCTGATATTTCTACATTTTTACACCTTTCTGATGGTAAAGTTTTATCTAGTTCCGAAACAGGCTATCTTTTATTATGGGAAGGTGGCTTAATTAAATGTGTTATTTCAAGACCAGGAGGTAAGCCATGTCATAATGGAAAAATTTTTGTTTTATTATCAGAAGAAGGTGAAGTTTATTCATCGGGAGAAGATGGTTTTATAAGAATATGGGATTTCGAAAACTTAGATAATGCCGATGTTTCGTTTGATCTAAACCAAAATGGAAATAAAAAACAAGTTAATGCTTATCAAGTACAAATACCCATGTTTGAAATTGATCCCTTGGATGAAATTAATTTAGGAAAAAATATTAGAGTAAATATTAAGGGAAAAAGCTATGATTAAAATTAAATAATTAATAATATTTAATAAATATATTATCATAATATAAATATATTGATATAAATTAAATAATATTGTTAAATTATTAATTCTATTAATATAAAACATTTATGATAAATATAGGTAAATAATATGATTAAACTTATAGGATCCCAAAATGAATTTTTAATACAAGATGGCAGTGGAACATTATTTAAATTGGATATTAAAACAAGAAGTATGTTCAATGTTATGAGATTCCATTCCAAAGAGGTTGTGGGTGTTGTCAGTAACCCAATAAATCATACTATTACATCATTAGGTGATGATGGCTCTATAAAATTATATGATTATATCAACTCTAGAATAATAGGAAGTGCTTCATATAGCGGAAATGGAACAGTATTAAGAATGTTACCACGAGTATGATATAAATCAATAATAATAATAATAATAATAATAATAATAATAATAATAATAATAATAATAATAATAATAATAATAATGAAAAATAACATTTCTTATATTAATAACACAAATTTATATATCAGTTATTTATTTACTAATCATTTTTATATATTTTAAAAATTTATTTAATCTATATATAATATATTGAATATTAATGTTTTTTATACATCTTTTTTTATGTTTAATAAAAATATATAACATCTATCTTTAAAATAATATATGTATATAATTTAGACATTAGATCCAAAATGTAATACTTATGTTGCAGGATATAATGATGGTGTTATTAAATTTATAAAATATGTTCAAGATGAAGAAGAAAATCAAAATAAATTTGTTATTACTCATATTTCTAAACCTCATGCTACTTCAATTTCGTCATTAGAAATTTCACCCGATGGTCGTTATCTTGTGTCTACTGCTGTTGATAGAACACTTTTCCTTTATTATATCAATTTAAATGAAGACTTTGTAAAAAATATGGAGTCTACTATAAATATAAAAAATAGATTTGAAATTATTCAATCAGAAAATTTTGTTTTTTCATCAAAAACTATTAATTTAATACCACTTGGTTTCATCGAACTACACCTAAATGTCATTAATATGTCATGGTCACCGGATAATCATTGTTGTCAAAACTTGATAGATGATTATATAAGTTTTGATGTATCTGATAAAAAATCTGAAAAGGATATTAAAAATGAAAAATTCTGGGAATATAATAATTTATATGACACATTATCATGTTTATCTAAAAATAAATTATTGATTGTATTAGAAAATGGCACAATTTATGAAATTACAACACCACAACTGAATGAAATTGACAATACCCTTACATTCCAGTTAAAACCAGAGCAATTAAATTTTAAGGAATGGGTTTTAGAGATTGCAAAAGCTAAAGATATAAAATTTATTTTAAATAAAAAGGAAGATGAAAAGAAGAACGAAAGTAGTGAAGATGAAAAGAACGAAGATAATGTTTTTGATGTATTAGATAATATAAATGAAGAAGAAAAAGAAATAAATAATGAATTAATTAAGCATTATGAAAGTTGTTTACAAGGTGCTAAAATAGTAGGTATTCTTTATCTTCCTGGTGGCTATTTCTTAATTAATTTTGTGTTAAATGATGGTAAGGGACAAATTAGATCATGCCATTATGATTCACCAAATCAAAGCAGGTAAATATTTTAACATATACAATTAATAATGATAATTAATGATAGTTAAAATTTATTTTTAAGTATTTTTGAAATTAGAGAAAATGTTATACTATAATTTTAATTAATTAATTTATATATATAAATAAAATTTTTAAAATAAAAATATATTTAATAAAATAAAAATAAATTTAGAATTATATTCACTTATCCAAAACGAATTGTATATATGAGTATATCAAATTCTAGACAATATTTATTATTCGGTATATCTGACGGATCTGTTATTCAATATAAATTTGATTATACTGATGTTATTCTTACTCATGATCATATGTATCATGAAGAATTAGATACTAAAGTTTTGGAATATTTACAAAGTGATGAAAGTACCTTTTATGTGGATAATTTCGATCAAATTGAAGGAAAAATTACTAATAAGTTAAATGAGCGAAACAAAGAAGATATGAATAGTAATAACGATGACAATAATAGTAACAATAATGATGACAATAATGGTAACAATAATGATGACAATAATGGTAACAATAATGATGACAATAATGGTAACAATAATAATGTCAATAATGATAATAAAAATAGAAACAAAAATAATAATAGTGATAATAATATTAATAATAATAAAACTAATATTAATATTGGTAACCAACAAGATACTTCAAGTAATAAAAATAGCGAACCATCAAATCAAGATCTTAACGAGCTTCAATTTACACATGGTCATTACTTTAAAGCAAACTTACATGATAATAAAAATGGAAATATTACTGGAATTGCCTTATCATATGATGATTCATATATGATATCTTGTGGAAGTGATGGTGCCATATTTGTTTTTAGAAATAAATATGAACAAAAATTAGATGATGAAGGTAATTCTTAATATTATTTATATATGTAAAATTGAATATAATCTATTAAATAAAAAAATAAAATAATAAAAAATATAAATATATAAATAATTAACAAATGAAATTTTAATATTACTTTATAATTATAGATGAAAAAATTGATATGAATGATAATGTTGTTATTGATGATATTATTGATAAAAACTGTTATAGTTTACAAGAAGCAAAAATTAAAAATGATCGTGACAAAGAATTAGCTAATGCAGAAATAAAGAAAAATGTATATAATTATTTTATAAATATAACTATATAATATAATTTTTTTAATATTGAAGTATTCTAATTATAAATATTTATAATTTAATATAATAAATATAAAAAAAAATTAACAAAAATAAAAAAAAAAAAAGGAAACAAGAAGTAAGATTAATGAATTAAGAGAGGAATTTCTTGAGATACTCGCTGAAAATGATAAAGCTGAAAATAATTTTAAAGTAGATAGAGAATTATTTAAAATTGATATTAATTTACAAGAATCTCATGGTAATTTATTTATATATTTATTTATTTATTTATTTATTTATTTTTAATAATAATTATACTTTAAATGACATTAGCATTTAAACGTGATGATTTATATATATATATATATTTATTTATTTATTAAAACAATAATTAAATAATATATTTTTTTAAAAATTAGAAATGGAAAGAAAAAAAAGCTTAGTGGAAATTGAAAAAGAATTTGCATGGATAAACGAAAAAGAAGAATTAGGATTAAATAAAATAAAATCAAAATTTTTAGATCCTATCAAAACAGAAAAAATAGTGATTACTTCATTTAATGTTAGTATTTAAACAAATTAAAAAATATAAAATTATCATCGTCATCATCATCATCATCATCATCATTATCATTAATATTATTATTATTATTATTATTATTATTATTATTATTATTATTATTATTATAATTATAATTATTATTATTCAATAAAAATAATTAAATCTTAAATTACTAAAATGTATATTATATTTGTTTTATTTTATAATAAATAGACTCATCAAAAAGTATCAACATTTAGAACAAAAAAAATAGAGTTAATAATGGATGCATCAATGAAAAATGATACTTATAATAATTTAAATGGTGAAAAAAATGAGAATAATTATAATAATTATAATGATAATAATAATAATAATGCTATAATTGATGATAATAATCAATCTAATGAAAATGAATCTTTCAAAAGGAATGAATTAGAAAACAAACAAAATGAAAAAAAGGTAATTTTACATAAATTAATAATTAAATACATTTTTAAAAATTATTAATTATTTATTATTTATGATAATTATACATAAAATATTTAATTTTAAAAATATAAAATTTTTTAATTATTACATAGAATGAACAAATAATAGATAATAACCATGAAATCAAAACAAGAGAGGTTAAAGAAGTAAATAATGTATTAAAAAATTATTATTATTAACAATTATTTTAATTATCTTTATTTATTTAATAATTTAATATATAAATGTTATATATTTATTTATTAAAATATTAGATATCTGTAGATACAAAAAATAAGAATGAACTGCGTAAACAAGAACGTGCAAGAAGAGCTATATTATATAAAGAACTATTAAAT
Source organism: Neocallimastix lanati (nom. inval.) (assembly GCA_016946835.1). Lineage (NCBI taxonomy): Eukaryota > Fungi > Neocallimastigomycota > Neocallimastigomycetes > Neocallimastigales > Neocallimastigaceae > Neocallimastix > Neocallimastix lanati (nom. inval.). The sequence goes on along the minus strand of JACVTC010000091.1, from coordinate 532,712 downwards.
CAAAAGCCAGATCCATCTACAAATGATCCAAAAGATGAGGCTCTTATTGAATTAGCTATGGCGACAATAGGTGATTTTAAATTAAAAACTAGTGAAAAGTATATTGTTCCTGAGAATGAACGAATTAATGCTGAAAAAAAACAAAGACAAATTTATATGCTAGCACGTAGTATTTATGAATTAAAAGAGGTTTTCATAAAAAATCTAATATTTTAATTTTAGATGTCAATAGATAAAAAAAAATATTATTATATATACTAAATATTAATATTTAATAAAACATTAAATATATATATATATATATATATATTATAGCAATTTAATAAACATGTACTGAATCTTAAAGCAAGGAAAGAAAATATAATAGAATTAATTAAAGAGAAAAAGAAAATAATCGATTTAATTGACATGGAATTAAATATTTTAAATGATTTAGATGAAGAACCTATTATTATTCCTGAATTAGATGTAATTTTAATTTTATTATTATACATATATAAATATATATATTATTTTTTTTTAATCAATCAATATCTAAATTACATGAAATATTCATTAATAAAAAATATTTCTAGATTGAAGGATACCCGGAAAGAAGATATGAAGTGACTGACGGAGATATAGAAGAATTTAAGGAAATATTAGAAGAAAGAAAAAAAAAAGCTCTTCAAATTAATGACGAAGAGGATGACGGTATTGGTGGATTCAATGCCACAGGTCCAGTTAAACCAAAAGAATCAGAAAAAGATTCAAATATTAAGGAAGAAAAAAGAAATAATACTAATATTAATAAAAATAATAAGGATAAAACACCTAATAAAGAATTATTAGCTCAAAAATGGAAAGAAAACTATGATATAAAACGTAAATATTTGGAGGAAAATGGAATTATTATCATTACAATGCTTGAAAATATTGAGTTTAATGGAATAAATATAATTGAATTAAGTAAATTATTAAATTCGATTAAAAAAACAAAATTAGAAGTTGAAGAAAATGATAATTTAAAAAGTTATTTCAAATATTTAAGAAAAGAAATTTGTGATGTATTTATTTTTATTTTTTTTATTTTTATTAACAAAATAAATAAATTATATTTAAATAAATATTCAATTTCTTATTTAATTAAACTCATATTTTTAATAATATTTCTCAATAACCAAAATAAAGGATATTGCTGATATAAAGAATAAATTTGATGAAACTTTTAATATCTTATTTAGTGAGCATATTTTACTTGAAGGAGGTAATACACTTTATCTATATTAAATATTAGTAATAATAATAAAAAACATTAATTACTAATAACCAAATATTTCTAATATTGCATAATATTATTGATATTTAATTCATACTTCATATTAGATATTAAATTTGCTGAAATAAGGCTTATTTTATTCTATGATGAATGGGTATTACTAAAAGAATTCCAAAATCATGAAGCTGTGCTATCTAAAAAATTATATAATAAGAAAAAAGAAAAACTTGAAATTGAATCAAAAGTAAGATTAAAAATATGAAAAAAAAAATATGAAAAACAATATATTAATCTAAAAATTTATTATAACATAATATATATATATATATTTATAGATCAAAGAATGTCAAGATAAATTACTAGGTAAAAAAGGAGAAATTGAAAATATTATTCTCATTGAAAAGAATATACAAAAAAGATTTAATGAATTAGTTAATGGTAATAAATATGAAGAAATGCTGACTAAAATATTTAAGAAAAAGATAAAAAGATCAAGGGTACATAAAAATGATATAAAAATGAAAAAATAAATTATATAAAAATTTTATTAAATTAAATATAATATATATATACATTATATTATTTTATTTTTATATTAGAAAAAGAATAGTGATAATGACGAAGATAATGATGATAGTGATGAATCAAGTTCAGAATCAGACAGTGATTTTGATTCTGACGAAGACTTCTCAGAATCAGATGAAAATAGTATAATCGAAGAAGAAATAGAAGAAATATGTCCAGAAGATTTAGAACAAGAAATATTTGATACTGTATTAAGTTTAAGATTAGAGCAGTCTGATCAAGAATATAATATTAGTGAAATCCAAAAAATTATTGACGTACTAATTATATATATATATTTATTCATTTATTATCCTATTAAATCAATCAATTAGTCATTAAAAATATTATAGAATCAAATTATATTCAAATAGTACTTATTTTTCAATATTTATATTTAATAAAAAATTATAGGCATTGAAAAAAGAAAATGAAGGTTACTTAAAAAAAGAAAAAATTATAGACTCTGCCTTAAAAGGATTTGAATCAGATATTCAAGCATTTCAAACATTAAAACAAAAGAAATTGAATGAATTAGATGTTGTAGTCCCACTCAAATTAAATCAAATTCAATATCTTAATGGACAATCAGTACCATCTGACTTATCAGCAGCATTAGTTTTCCAAAATGAAGAAGTTAAAAGATTAAAATTAAGAATAAAAGAATTGCATCAAGTATGAAAAATATAAAAATTAATGATGAAATCAATTATTTTTTTAATTAATGATTAATTAATAATTATACAATAATATATATATATATATATAAAGGAAAAAGCTGATATTCGTAAACAACATCGAGAATTACGAAAAATGCATAACAATTTAATTATAAATAAAAAAGAAAAGCTTGCAAGAGTAATTATTAATTACATAAATATAATTTAAATTTTCTATAATTTCTAATTTATAAAAATATTAAATATTTTATGCAATATATAATATATTTTTTAGATTGTTGAATTAGAAAAAAAAGCATATGATGTTCAAATGTTAAAATTTGGTCAAATTATTGATTTAGAAAAATTAGAAAGAATGGGAGTCAATAAAAATGCAGAAGATTTAAAGGAAAAACTTAATAAAAAAGAAAATAAATATTCTATTGAACTAAATAATTGGGATGTATGTATTAATATTTCTTTTTATCAAAACTTTTATAACTAAACAATTTATTATAATTGATTATATTATTAACAAAAATTTTATTTTTATTTTTATTTTTATTTTTATTTTTATTTTTATTTTTATTTTTATTTTTATTTTTATTTTTATTTTTATTTTTATTTTTATTTTTATTTTTATTTTTATTTTTATTTTTATTTTTATTTTTATTTTTATTTTTATTTTTATTTTTATTTTTATTTTTATTTTTATTTTTATTTTTATTTTTATTTTTATTTTTATTTTTATTTTTATTTTTATTTTTATTTTTATTTTTATTTTTATTTTTATTTTTATTTTTATTTTTATTTTTATTTTTATTTTTATTTTTTTCTCTGACAAAAAACAAATGTAGAAAAAGGTTCAAATGAATAAGCAACAATTAACTGCTGTTACTATTGAAAATACTAAAAAAATAAACACATATTTAGATTTAAAGAAATTATATAACAAATTAGAAAACAGTTTAACATCTGCACAAGCTACTATGGTATATGTTTGAATATTTATTATTATTATTATTATTATTATTATTATTATGAAATTTTTTCTTGATGAAAATAATAAATAAAAAATTTATTATTTTATTATTTAATTAATATTAATTAACTTTAGACTACCGTATACAATGATGAAGATAATCAGAACAATACTGAAAAAGAAAAATTATTAAATTTAGTCAATGATCAAAGGAATGAAATTGAAGAATTAAAGAGAGAAATAGAAATTTTAATGCGTAAACCTAATCGTTCACCTCTTTTAAAAAGAGTAAAACGTCTTAATAATACTGTTAGTAGTACAACAAGAAAAATACCATTGCCACCAAGAGAAAACCGTTTGAATTCTATCTTAAGTAGAACCAAAATACAAAAGATGGAACATGACAAATTAAAAGAAATTATGGTTGAAATTAAACATCCTATTATTGAAGAAGACTATAATCAAATTGAAATAGCAACTAATAATAATATTAATAATAAAAATCAACAAAGTCCTATAACAGAAGAAAACAGTAAAGAACATGTAATTACTGAAAATATCGAGGTAAATACGATTATTACTGAAAAGCCTAATGTTGAATCATTATCTGTACATCTGTCATCACTAAATAATAAAAATAAGAATGAAAAGATGATATATTCTGGTTCAATGCCACAATCGTTAATAGATAAAACAGAGGAAACTCTAAATGAACGTGCTACTGAAATAGATCAATCAGATTCTGAAATCAATGATTTGACACTTGAAAAAAGAGAAATTACTAGTATGATGGATAATATCTTAAATGAAGTATCAAAAAATCAAGTCGTATCGAATGAGATAGCGAAATCTGATATGGCCCCGGAAAGTGAAACAATATTAGAGTTAAATAAAAATAATAAAAATAATGATAAAAATAATGAAGAACAAATTAATAACGAAAATAGTGAAGAACAAATTAATAATGAAAATAACAATGAAAATAAAGAACAAATTAATAATGAAAATAAAAATGAAAATGAAAATGAAGAAGAACAAATTAATAATGAAAATAAAAATGAAAATGAAAATGAAGAAGAACAAATTAATAATGAAAATAAAAATGAAAATAAAAATAAAGAAGAACAAATTAATAATGAAAATAAAAATGAAAATAAAAATGAAGAAGAACAAATTTATAATGAAAATGAAAATGAAGAAGAACAAATTAACGAAACCAAATACTTGTAAAAATAGTACATTAGAGGAAATTAATGAATAATCCATTTCTTAAGGCAATAATTCGAATGTTAATAAAAATCAATTTTTTGTTAAATCTAAAACCATTAATAATACCAATGATCAAGATCAACTATAAAAAAAAAATTAAATAAAATTATAAATATTATAATTAAAAAATTTCTAAACTTTAATCATATGTTAAATTTAAAAATATTTTCATTCATATATTTTTTTTAATATCATATTTCCTTTAATTTTATAATGAAGCAATATTTAATAATGAATAAAAATAAAATAATGAAAAAAAAAAAAAAATATTAAAATAAATAAATAAATAAATAAATATAAATATATATATATACTTCTTTTTAATTCAACTTTTTTATAAAAAATATATATATAAATATATATTTTTTATAATCACACGACAAAAAAAATAATAATAATACATTAAAATATTTTTATTATTAATTTATACTATGTATTTATAATTTTTGTTTTTAAAGGAATTTCTTTATGTTTTAATTTGCTTTTAAATCATTTTTAATTTTATAAAATTTATTAAATTTTAATATAATTAATAGTAATCTATTAATAAATGTTAAATATATTTTTATTGGTATTAATTTAACTATTATTAATAATAACTATTACATTATTACCTTAATATTTTTTTTTATATATATTAAAATAATAATATAGTATAAAATATATATTATTTAATTTATTTCTTGTTTACTCTTTTTTATAATAATTATTTAAAGCATTTATTATTTTTATTATTATTGTTTATAAATTAAATTAATTTTAATATAGTTTTTAAAAATTTAAAATCTAAATAAAAAAAACCCAAAATCATCTAAATATTTTTTTCTTCACTTTAACATACATCTCTTTTTTTTTTTTTTTTTTTTTTTTTTTTTTTTTTTTATTGTTGTTATTATTAATTTATTTATAATATTTACGGTTGAAAAAATCTATAAGTTGTTGACGTTCATCTAATCTGTGCTTTCTTCTCTCTAAACCATTATAGAATGTAACCTTTCCATTAACCGGTTTTTGAACTTTAGTTGGAACTGGATGATTTTTGCTTTCAACAGAGACAAAAGTAATAAAACCATCATTTGCAAAGAATTTCTTACCTGTTTTATGATCTTCAACCTCTACTGTTACAAATACTTCGATACTTGTTTCATATACAGCAGAAACAAATGATCTTACAGTAACAAAATCACTGTTCTTAATTGGAAGAATAAAATGAATAGCATCCATTGATGCAGTAATTAAAGGACTTCTAGAATATCTAGAAGCTGATATTAAGGCACAATTTTCCATCCAAGTCATAATTTGACCACCAAATGTCGAACCGTATGGATTAATATGATGTGGCATAACCATTTCAACCATTTCTGTATATGAACTAGCAATAGATCCTGGCCAAGTTGAAACTGGAGCTCTACTATAATTAAAAATCTTTTCTCTAGCTTTTTCTCTCGTAATAGATGTCTTTGATTGAGCAATACGTTTCCATTTTCTAATATCTGCTCTTTCATATTCAATTTTCTCCTCTTCAGTTATTGGTAAAATTTTAGGAACTGGAGTTGGTCTTCCATTATTATTAACACCAACAAACGTTAAATATGCTTGACAACATGGCTTTCTAACCCCAGATAATAAATTTTCCGAACAAACAGTAACAGCAACTTCCATTGATGTATTCCATGTTCTGTTTATTTTTGATGTTAAAATTGCAATATCACCTAATTTAATTTTATTTAAAAAATGGACACTATCAACAGATGCCGTAACACACTTATACACCGCATGTCTTTTAGCAGTAATACCAGCGGCAGCATCAATCCAACACATAACTTGACCACCAGAAGCTATTCCTAAATCATTTGCTTGTGATGGAGTTAATACTTGACTAATTTTTGTTTTTGAATTTTCAACTGACTTTTCAATAGTTCCTTTTTTTAATTTATATTTTTAATAATAATATATATATAAAAAAAAAAAATTAATATAGATTTCAAATTATAATTACTACTTCCAGTTTTTACATACTTGGTGTTTTAGGAATTTTAGTCCCAAAATTATTTTTTAATGTTAAAAGTGATAAATGAGGTGCTAATGCATTTCTGAATAAATTAAAACGAAATGCTGATGTTCTTAAACCTGAATGCTTAATAAGACTAGTACTTTGTAATAAAGACATTTTTTTTTAATAATATTATTTCAATTATTTTTTAAAATTTTTAATTTTTTTTTTTTTTTATTACTTTAAAATTATTATTTATTTTAAATAGATTTTACTGATATATATTTTAAATATAACATATAATTTATTTTATATATTATAAAAAAATATAATTTTATTTTACTTTTACTTTTTTTTTATTTTAAAGTTTATATAGTTCGTAAAAAAAAATAAAAATAAAAAAAAAAAAAAAAAATTTAAATAAAATAAAATAATAGTAAATTTCAACCAATAAAATTCAATTAATTTTATATATGTATATAATACAACTTTGATAAAAAAAAATAATTTTTTTTTTTATTAATCTTCATTTTTAAATTAAAAATGAAAAAGTAAAATGGATATATAGTTATTTTAATTTTATTTATCATAACATATAACATATTAATATTATATAATCATATTTTTAACATAATTAATATTTATTTTATTTTTATTATTAAAATATTTATTATTATAATTATTATAATTATAATTATTATTTATATAAATACTAATAATTATAATATTAAATATATAAACAAATACAAAAATAAATTTAAATATAAATGCATATATGAATATAATTATAAAAAATTTAAACTATAATTAATGAAAATCATCAATTAAAATAATAATAATTTAGTAATAATTATATATAATAATATTATTATCAAAGGTTTATCTCCCGAATTTTTTAAATGGGGATCAAGAAATGCATAAATTTAATTGTTAAAAAAAATAATAATTTCTTTTTATTTAATTTGACTATCTTTTATAATTTAATTAAATTTAAATAGTTATTATTTGTTTATTTAAGTATCAAAATTTTTTATTATATGGAAAATAATTTATCCATTCCTTTTTTCTTTTGGATATTATAATTGTTATTCAATCACTTATTTAATTATTGTTCTGAAAAAATTTATTCTCTTTTGTTATAAATATAAATATGTCACATGATGAATATATCCCTCAATAAAATAGTAATAAATAATCAACCGGATATATTATAAATTCCATATTCCTTAAATAAATCACGTGTTCATAAAAATGATATTACTAATTGATAGGATTAGAAAGCGGCAAAGCATTAATACAAATTTTTTTTTTTTTTTTTGATAATTAAAAAATAATAATAATACATAATATATATTATGTATTATTTTTATTATTTTAACAATACTTCAATTAAAAGTTATATATTAATTAATAATAAAGCAATTATAATTTTAATATTAAATTTTGTTAATAAATTATTAATTAAAAAATAAATAATAATTAAAAAAAAAATAAAAAATTATGAGCATATTTATTTTATTATAAAAATAAAAGTAATAATAATAATAATAATAATAATAATAATAATAATAATAATAATAAATGAATAAAACTTTGAAAATATTTAATTTGAGAAAAACTAAATATTAAAAATTTTAATTTGTATAAATTATTTTATAATATATCATTTTTTATTAAGAAAGTTGCCAGATAAATATATTAATATTTATTTTCCAAAAATAAACAAAACAAAAATAGAATTTTTCTAATATGATTGAATATACAGAAATCTAAAAATTATTAGATAATTTATCACAATTTAATATTACTCAAAAGGATTAATATTTAATTAACAGAATTTAAATAATGATACAAATTTTAAATCCAATTTTAGATTTAATAAAAATAAATTTTCAAAAAAAAAATTTTTTTTTTTTTTAAATTTTTATTTTTTTTTTTTAATTATTTAAATTTTTATATTTTGTTTGTCATTGGCATGTTAGGGTTAATATACAAATATGTGTTTATTGAATAAATAAATAAATAAATAATAATAAAAGTAAATAAATAAATAAATAATAATAAAAGAGGGTATAATATAATTATGAAATTTTATATTTAATGTAGTATAAATCAATTTTAATTTTTATTAATACAATAAAACTTAAAATTGATTTATACTTTTTTATATAATTAATTAATAAATTATATATTTATTTACTTTTGTTTAATTGTTTATTTATTTTTATTTATTTATTTATTTTGAGTAATAAATAATAAAATAATAATGAATCAATTGAAAATTCAAGAAAATAAAAATCATTTTACAATTTTATAAATAAAAAATAAAAGAAATTCATTTAATTCATTTTACGTTTTTATATTTTATTTCATATAATTAATTATTTATTTTTATTTAATTGTATATTTTTATTTATTTATTTATTTATACTGATAATTAATAAATTAATAATGAATGAATTGAAAAATCAAGAAAATAAAAATCATTTTACAACTTATAAATAAAAAATAAAAGAAATTCTTTTGATGTGTTCTACAGGACTATTTTTCAAATGTATCAACTTCCAAATTGATAATAATTATTATTTATTTATTAATGATTTTAATCATTTAGATATTTCATAACATATTAACAGTAGTACAGATATGCTTTTACGATTTTTAAAATTATTTTAAAGAATATCTGAACTAAAAAAAGCACTCTGAAAATTATTGGTAATACTTTATATGCTTTATAAACATCAATAATTATTTAATTTAGATTAATGAATCATAAATTATATTAATATAAATTTTATGATTCATTAACCTAAATTAAATAATCTATATATAATATTTCATAAAAAAGTATTAATACCCATATAATAATGTTAAAGTATTATAATGGATATATATAAAAAATATCAAAATAAACCTATCTAAAATGGAAGAAAAAAAAATATATACATACTAGATATTTTATAAGAAAGATATATTCTATCAGAAAATAGATTTTTAAAATGACATTTAAACTTTATATAAATTACATAAAAATTAAACTATAAAACAGAGAACAAAAAGATTGATAGAAATTGTCATTTTTTTTAATTAATACAATTTACTATTAAAATGAGGTAACAAATTATATATAAATTTCTTACTTTTTTAATAACTTTAAAAACCAGATAAATAAAAAATAAAATAATTGAAAATGAATAAAATTGACAAAAATATATAATATATAATTATAGAACATATTTAATTAAAGTAAAAAAAATAATAAAAGTAAATATATATATACTTACATAATAAAAAAAAAAGAAAGAAAGAAAGAAATAATAATAAAAAAAAATATAATAATAAATAATAATTAAAAAAAGGAAAAAAAAATAAACTTCAATTAAAATATGATTTTTTCATAAATAATTTGTTTAAAGAAATCTTTACTAAATATATCAGAAATATTATTGGCTATATGTGTTGTGATATTTTATATTGAAAAAACTTTTTTAATTTATTAATTATTAAATAAAAAAAACTTTTTCTTTTAATAATGACATAAAATTATAGGATATTTGTCTTTTACAGCACGTGTTTAATCACTTGTTAATTTCTATTTTTTTTTTTTAAAAAAATTAATGAATCATATTTTTATGGACAATAATTTTTTTAACTGTGCAACCTATCTTATTTTAAAATTTTTAATTTTTAATTAATAATGAAAAAAAATTTTTTCAATAAAACAATAAAAACAATAATAAAAATAATATCTATGTAAAAAAAGCTTTTAATAAATATTAATTATTAAAATGAGTAATATATCAGTTAAATGTCCTATATGTAATAAACTTGTAACCGAAGCGGGTATTAATGCTCATTTAGATAGCAATTGTCAATATAATATTGTTAAAATAGATGGAACAGTTGAAAATCTTGTAAATGATAGAGATAATATAAATGTAAATAGCAATGTCGATACATGTGTAAAAAGTAAATTTCAAAAAATTAATGCGAATCATATATATCTTGGTGCTAATTCAATGGAAAAGAAAAAAACTATACAATCAACATTATTCAGTAATCTTAAAAGAAAATCAAATGATAGTAATACTTCAATTAATAAAATAACTAATCATTCATCAATATATAATGGAAATAATATTAATATTAATATTAATCATAATAATAGTAATAATAATAATAATAATAATAATTTTAATAAGAAAATCAAAATTGAAAATGAAATAATTTCACCTAATTTTGATATGAATAAAAAATATAATAATAATATTAAAAGCATTGGTAATAATATTAAAAAAGAAAATAAAAAGCAACTACCTCTTGCAGAATTAGTAAGACCAAAAACTTTAGAAGATTATTTTGGACAAGAAGAAATAATGGGAAAAAATTCAATTTTAAAAACATTAATTACCGAAAATAGAGTTCCTTCATTGATATTATGGGGTCCACCTGGTGTTGGTAATTATTTTTAAATTAAGTATTTTTAAGATACAATTAAGCTTTTAAAGTTCTTTTTTTTTAAAAAAAAAAAAAAAAAAAAAAAAAAAAAAAAAAAAGAAAAAGAAAAAGAAATTGTCCTAAATATTTATATTTGTAATTATTAATTATATGTTTATAAATCTTCATTTAATGTACTAATTTAAATAAAAAAAAAAAAAAAAAAAAGGAAAAACTTGTTTAGCAAGAATTATTGCAAATCATTATGGTTCATTTTATAGAGAACTTAGTGGTACATTACATTCCTTAACAGATTTAAAAAGAGCCTCTGAAGAATGTGCGAATCATTTAAAATTAACAGGAAAAAAAGCCATATTATTTATAGATGAAATTCATAGATTTAATAAATTACAGCAAGATTCTTTATTATCATGGGTAGAAAGAGGTTCTTATACTTTGATTGGAGCCACAACAGAAAATCCATCTTTTAAATTAAATAGTGCATTATTAAGTAGATGTAGAGTATTTCAATTAAAAAAATTAAGCAAAATAGCTATGATGTCAATATTAGAACGAGCAGCACGAATAAAATTAGAATTATTTGGTAAAACCTTAAAAATCAAAGAAGAATCAAACGATACTGAAATTAGTATTAAAGATGAAAATCAAAATTATCAAAATAATGATTTTAAACCCTCAAAAGAATTATATGAAGTAAAAAATACTATATATATTGAAAAAGAAGTTATAGAATTAATAGCAATAATGTCAGATGGTGATGCGAGAAATTCATTAAATGTAAATATTGAAATAATAATAATTATTATTATTATTTAATATAAATCATATTTAATTTAATAAATTTATTAATATTATATATTAGATTTTGGATATGTCATTAGATTTAGTTTTATCTGATGATTCTAAATATGAAATAACAAAAGAAATGATAAAAATGTCTTTCCAAAAAACTCATTTATTATATGATAAAAATGGAGAAGGTATGATGATACATATAATTTTAATTTTTTTCTATTTCATATTTATTTATTATTAATATATAATAGAACATTATGATTTAATTAGTGCTTTTCATAAAAGGTAATTATGAAAAAAAAAATTTTTTTTTTCTACAAAAAGATAATGCTAATACAATAATTATTAATTAAATTAATAGTATAAGAGGTAGTGATGAAAATGCTACTCTTTATTGGTTAGGAAGAATGATATATGCTGGAGAAGTATATAAATGTATATAACAAATTAAGATATCGTATATATATAATTCTAATTTTATTTAATTATAATAAATAATATTTTTCTCTAGGATCCATTATATATAGCTAGAAGATTAATTAGAATAGCAAGTGAAGATGTTGGTTTTGGTGATAATTATGCATTAACCCTTGCAACTAGTTGTTATCAAGCTTGTCAATTTATTGGAATGCCCGAATGTGATGTTATATTAGCACATACTGCAGTATATATGAGTCGTGCACCTAAGAGTGTGGAAGTATATAAAGCTTTAGGTATGGTTAAAGAAGTGATACAACAAGAAATTGCTTATCCTGTTCCAATGCATATTAGGTAAATATATATATACGGAAATATATTTTATTGTTATAAATAAATTTTATATTGGTAAACTTAAAAAAAATAATAATAATAAAAACAAAAACATAAAATATTAATAATATATTAGAAATGCACCAACGGCATTAATGGAAAAAATGGGTTATGGGAAAGGGTAAATTTATATATATTAATTATATTTTGATTTAAAGAAAAATATTAATACATTAATGTTTGAAATATTTGTTTAGATATAAATATAATCCAGATTATGAAGAACCTATTGAACAAGAATATTTACCAAAAGAATTGAAATGTAGAAGATATTTAGGTGTATTTGAAGAAAATAGAAGAAAAGCATATGAAGAGAAAAAAAAACTTGAAGAGGCAAAGACAATAACAGATTCAAGTAATAGTAGTAATAATAATAATACTATCGATAATAACAATGATAATAATAAAGATGATAATTTAAATAATCAAAATACAGTTGAAAATAATAAATATAATGATTCTGTATCATAGTACTAATTAAGAATTCAATATATTAAATATAAAATAAATTAAATAATATATTAATAAATATGTAATTGTAATGTAATAATATTTATTTTAAATGGATATTTATAATTAATAATAATAATGCTAATAATAATAAATTATTTACAAATAGAATTTTTTATGATATTTTTTTTTTTTTTTTTTTTTGTTGTTGTTATTGTTTTTGGTTTTAGTTTTGGTTTTATTTTATTTTATTTTTCTTTGTTCTTTTATTACTTATTTATTTATTTATTTATTTATTTATTTATTTATTCATCTATTTATTTAAAAAAAAAAAAAAAAAAAAAAAAAAAACAGTAATAGTCTTAAAATCCAAGAATTAAAATATTTTATTATTTTTATAATTTATTTTATTTTTATTTTGGTATGATTGCATTATTATATAAATTAAATTTTATTATATATATTTATGATATTTTATTATTGATTTTATTTATTTATTTATTTATTTATTTATTTATTTATTTATTTATTTATTTATAATTATATATTATATATTTATTTTCATTTCTATTATTTTTATTAATTTATTATTTAAAAAAGTTAATAATAATAGTAATAGTAATTGCATTATTAACTGTATGAAATATCAAATATCAAAATAATAATAATAATAATAATAATAATAATAATAATAATAATAATAATAATAATAATAATAATAATAATATAAAAATAAATAAATAGATAAATAAAAATAAAAATAAAATAAAATAAAATAAAAAATTGAATATAAGATATTTATAACTTCAGAAATTATACAGAAAAAATATTATGAACTTTTTGAAATTGTGAATGATGTGTAAAAACAACATTTTTTAAATTGGAAGTTTTTATTGGCTCATTAGAAACAATATGAACACTACCTAAATATTTAACCATATCATTTTCATTTATTTTTGGAATATTTTCCTATTAAATTTGGAATTTGAAAAAAAAAAAAAAAAAAAAAAAAAAAAGTATATATATTATATTTACTATTCATTGTATTTATGATAATAAGTATTTATATTTATAATTGAAAATTTATATATTTACAGATTTTTGACTTAAAATATTTCTTTTTAGTTTTTCAATCTTATCCTGTATATTTTCTTGAAATCGTTGGTAATACTTATATTCTTTACTATGTTCAGATATCTGTAACTGAGGATCAAATTTACAAGATACCCAACTACTTTTATTATTAATACCATTAATTTTAGATATATCAACAACTCTTGGTTTAGTACTAATTTGTTGAATATTCTATATATTGATAAAAAATTTAATATTAAAAAAAATTTTTTTTTTTTTTGTAAATTAAATACATTAAAAAATAATAATTTTTATTTATATCAATTATAAATTTATTAAATATTTATATTAATATATATTACCTTTCGAAGTATAGATGATTCTTTATATAAATTATATATTGATTTTTGAGTCTGGTCATTTTTAGCCATAATCTTTAAGGATTTCTTCGTTAATTCATCTGAGTAATTAAATAATTGCATAGCATTTTTCATATTTTCATTATATCTCTGTTTAATAGTTTGTTTTCTTAAATATTCAACGGAATAACGAAGAGAATCAACCTTTTTTTTTTATTTATTTATTTTCATTTCATTATTTTTATTATTATTATAATTGTCATTATTATTATTATTATTATAAAAAAAAACAAAAAAAAAAAAAAGTTCAATTAAATAAATCAATATTTATTTAAATTATATATATATATATATATATATATATATATATATATATTAATTACCAATTTCCCTTGGTTAGTATTAATAGATTTTGATATGATAGTAGTAGGAATAATAGTTTCTTCATTGGAAATAACTCCAATTTTATTTTCATATTCTTTTAATTTCATTTTTTGTTCTCTTAAAATACTGTCTTGTTCATTGTTCTCTTTTTGTAATGAATTAACTAAACTATTGATTTCTTTTTCATATTCTTCCTTTTTAGTTAAATCTTCTTCAAGCTCTTTTATCTTTTCACTATATTTTTCACTTTCAGTAGCTTTCTTTTCTTCCAAAAACTTTATTTTTTCTTTTAATTCTGTCTTTAATTTTTCCTATAAAATTCAAATTTTTATGGAAATAGAAGATTTTATCAATTTTTTTTTACAATTTTATTAATGAGAAAATATATAAAAAAAAAAATAAAAAAAAAAAAAAAAAAAAAAAAAAGCATTATAGTAAAACATAATTATTATAATAATATTAATATAATAATTTTGTACTCTAATTTATAATTTGACTGTAGTTACTTACGTTCATAATACTATTTTCAACGAGTTTAATTTTTTCAGCATTTAATTTTTCTAATTTTTGCTTAATTTCAACATTTAATGAATATTCTTTTTTGACTTCTTTTGATCTTTCATTCCATGGTGACACATTCTTAGAAACTTTTTTCAAATTTAATGAATATTCACATTTAAAATTTGTAATAATAACAATAATAAAATCAATGAATTATATTTCTTACATATTTATACTTTATTTTGATTATATATTTAATTTTAATAATACTAATAATATCATTATTATTCATTCTACCTTTTTCAACTTCATTATCATTAGTAAACTTGATATTAATTAAACCTAAATCTTCGATAATCTTACCAATTATATTTTTTAAACCTGTCCAATATGGATTATCTGTAACATAGAATATATCACTTGTAATTGTTGAAAGAATTTTTATTAATTCATCAAATTGAACTACGATATTTTCTTCTAATTTTTCATCCAAAGTCTGTTTAATAGCTATAGATAACTTTTAATATTAAAGTTTTTATAATATAAAATATCAATAATTTATTATATCAATTTAATATATTTAATATAAATTTTAAAAAATAAATAAATTTATAATTTAGTATTACCTTTCTACAGAATTTTTGAACTAAACCAATTGATTCATTAGAATTGTTTAAATCGTTTAAAACACTCTTTGATAAGGTTTCTGATTTCTCATTTAATACAGTAATTCTCTTTTTGTATTTTCTTTTGAATATTTGTTTTTAATTTAATTAATTAATATATTTTAATAAATATATTTGACAAAATAATTAAAAAAAAAAATAATAATAATAATAATAATAAATTACTTTGAATATAATTTAATTTCCTTTATTTTTTCCAAAATACCATCAACAGGTTTAAATAATTCTTTACCTATAGCCTTCATCTGACTTACAATATTTTCATCTATAATTTCAATATTTTCAATATTAAATTATTATTAAATATAATTTTAATTTTAATTATTAAAATATTTAAATGTATAATTCAATACGAAATATTTAATATTAACCATTATTATCGATTTCAAAGTAGCTACGTAATTTCGCAAATTCATTAAGTATTTGATTGGTTGTTAATTCAATATTTTCAATATAATATTCAATTATAATTGAAATAAATCTATTTTCTAATGGTATATATTTATCAGCTAGTACAATTAATTGATCTGTACATTTATTAATATCTTGAATTCTAATAGCTTCTTGTGATTTTTCATCCTTTATTATATCAATTACATGATTTAATCTTTTTTTTTTTTTAATAAATAAAAATAATAAATTAAAAATAAAATAAATATATATTAAAAAATTACTAATACTTTATAAATATAGATTATAATAATTATAATAATACCTTGTTTCAGTTCCTGTTAATTCATGATGTAAATTACCTAATTGTAAAAATTCTTCAACAGAACATTCATTTAAATAATTAACAAATTGTTTTGCCAATGATGAAAATAATGATATGATTTGACATATCTAATTTTTAACAATATTAATGATTTATTGATTTGTATATTTTAATAAATAACATAATATATTTAATAATATGTATAATTGTTATTTTTGAATATAGATTGAACATAAAATATTATAAAAAAGAAGAAAAAAATACCTCAATTGATTTAGCCCTTTCGTCATAATCAATATTATTTGTCATATTTAATTGGTTTGATTCATCAAAGTGACGTCTAATAATATCTGCTTTAAAAGATAATCTCTTAAACATTAATACTGTCAAAATTGAATCATGTTCGTTTGTATAGAATGATTCTGGTAAGTATGACTTTAATAATGAATGAAACAAATAAATTAATATTTTTGTTTATTGAAATATATAAATAATTATAATATATTAAAATATATATATATATATTTTTTAAATTAATATTTTTATTTAATTTTTAATTTTTATATCATTCGAAAAATAAATAAATTAATAAAATTAAAATTAAAATAATAATAATAATAATAATAATAATAATAAAATAAGAAACTAAAAAAATAAAATAAAAATATAATATTATAAATAAAATTTAATTAATTAAAAAAAAAATAAAAATAAAAAAATGTAAATAAAATTACCATAATTAAACTTAAATGATCTGTTGACTGATTTAAATCTAATTTTTTAAGCTCCAACTCTACAGCTTTAGATTGCGCCTTCATCACAGAGTTTTGTAATTGAAGATTTAAGCTTATCATATTTTGAGTTTGACTACTCAAATCTTCATTTTTAATTTGTTGGAATGCCTCCTTATTTCTTATATCATTCAAATCACTAAATTTAAATATTAAAATTTTGATTATTAATATCATTTATAATAATAAATACAATATTAAAAAAAAACTAAATTTTATTTGTTAATTAATATCATACTTTTGAAGATTCTTCACTAATGTTCTAAATTGATAAATTGTATTTTCATAATCTTTAATAGTTTCATATGCAACATTAATATCTTCTTCTTTTTCTTTAATGATGAAATCCTTCAATTCTAATTTTTTTTTTTATTATTATTATAAATTATTTATAGAAAAAAAATTCAATTATTAATATTATATATAAAATATTAATAAACTATATTATTTTATATAACACATGCCGATTTCATCTTGCAATTGTTTTTCATTTTCAATATGTGTTTCTTCTAATGCATCATTTAATTCTTTTAAAGCTTCTAATTCTTCAATTGTTTCATTCATCTCTTCAATTTTCTTTTTTAATCAATTAAAAATAGATTCATTGTATATAATCATATTAATAATAAACAAAATTATTTCTAACCTTTTATTTTTTTTATTGTCGTTATAAAAATTATACCTACTTCATTCAAATCTAAATTTTGTTCTGTTAATTTTTCAATCATATCTTCTGCACCTGCAGCATCATTTACTAATTGTTTTAATTCTTCAATTTGATTATTTGCATCTTCAAGTTGTTTATTCATACGTTCATGATCGACTATTAAATTGTATTTAATTATATTAATAAAATATATATTACATTTTATTTTATTCCAAATAATAATAGTTATTGATCATATTATAAAACTAATTACATTTATTTTCAGATAATAAAGCTATTTCATCTTCTAAATCTTCGATTTTATGTTTAAATTCATTTTCTTGATTTGTAGTTACATCACGTAATCTATATTATAATAATTAAAAATTATGTTAAATAATTAATATATTAAAACCTATACAATTTATTTAATAATACTTACTTAATTAAAGCCGTTTTTAATCTTTCATTTTGTTTTTCTAATTGAACCACTTCAATTGCATTTTTTTCTTTTGGTACAGCTTGCCTTAATTGAATTTCTTCATTAAATTGTTCTATTCATTCATTATTTATAGAATACAAAAATAATAATAATATATTAATAATATGAATTAAATAAATCATTTGATTTAAATAACTTTGATGAAATACCAGATTCCTGCTTTAATACTTCTAAATCAAGACTTAATTCTTCAATCTTTTCCTTTGCAATTTCTAATTCTTGTAATAAGCTTTCACTTTTTTCTTCTGCCATTTCTTTATCTAATGTCATCATTTCTAAGGATTCCATTAAATCAGTTTGTTGAATTTCAAGTTTTTCATAATTTATTTGTGATTCTTGTAATTGTTTTTTTATATCAGTTAATTCTTTTTGAGACTCAAATAAAGTACCTTTAATATATAATATATAGATGACAAATAAATTATATATTTATATATTTATAAAATTATCATTTAACATCAAAAAGCTTATCATTTAACATCAAAAAGCAAATATAGCTAAATTTCATATATATAATGTTTAAATTAATATTACTTGTTAATTTAGTTTTTGCTAAAGTAGCTCTTTCTAATTCAATTTCAATATTTTTACGTTCACGAAGTTCAGTTGTATGCTTAATATCTAATGCCAAATATTTTTCTTTAAATTCACTCATAACATCTAACTGTTTTTCAATTTCATCGAACTTTGCTTTGAGTTCATTATATTTTTCTACAGAAATCATCTAAAATATAATTAAAATCAATATTTTAATTTAGAGTTATAATTAATATAAAATACTCTTATTCAAAATTATAATTTATATTAAAAAACACATTTTATTACACTATCTATATTAACAGGAATTATCTGAGCAACTGGTTGTTGTTCACGTATAGTTTCTTCAATAATATCCTTAACAGATGAATTTTCCATATTTTTTATTGATTCGTCATTTTCAATTATTTCTTTATTTTGAATATGATGATCATCACTTGAAATTTTTGTTGATACTACTGAATCATGTATATCTTCCTGTGCCTTAGAATTTTGTTGTTCATTTAATGGTTCTTGTATTTTATTCAAAGATCTATTATCACTAGTGTTTATATTATCGTTAAAATTTTCATTATTGTTTGTATATTCTTTATCATTATCAATATTTTTATTTATAGTATTATTGTTGTTATTAAAATCATTCTTTTTTACTGAATTATTTTCATTAATATTATTTCCAATTTGGCTCATTGTTTCTTCTCCTTTTCGTATATCATTATTAGTTATATTTATTTCTTCTAATTTATCATCTTCCTCTATTGTTGATTTACTTGGATTTTTTAATGCACTCACATTCGATAATTTATCACCATCTAATTTTATTGATAATCTATTATTTCTTGAGGGTAGTCTAGAAATTGAATCAAGCTTTCCTTCTGATGATGAAGATACTCTCACTATTGAAGCTTTTCTTAAAGATGTTGGAGATTTTATTTGAGAATCTACTGGAGATTTACTTCCAGTAGGTGTTTTTGAGCCAGAAGACGTTCTATTTCCTGTGAGTGATCTAGTACCCATTGAATATATACGAGAAGTTCTTCTTGGTGAACCTTCTGGAGATTTTGACTTTTTACAATAATGTATATACAAATATTTTTATTTATTTTATTTTTTATTTGATTATTTATTTTAATATTATAAATTAAATTTATTTATTTATTTATTTAATATATATATATTATATATATAATTATTATTTATTTATATAAATAATATAAAATATGATATATGTTAATTTAATATTTTAAATTTATGATTTATTTTTAATAATTGTTATTTTCACTTCAATAAATGAATAGTATTTATGAAATTTTGTTTATTTATCTATCTATTTATTTATTTTTTAAATTTTTAATTCTTACAGCTAATATCTTAACAGATGCAGGTCTCACAAAAACTCCATGTAATGGTTTGCAAGAAAAATATTCAACATCATTAATAGATCCATTATTTTTACCAGTTGGCTTTTCCAATTCTACACCAATCCAATTACCAGCTGCAAATTGTGTCGTACCTATAAAACGAATAATTCCAATACCACCTGGAGTTTCAACTCTTTGACCAATTGAAAATTTATCTAATGAAACTAATGTTTGCCGAGACATTTGAAATTAATATATATAAGATAAAAATAAATATTGTTTATGCAAATATTTCAATATAACTTTTCAAAGATAAATATTGATTAAATTTTTTAAATTCAATTATTTTTATTATTATTATTATTATTTTAATTTATTTAGTATTTTTTATTATAAATTTAGAAATTTATTTGAACAAAACAATTTAAAATAATAATATTTATTTTTATTATTATATTATTATTTTAATATTATTTATATTAAAAAAAAAAAAATGTTTATTTGTATTATTTCTATTTATTTATATATCGACATTCGTTAAAGATTTATTAAAATAGTCAATAAGCAATAATGAAATGTAATTTAAGTAACACCTATATTTTTAATTAATGTATGATTAATAATATTACTTATTTTACATATTTATAATGATATTATAATTTTAACTGTTGAATTGATTAATATTGTAAAATTTCTAATTATATAAATTAATTTTTTATTTTTGTTTTAGATTAATTAGATATAAGAAAATAATTGTAATAATTGTTTGTTTTTTATTTGTTTTAAACGACAAAATTAAATAATCTATATTTAATATTTCCAACGTTTATTTATATAATATAATTATTAATAAAAATGAAAATAAAAATAAAAAAATTTAAAAAAAAAAAAAAAAAAAAAAAAAAAAAAAAAAAAAAAAAGATAACTACTTTTTATGTATATACTCTTTTTTGTACAATTAAAAAAATATATAAATTATATTCACTAAACAGATTTAATTATTTCTATAAAATTTAACCAATTACCAATTATATATATATATATAGTTATATTTTATAAAATTTATTTTTTATATTAAAAAAAAACTTTATTATATTCTCTATATATAAAAATGTATATTCCATATAAATATATAATTAGGTAACACAATTTTTTTTTTAAAATATGCAAAATTATTATTATAAAAATATTTTAAAAAAAAATAAAATTATTATCAATGAAAATTTTTTTTTATTTATTAACTTTGTTTGTATGTTACAATGACCTTTGTTTTAATATTTTTCCTTTCCTTTTTTTAAATTAAATATAAAATATTATATAGTTAAACAATTTTTTTTTTATTTTTAATATTTATTATTTCCATATAAATTTTATTCCTGAATAACGCTTTAAGATTTCATCAAGTTCTTTTGGGGAATATGATAATTTTGTACATATTTCATCATAATGATGTCGACCATTCAAATATCTATTTTTAAATAGCAATAATGTAAATGTTTTATTTCAAAAAAAAAAAATAAAAATAAAAATAAAAATAAAAATAAAATTACAACTTTAAATTTTAATACTTACTTTTTTATAAATTGTTCATTTTCACTTTTTTCAATTAATGAATTGTGATTTTGATTTGGTAAAATTGGGTATTTATGAACTCTTTGTAAAAATCCTTTAATCACTCCAAATAATATTAATCGTCTTAAATAAAAATAGTAATTAGCTCAAATGGAAAAAATAAAATAAAATAAAATAAAATAAAATAAAATAAAATAAAATAAAATAAAATAAAATAAAATAAAATAAAATAAATTAAATTAAATTAAATTAAATTAAATTAAATTAAATTAAAATTAAATAAAATAAAATAAAATAAATAGTAGAATATGAATATAAAGTACAGATTGAATAAAATAAAATAAAATAAATAATAGAATATGAATATAAAGTACAGATTGAATAAAATACAATAAAATAAATAGTAGAATAAGAATATAAAGTACAGATTGAATAAAATAAAATAAAATAAATATTGAATATGAATATAAAGTACAGATTGAATTAAATAAAATAAAATAAAATAAAATAAAAAAAGGAAAAGAAAATAAAAAAAAAGGAAAAGAAAAAATAATTATTCATAAAAAATTACCTGACATCGATATTATATGAAATAACATTATTTTCTTTAATCCATTCTTTTATTGTTAACCCATGTTTTAATGAACAATAAAGTGAAAATATTTTTGCAAATGAAGGAGGTATTCTTCCTAAAAAAATATTTATACATTTAAATAACATTTTACTAGTTTCTAGAAAATATTTAAATTATATAGAACAAACCTTGTTTAACTACAAATTCCACACATTGTACTTGCATTTCCTCGTCTTTTAGTAATTTCCTGATTGCAGGCTTAATATAATAAATATTTGAAAACTGATAATAAAATAAATTATTAAACTATTTTTTGTTACATATTACATATTATATACATTAATCATTATTTCAAAAATATTTAATTATTTAAAATAAAATAATACCTGAAAAATATCAACCATTTTTATACATCCATAATATCTATTTAATTTATATATATTATAAAATAATATTACAAAAATATTGATGTAAATATAAATTTAAAATATAAAATTATATAACACCAACAATGAATAAAAATATATAAAATAAATACTTCAATCAAAATTATAAATACTTACAAAAAATGTTGTACTGTAATTTTTACTAGTGTTATATCAACATCTGCAACTTCAGCTATTCTTTTTATAGGATATACACCATTTATATATGGAATTATCTATATATATATGTATGTATATTAGAATTTATATAATTAAATTAATAATCAATAATATATTCACCCTTCTTGCTGTTAAATCCCAATATTTATCTGACAATTTATTTAAATTAATTATTGAAACTGGAACTTGATAATCATGAACTTCTTCGGGATTTGGATATTTCGGGAATAATTTCAAGTTAATACTACTAATATCATCTTATAAAATTAATTTAACAATTACAATAATAAATAGTTTATCTAAATTGATTTGTTTTGTTTTGGTATTTAATAATATTTTAAATATAGCATACTTATTGGAATTTGGCATTCTGAATAACTATTCAAATCTTCAAGTAATTGTTCAATTATATTTTGAAGTGATTGCTTTGATGTTGAATTATATAAAAAATTACTTTCGACCTGAAAAATTTTTATTTATAATAAAAATGATATAAATTTTAAAATAATATATTCTGATATTTTTTTTTTTTTATTAATATAAATACTATATTAAATAAATTTCAATTTGACATAATATTGATTTAATTATTGAAATTCCTGTAATTCAATTATATTTAAATAAAAATATTACTTCTAAAGATTTTAATATAAAAGCCATTTTTGTTACAATTTGTTCATAACTAGAAGAATCAGCATTGTTATCAAATACAAAACATAAATTAAAAATTAAAGCATTTCTTTTATATTTTGAATTTTCTATACTAACTGGATAACCCATAACTTTATATTTTGTTGTTCCAATGATTACAAGTCTATTACACAATTCAGGTTTTGGTATAACGTATTCACTTATTGCATCAAAATCCAATGTTTCATCTTTACTACATAATTGAAATAAAGGATTCGAATTAGCTGATAAGGATGATGAACTATAAATAAATCCATCTGGAATAGCATAAGTAACTTTTGGACCTTGAATTGGATGAAATTCACTAAAAAAAATTGCATATAATCTTGGAAATCCTTGAAATAAATCCATATTGAACTTTATATATTAATATTAAGGAATATATACTAAAAAAATACAACAAGAAATTAAATGTTTACAAAAAAAAAAAAAAAAAAAAAAAAAAAAAAAAATAAGAAAATATAAGAAAATATAAAATTTATATTATATATTTTAAAAATCCTTTACGTGATTATTTTAAACGTTCTGTTCAGTATAAATAATTATTACTTTAAAATTATTATAAAATTTTATATTATATAAACAATATATATATATATATAAAAAATAATAAAATTATAAAATTAAATAAAATGATTATTATCAAACATAGAAATAAAGATTCCATGCATTAAAATAAAGCAAAGTATTTACATTAAATAATAATAATAATTATAATAATAATAAATTACTTATTTTTTATTTTAATTGTTCATTTACACGACAAAAAAAAAAAAAAAAAAAAAAAAAAAAAAAAAAAAAAAAAAAAAAAAAAAAAAAAAAACATTATTTTATTTATATAATATATTTAATAATTTTTGTTTCAAATTTTATATATTTTTTATAACTTTTATTTTAAAATTTAAACCATTAATAATATGAAATATTTTTCTATTTTGAAGAATTTTTTTTTTTTTTTGAAATAATAATTATTTTATTTGATTTATATGATCATCTCATATAGTGGCTTTGACCAATAATATTCAGATTATAATTATTTTATATTTTTGTAAAAAAATAAAGTTTTATTAAAAAACAATATTAACTGAATAACAAAGAGTATTAGAAATAAAGTTTCATTAATTATAATAAAACATAATTAAACTTAAAAGATTATATCATAAAAGTTTTTTTTAAATATAATTCATCAAACAAGGTTCTTGATATTGTTGCTGATTTTGTCGACTTCCACAAATCTAAAATTACTTTTGTTAAAGACCAAAATGTAAATATTTTTGAAAAATATATATATTATAATAATAATAATAATAAAATATATTTAATAATATTTTTAATATTTTTAATATTTTTAATATTTTTAATATTTTTAATATTTTATTGATGGTTTCTACACTAATTAATTAATATGTGTATGGATTGCTCCATGTAACACTATTCATAAGTTCACTATTAATGGTAATGTTTGTAAAGTTATATCTATTGTTGGTGGTATTCATTTATTAGATGTATTTTTAAGTTATTTAGGTTAAATTACTTTCATTTAATTCTAATCATTATATAGTTTCACAATTTTTTTTCAGTTATCTTTTTGAATATATATACTAACCATCATAATAAAATTTTTTATAAATCCAAAAATTTCAAGACTTAATAGAATTTTTAAACTAAAAGTTAAACTAAAATAAAAAAAAAAAAAAAAAAAAAAAAAAAAAAAAAAAAAAAAAAAAAAAAAAACGAAAAAATGACTTAAAAGAAAGAATATATATATATATGCGTAAATAAAATAATTCTAATTATAAAAAAAATTATATTAATATATATATTTTTTTTATTTAATAGAAACTTTTATTTAATAATTGATTACTATATGTTTATTTTTAAATATTTATTACTATTTTATAATGATTTAATTTTTAATAGATATATATATATTTTTTAATACATAATTAATAACTATTCTTTTGCTATTTCGCCTTTTTAGATATATCAGCTTTGCAATAAGGACATGTATTATTATAGAATAAAAGCCATTTATCAATACTTAATAATCAAATAACATAATAAAGATA
Source organism: Neocallimastix lanati (nom. inval.) (assembly GCA_016946835.1). Classification (NCBI taxonomy): domain Eukaryota; kingdom Fungi; phylum Neocallimastigomycota; class Neocallimastigomycetes; order Neocallimastigales; family Neocallimastigaceae; genus Neocallimastix; species Neocallimastix lanati (nom. inval.). The sequence goes on along the minus strand of JACVTC010000091.1, from coordinate 506,408 downwards.
ATGATTTATTAAACCAAGAACAATATTAATAATAATATTAATATTAGTATAATTTAATTTTAATATAATTATAAAAAAAAATTTTATTCAATAAATTACTTAAATAATTATTATTTATATATTTTTATATATACATACCATTCTTTATGAAAGATATGGCTGCATAATAAAACCCTTATTTTTTCATTTTGTTTATATTCTTCTCTACAAATACCACATAGTTCGTGAAATCCATTATCATTATTTTTCGAATTAATCTTTTCAATATCATATTTAGTCAATGTTTTTTCTTTAACTTTATTTAATTGTTTTTGGTTTAAATGTTGATGAATGGATTTTTGTCGTAAATTGTTTAATGCTGTGTTATAATGTCTTCTAATTAAATAAAGAATTAAACCGAATGTAATTAATAATGAATAAGTTATTAAAGAAAAAAAAAAGATATCATTTAAAGAGCAAGTGATATTATCCAAAAAATCATAATTAAATAAATGCTTTAGATGTTTATTTGATAAAGCAATCCAAACATAATAAAGATACTCAGCTGTAGAATCATAAATATCTTTATCTCTACCAAAACAATAAAAAAAATGAAACATAAAAAAAAAGTAAAATAATAATACTAATTAATTTTATAATAACAAATTTTTAACCATTATTAATATCACTTTTTATTTTTATTTTTATTTCATTATTATAATTATTATTACTAGTATTAGTATTATTAGTAATTATTAGTAATTATTGTACATACATATTAGTTTCATTAAACTTAGTTAACGTTGATGGTCTTATATAATTCTGTAATAATAATAATAATAATAATAATAAAAAGATAGTAATAAAATTAACAATAAAAGTAAATTAATTAAAAATTACATTTACAAAAAAAAAATTTTTTTTGAAATATTATAATATAATAAATTATATGTTTAGGATTACTTCAAAATAATGACACACATCGTATGTTTTTTTAAATTTAAAATCTACATCTCCTAAGTTATTTGTATTAAAATCCTTATTAAAATTAATTCCTTTTTTTTTCATTAAATAATTCATAATATTATCGCATGTTAATTCAAAATTCTTTTTCTTAAAATATGTATTTATCCATAAATCATAAAAATATTCAATTTGTTCATAATCAATTTTTTTATCTTTAATTGTACTATATGATGAAATGTCACTGACATAAATTATTTTCTTTTTACTTTGATTAAACAAATTTGTTTCTGATTTTCCATATGTTACTTGTATTAGTGAAATATATATTAATATAATTAATACGAATGATTTAAAAGTTGAATTATTAAATTTATTCATTTTTTTACTAAATCATATAATTATTTAAGTTATTTGTTTAGTATTATGTTTTTTTTTTTAATTTTAAATTTCTATATTATTATATTTTTAACAATAACTAGTATTAAATATATTTATTAATATAAATTTTAATAAATATTTTTTTTTATATTGGTACATTTAATACTATCAATTTTTAAAAGCAAACAATATTAAAATAAAATACCTATTAATATTTGAAATTATTTTAATTATTTATTAATTATAAATGAATAAAATACAATAAAATAAAATAAAAAAGGTAAATTTGATATAATTTTAATCATTTACTTTTTTATTGATTTTTATGACCTTTTAATTTATATTAATTCAATATTAATTGAAAATTATTAAATACTCATAATATATAATACAATAATATTTTATAAAAATGAAATAACAGTCTAATATTATTAAAAAAAAAATTCATAGTTAAATCTTTCAATTAAACTATTTGTTTTTTTTAATTTATATTTCTATTTATGATTATTATAAAATATAATAATTTGTTTATGTATTGGTGGATATAACAGATTTAAATAGTATGTTATTAAATATTTTAAAAATAAAATTTATTACATGTAAGACAAAATTATTAATTAAAAAATATATTCAATTATATTTTATATTATTAAACCTTAATACATAGTATTTATTTTATAATTTAATTTAATAAAGTTTTAATATACTATATAAAATATAAGTTCAAAAAAAAAAAAGTTAAAGAATTCTTTTTTTTTTCCTAAAGCGATATTTTAATACATATTATTATACATGTCAAATATATAATTATTGAAAGAATATGTTTTTACTTTTGATATATTAATTTCTTCCTATTTATTAGTCATTTGTAATTAAAAAAAATATATTTTTTTATATTTTATTTCGAATAAATTTATAATTAAAATATTTACTTAACAGAAAACATTAAAATTAATATTTTTTGATGTAATATTTCTTTTGATAATGATATAACTATAAAAAAAAAATATATATATATATATTTAATACTTTTTATGTAGGTTATACTAACCTACATATAAATTTTTTTCTACAATTAAAATTATTATATAATTTCATTGTTTGGAATTTAATTTAATTCTATTTTGTTATTTTCCCAATCAATCAATTCAAATTTTATTACTCCATATTCGATATATTATCTACATTATAATACAATATTTTTAATATTTATTAATAATATGTAATTAATTGAATGAATATTTATTAATAACCATTAATTTTATTTATAACTCTTTTCCAATAATTCTCTTACTAAAGTTATTGTGGAAATTATAATTTTGTTTAAACTATTTTCTTTTATATACTTAATGAATCTAATGAATCTAACGAATCTAATATTTAATTTATTTCTCATAATATAAATTATATTTTTATATTAAATTATAAAATGATGTATTATTATCATGGAAATAACAGTATAATAAATTTTACTCTAATAGTGAAATAATAATATTTAAATATCTTATATAAAATTATTAATAAAATTAATATATTAAAATATTTTATAAAAATTATAAATAAAATTTTTTTTTTTTTTTGTTAATATAATTATATGTATAAAACAAAATAATTTTTTAAAAAAAAAATTCTTTGTCTTTCAACTGAGGAATTAATTTTTAAATAAATATCTTGATATTTTTTTTTATTTTATAGCCGCAATTATTGCGAACTTTATTCTTTATTTATTTATTCTTATATAAAACAGAAATACTTTTAATTATAATAAAAAAATAAAAAAACACAGAATTAATATAATAAATAAATATTATTTGTCCAATATGAACATAATAATAAAGAAATAGTAACGTGAAATAAAAAGTAATAATCAAAAATAAGTGTATAGGGTTTGAATTAACTATCTGAAAGAAATTATGGTCTTCTCCTTCAGTGGCGTTGGCCCTGCTAACCTGTCTTACTGCATTTTCAGCGTTGACGCTCCTTGTTAGTTTGCGCTTATACTTTCGGAATAGTAATCCTTGCCGAGTACTAGCCCGAGGCATAATTTCTGTAAAGAGAGCCGCAGATCGCACCAAGAATGGCGTTTTTGAATAATCACCAAAAATGATTTGGTTCTTAAACAAAATATTCCATTCCTTTTTATAATTAAAATCTATTATATCTGCATCCCATCCACCAAGAAAAAAGTTATATAATCGATACCACGTCACATATATATTTACATACTCATTATTCAGAAAATTACTTAAATTACCACGATTTTCACCAATTGAACTATTCACTAAATATCTTGATATGACATTATTAATTAATAACATAATTATTTTTTATATTAAGTATTATTCAGCTATTAATAATTAAAAAGATAGTCAATTATAATAAATACTGATTAATAAATTAAATTTATAAAGTTAAAAAAAAAAAAAGTAAAATATATTATTATGATTCCTAATTATTAAATTCTATTATTTTAATATATTATTTAATATATTGTTTATTACTTTATATAGGACTTCTCTATTTATATTAAGATAATTATATAACATTATTAGCTTATAAAACTTTATTTCTTAATTTCACATTATTTCTATTTCTATATTATTCTTCGTTATTTTATTTGATTACAAAAGATTTAAATTTACAATAGGATTTTACTTTAAATAATTTTTTTGAGTTTATTTAACTTATAATAACTAATAACATATTAACTATATATATAGTTAATATATTATAAAATAAAAATGAAACTAAATCTCTAAAATGTAATTTAGTTATGTTTTTTTGAAAAAGTTTTATATATGAAAATATTAATATTAAATATTAAGAATAAAATATAATTTAATTAAAATTGTTCGTACATATAATATTTATTAATATTTTTCTTAAAAATAATTTTTCATATTATATAAAATATTACTAAATATACATGTAATATTCAGGTATATATAAATTATTAAATTATTAAATTAAGATAAAGTTAAATAAATCAATCGGTTTAATTGGATATATATTGCTATTAATGATTATTTACTCTATTTTCAAATGAAAAATTAGTCTTTAAATTTGTTTTTTGAAGTTGAATTTGGAGATGATTCAATTTTATGACTTTGATTCAAATACTTCTTTTTTATTTCTTTAATCATTGTATGCATATAATTCTAATTAAATTTTAATACATATATATCATATATTAAATGTTATAAAATATGATTCTTAATAATAAATTATTATATAGATATTAATATATAAAAATAATATATTTTATTTAAAACGAAAAAAAAAAAAAAAAAAAAAAAAAAAAAAAAAAAAAAAAAAAAAAAAAAAAAAGGTTACCGTTCTTAATTGTTCTTTTGGAAACATATTTTTTGTAACTATATTAAAAGGGAAAATTTTCTTAAAATTACCAATTTCTTCTTTATCTTCTGAAACATGAATTTTCTTTTTATTTTCTTTTTTAAATTTTTAAAAATTAAAGATTATTTAATATTTTCTTTTTTTTTTTTTTTTTTTTTTTTTTAATATAATTAATATAAAATTTAATACAAACCTTTTTTATTTAATATTATTCTACTACTATTCACCGGTATTGATTTTAGTTTATTTCCATATTTATTATTAATATTCTTTATTTTCAATATATAATCATTAATATATTATAAAAAAAATAATGAATTGATAAAAAAATTTTAAAATTAGAAGAAAAAAAAATTATTTATTTAGTTATATTTGTTTTATTTTAATTTTACATATTCATTAATATCTTTTTGGGCTAATTTTAACGATTCACTATTTTCTACTTCCAGTAAATTCACTACATCATTTAATAAAGCCTTTAAATATATTTATCATTAATAATATATATTATATTAAAGTATTATTTATTTATATTAAATTATAGTATACTATACAGTTTTAACAATAGAATCTATATAGCAATCATTATTTAATGCTGGACTTAAATTTACTTCCTAATATATATACATAAAATTTTAAAAATGTTTAATAGTTTTCTTCTTATATTTAAAAATATATATTTATGTTAAATTATAATATACCAATAACCATGGTTTTAATGAATTATCAATGATGATATCAAAACCAAATAATTCGAAACATTGACTATTGTCATCTTTTGTTTCATATATTGCTGGTAATAATGTTAAAATAATTATTGCTTTTATTCTTATTTTTATCATTATTATTATTATTATTATTATTTAAATTATTTATTATATTCAATTCATATATTAAAAAAATTATTTGATTAATTTTCTTTTTTATTGTTAATAAAACTTATACAATTAATTTTATTTTATTTTATTTTATTTTTTTTTTTTTTTTTTTTTTTTGAAAAGAAAAAAAATATTACTTATTCCATATAATTTCGAAATTAATATTATTTTCTTTAAAATAATTTCTTAATTTTTTCAAAGACCATTTGCATCCAGGACCAACTTTTTCTTTTGTACTATTTAATTCAGGACTAAGTTTATTTATTGAAGTATTTGTTAGGTGTGAAAATACATTTGTTATGTCATCTGTATTATATTTGTTCTTAGTTTATTTATTTAATAATATATAATTTTTATGATAATAATTATAATTATAATAATTATTATATTATTATTATTATTTATAAATTATATCAGTATTATTTGATATTTAATTATCTAATATATATTTAATTTATATAATAATATTAAAAATATTATTGCTTATATATTTACCGTTGCAAATCTTGCTAACCCCTCCTCATATAAATATATATTTAAAGGATATGTTCCTTTAATCATAACATAACTTTAATATTTAACAATTATAATTTAAAAAACAGATTAATAAAAATTGAATATATATATTTATAAATCTATTAACTTATAATATCTAATAATAATTGTAATTTTCAATAAATATTTATGTATGAACATAAATTATTTAATATGAATTGTTAATTTCATTAATACCATCGAAGATCAAACTTATATCCAGAAATTAATAAAGGATCTCTGATATATTTTTGAAGAACAATCCTATTGCAAATATATGTATATAAATATAGTATTACCATTAGAGATATTACAATTGAAAATATTTAAAATTTAAAATTATATATTATTATTATTGCATTAATTTTTATTTTATTAATTATATATATTATACCTATTATTATATGTTAATTCATTTAAAGATTTAATTATGAATATTCCTCTTCCACGAGATAAATCAGTTGGTTTACATATCCATATATTCTTTATTTATTAATATATGTAATTTTATAATAATTTAATATTAATTTTTATTAAAAAAAAAAAAAAAAAAAAAAAAAAAAAAAAAAACATATATAATGATAATGATAATATTAAAAAAAAAATTAATTGATAAAACTTTAATTATTATTATTATTATTATTATTATTATTATTATTATTATTATTATTATTATTATTAATTTTATTTTTAATTTTTTTTATTGATTTTTAATAAAATTACATTATTTTTTTTTTCTTGATCTTCCGAATAATATCTTATAAATGATAAATATTCTGTTGGTAATATAAAAGTTTTAGGGAAAAAATTATAACATGAACCATAACTTCCTTTAAGCATTCTTAATAATCGAAATAATGCATCCTAAATTTAAATATATATCCGATGAAAGTTAATAAATTATCCATTATTTGTGTATTACCTTTTTTACTGTTATTTCTTTTCATTTTTCAATATTAATTATTTTATTGTACTTTTTTTGTAATCCACGTATTTCTTGGTAATGAAATATGATTAAGACGTTGATAGTTTTTACAACTTTCATAATCAATTTTTCTATATCTTTTTCCTTGCCACCATAAGTTCCACCATGGTGATTCATTTTCTATATATTCTTCCCATCCTATATTATTAATATTTTTATTATTATTATTGTTATTATTATTATTATTATTGGATTGATATGTGTTACATAGACGCATACATACACATATATATGTAATATAATGATAATATAATAAATCAACATTTATTAGAAATGTTTTATTAATGTTATATAATAAAATTAAAAAAATATATATATAAATATATTTATTTGAAGCATAAAAAAATATTTATATTATTACCTCTTTCTTGTAAAATATTTTTTAAGAGAGTAGGTCCTTTTTCCGATATTTTATAATAAAATTTTGGTTTTTCTTCATGCCTATTATCATATTTTTTATATTTTTTGATATTTGATGGGTATGAACAAATAATATTATTAATTTTATTATTATCAGAAGAACTTAAATCCGGTAAATGTATTCTGTTCATACTAAACTTTGAATTAATGAGTCGAAATTCCATAAATATTTATATGATATAATATGAAATTAAATTACTGGAATTAATTTTTAAAAAAAATATTATTATGCTAAAAAAAAAAGTTTTTTTTTTTTTTTTTAATAATTATCTATTTCAAGATATAATTTAATCTTTATGATAGTAATAATATATAAAAGTTGATATATATTTTTTCTATTATTAATTTTCTTAAATATAAATGATAATCATTCTAAGTTTCTAATATATAAAACTGTTCGAAAAAAAAAAAAAAAAAAAAAAAAAAAAAAAAAAATTATAATTAAAATAAAAATGTAATATTAATTTAAGGTTAGTATAGAAATCCTAAATTTTTTAATAAGTTTTCGATAAGAATATGGTATGTATATGAAACATAAGAAATATATATAATAAATAAATTTAGAAAAACTTTAAAAATTAAGAAAAAAAATTATAGACTTCGCCAATTTTTAAATATTTTTCCTCAAAATATAAATATATATATAAACCATGTAAAAACAGAATATAAAAAAAATGACCAGAATAACTTTTTATAATATAATAATAAAAACTTTTGCAAAAATAAAATAATAACGATAATAGTAATAATTCAATAATAAAAATATTAGTAAAATAATCATTGAAAAATAAAGTAATAAAAAAAATCATTTTTATAAAAGTAAAAAAGATTAAATAAATATGGAATAATAAATAATTATTAAATATTTATTATTCTTCATATAAATATTAATCATTGAATATAATTATATATTTATTAGAACTCTTAATAATAATAATAATTAATTTTATTATTATTATATTTATTTTATTATTCTTATTATTTTTATTGCTTTAATTGTTTTTGAATTTATTGTTTTTTTTTTTTTTTTTTTTTACCAAATATGTAAAATTTTATATTATTAAATTATTAATAAAATTTTTATTTATATATCTCTTTTATTAAATATAATTATTAAAATAATCTTTTAAACTTTATAAATTAGCTGAATCCATTATATATAAGGAATATAATCTATAACATAAAGTTATATGCTATTTACATAAATTTATGTTTTACTAATTGTTCAATATTGGAAAATAAGATTTTTAAGTATTTATTATAAATCATTTTAAACACAATATAATGTTTATAACAATAGATAGTAGTTTTAAATTCTAGAAATTATTTTTAATATTAAAAAAATTAATTAATTTGCTATGTACAAATCTTAATACATATAATTTAAAATAATGTATAGTTGATGATACATTAAAAGAAAAAATATTTTTTTGTTTTGTATATAAATTAATTAAAGACAAATTATTATTATTATTTTTTAATTTTTCAAAAAAAATTTAAAATTTTTAAAATTAAGGAAAGATGGTTGAAATTCAAACTGTTACTGTTGAAAATCCAGAAGAACTTAACTTAATTCTTGGACAATCTCATTTCATTAAGACTGTTGAAGATTTATATGAAATCTTAATTCAATCTTCAATGACTATAAGGTTTGGTTTAGCTTTTTGTGAAGCTTCAGGGTAAATAATATTACTTTTTGAAAAAAAAAAAAAATATGCTTTTTAATTACTATTTTTGTTTTATTATTTTTATATATATACATAATTATGTTTATTTTAAAGTTGTTTTTTTTTAAATAAAAAATAATAATAATAATTGATTAATAAAAATTTAGTATTTACAATAATTTTGAAATTTCGATCATTAAATAATATTCAAAAATTTATTATTATTATTATTATTTTAAAAGAAAAAAATATTATAATATTATATATTTATACAGAAATTGATATTTTTAAAATTTAAATTTGCTAATAAATATTATTTATATATATTCCATAAATATATATATATATATATTTATGTTTTGTTTTTTATTTTTTATTTTAAATAATAAAATAGTGACCGTCTTATTAGATTTGATGGAAATGATCAAGGATTAATTGACTTAGCTGTTAAGAATGCTAAGAGTATTGCTTGTGGTCATTCTTTTATTATCTTTATGAAGGAGGCTTTCCCAATTAACGTATTAAATGCTGTCAAGAACTGTAGTGAAGTTTGCAGAGTATGTATTGATTATTTATGGTTTTTTTTTTTATAAGGAATTTAATAAAATTTGGAAATATTAATTTTTTTTTTTTTAAATATTAAATGAATCTTTAAATTAATAGATCTACTGTGCTACTGCTAACCCACTTGATGTTGTTGTTGCTGTTAATTCCAGCGGTAACCGTGGAATTATGGGTGTTATTGATGGTAATTATTTATCAATTAGTAGAATTATTTATATTTTATAATAAAAAGACAATTTATATTTATATAAATTAATATAATAATAAATAAAAAAGGTGCCACTCCACTCGGTGTTGAAACTGAAAAAGATCAAGATGAACGTAAGAAATTACTTCAAACTTTCGGTTACAAACGTTAAATGAATTTACATTTCAAACAATATTAATAAAGAATGAATAAATAATTTCAATGAAATTAATAAAATGCTCTAAATAAATTAGTATGAACGAAAAGTAATTCATATTAATTTAATTTTTATTAAAAAATAAAAAATAAAAAAAAAAAAAAAAAAAAAAAAAAAAAAAAAAAAAATAAGAAAGAAAGAAAGAAAGAAAAAAAAAAAAAAAAGGTTTCAAAGAAATAAAAATAATAAAGTTGCAAATAATTAAAATAAAATAAACTATATATGATAGTTTTTTATATCTTTTGTATCTTTATTTTATATATATGTATAATTTTTATAAATAATTAATTATTTATTAACAATTTAATAAAAAAAAATTTTTTTTTTGTATTCGATTGAGTATTTCCAGTTTTGATACTAGTAGTTAGTGCTCGGGACTAACACACACACAAGGTTTCTAGATCGACATAGCAACAACCTACTAAATTTTTATGTTTTTTCCTTATAAATGAAGTCGGTGTTCTCTTGTAATTGTGGGTATTCCTATTGTTAGACCATATAATTCTTAGTACAAAGAGCACCTGATATATGAGAGGATTAGTGTAGTTACTTCTCCCTTGATGATGATTCAAGAGATCATTGGAAAGAAGTCCAGTTGTATAAAGTGGTTGTATAGGTCTTTCATATTAGCCTTGCTTAGAAAGAGATTTGTGTCGACACCAAAACGGTATGGAAAAAATTCTAATGAGAGTCTGATGCGTATAAGGAAGAGATGAAAGTTCTATTGTCCTCCCATCTCGTTAATCCAAGTCTAAAAAAAAAAAAAAAAAAAAAAAGACTTTACTTGTACAAATATTATAATCGTGTTTACTTTTAATAATCTTTTTTCTTTTTTTTTAAAAATTTTTTAAATTATTATTAAATAATTATTATTATTATAATTATTAATTTTGAAAGGATTTGGTTAAATTATATGGAAATTTCATTAAAAAGTTTATTTATTTATTTATTTATTTATTTATTTATTTATTTATTTATTTATTTTTAAAAGTATATAATGGTACAAGTTAAGAACAAAAATATATTATTTGTTTGATATTAAATATATATATATATGTATTTATTTAAATTAAATAAAAATATAGACAATAAAAATATAGATAATAAATAAAAATTTAATGGTTACATTTTTTTTTTTTTTTTTTAAAAAAAAAAATGTTAATATTTATTTAATCAATACATTGATACAAAATATTATTAAAACAGACACAATATTGTTTATTTTAATAAACATTTTCATATATTCATAATAATATAACAATTATTAAAAATTATAATATTTATTATGAAAATATCTATATATGAATAAAATTAACTTAAATTTATATAATTATATAATAATTTAGTTCATAAATAACAAGATGTTAATTTACAGATCAATAAAATTTCAATGGAATATATCAGACTCCGATAACATGATTATATATATATATATATATATATATATATTTTTTTTTTTTTTTTAATTTATTTGAATTAAAGAAATACAAAAACTTAAAAAAAAAAAAAAATATGATAATAATTTATGTTATTTGCTATTTGAATTGTAATAAAATTCAAAAAAAAAAAAAAAAAAAAAAAAAAAAATATATATATATATATATATATATATATATATATATAATAAAACAAAAAATTTTATAAAATAGAAATATAATTTAAATAAATAAAATATAATTTTCAATTTATTGTTATTTTTATTTTGAAATAAAAACAATTATTATTAATGTAACCTTGTTTAAAATATGTTAATATATTATTATAAATTTTTATATATATTTATATATATATTTAATAACTAATAAAAATTAAATAATAAATTATAAATTTCAAAAATAAATAATTATTTATAAATAAATAATGAATTTCATGCCTTTATTATTAGTTTAATGTAGCATACATTCCAGTCAATACCCTTATTTATTTAATTATAATTCATCATCATTTTACTTCATGCCATATAAATTTTTTTATATTATACTTAATTTATCTCTTTTAATAATTCAATTATCACTTTTAATAAATTCATTTTAGTATAGTTAATAAAATTATTTATTTTATATAGTAAAATAAAAATACTATTTTTAAAGAATTATAATATGATTAATTACTATATTTTACTGAATGAATGCTTTGAAATAATATTATTTTTATATATTTTATTTATTTTATTTCGTATATCATATAATCAATAAATAATTTTATATTACCAGCCACTTCAAATATTGTACAACCTTATATATTAATATCTTTGAAATAATTTTTCATGTTTTAAGAAATTTACTGATTAAATATAGTAATACCAAAAAGGAAATTATAATTTAATACCTATAACATACAATTATATATAATTATTCGCATTACAACATAAAGATTAAAAGGAAATAGTTATTATTAAATATATAAAATATAAATGGAAATTTTAAGGAAGTTATTTTAAGAATTTTTAGTTTTATCAATAAATTAAAAAATAAACACTTTTTAAATTTTATACAATAATATTCTGTCACACAACAGTTTTTCACAATTAAAAAAAAATTTTTTTTTATTATAAATGATTTATAATATAAATTATTTATATAAATTATAAATAAATGTTATTTAATATATATATAAAATTTTTAATATTTGATAGTATTATTTTATATTTAAATATAAAATATATATAATATAATATATATTAATTTAGTGATAATCAAAAATTTCCGAAAAAAAAAATTTAATATTTATGATTTTAATTATATTTTACTATAATAAGATCATTAATAATTTTTTATAATTAATATTAACTATTTATTCCGTTATAATTATAAAAGTTTACTATCTTCATCATTTTATATAGAAATTTTTATGAAAATTTCTATATATATTAATAAATTCATGAATATAGTATAATATTATATATTTATTATATTTTAATTAGCTTTAAATAGATCTGAAATTGAGATATATAAAATATAATATTTTTATAATTTTAAATTTATTCCAAGTGTGTGTTATCTTGAATGGTTATATTAATCAGTTGATGATTAAATACATAAACATATATAAAGATGATGCTAATATGCTTAATGATGATACTCAAAATAAGGAAAAGTTTTTTTAATATATCTAAATTTATATATATTATTTTTATAAATTTAATTATTAATCTTTTTTTCTTTTTTTATTTATTTATTTATTTATTTATTTATTTATTTATTTATTTTATTCTTCATTTTTAATTTTTTAATTTTTAATTTTTATTTTGATTAAATAGATTATATATTTTAAATAAACTTTTAAATAAATAAAATAAATTAATAAATGGAAATTTATATAACATTGATATATTATTGAATTTTAAATTTCTAATTGTTATACCTAATATAAATGTTTTTATTTTATGCTCAGATGTAACATTAAACTATTTTAATAATATATTTAATTTGTTATATAAAAAACTTTTTCCTAATATTTATTTTGTAAATATATATAATAAAATATTTTATTACTATTTATTTATTTATTTTATTATTATTATTATTATTATTATTATTATTATTTTGAGACCAAAATATTCAAAATATTAAATGTTAAAAAAAAATTTATTTTATTGATATTCTGTATATTTTTATACAAAATTATATGAATAAATAATAAATAAATGAAAACATTTATTGAGATAATTATAAATAGAATATATTATTATTGTTTTAAAAATATACTAAATATTATTTATTTATTTAATGAAATGTTTTACTTTTCCGTCTTATTGAAATATTATATTTTAATAAATGAATATATAAATACATAAATAAATAAATAAATACATATATAATGAAATAAATAAATATTATATAAATTTATTAATATATTATTAAATAAATAACTTTTAATTAAAAAAAATTAAATTAAATTTCCTTAGTATCTCATTTCATTTATTATTTATATAAAATTTAATATTAATTTTATTTTTTTTTTTTTTGTTATTTTATCTTGTATTTTGTTTAATTATTATTACTATTATTATTATAATTTGAGTTTATAATAAATTCAGTATTTAAAGTTATTTTATATTACACTAAAATTTAAAAAAAATAAGTATTTTTAAAAACTAAAGTTTAAAAGCTTTTATTTTTAATTAATATATAATTTATTAATTAGATTATACAATAATATAAAGTAGTTTAAGCTATATCAAAACTCAAGTTATATATAATACTACATCATTTTATTATTTATATCATTATATAACTCAAAATTTTTGTGCGATTAATAATACATTATTATGATGAAACGATTTATTACAAAGAAGAAAAAAAAAAAGAAAGTTAAAAAAAAAAATAAAAAAAAAAAAAAATAAACATTACACACATTATTATTATTATTCAGATACTATTAAAGTTATGTGAACTATATATAACATTATAATGATATTTCTTTTTATTTGTAATTACCAGAAACTAAAATATATATTTATGGATATATTTATTATATAAAAAAATAATAAAATGAATTTAATCGTTACTAATCGATTATTGCTATGAATTACGTTTAGAAATATTTATTTTATTTTATATATAAATAATAGAGTTCAATAAGAACTTAATAAAAATCAATCCATAATTAATATAATTTTTAATTATATTTATTCAGAATCATGATATTATTAATTATATAAATTTTTAAAAAAAGTAATGTGTTGAAATATTATTTATAGAAATATATTTAAATATTAATATTAGAATAAATAAAAATAATTATAATAATGTTAATAATAGTGTTAATAATTAAAAATTAAATAAATTAAAAGTTTATAAAGTTATTAATCATAATAATAATAAAAAAGTTTTTTTAAATTTAAAAAATTGATTTTGAAAAATACATTTATATACAGATTATAATTATTTTTTTAAATGAAAAAAAAAATATATATATATATATATATAACCTATTTTTATAATTATAGTAATATTTTATTATAATTAAAATATTATAAATAAGAATCATCTATAAATGCATAATTATTAACATTTTTCAAATACTTTCTAATTATAATAATTAAAAAATAGAAATAAAAAATTAAAAAAGTTTATAGACAAAAAGAGTTTAAATTAAAATCACACAAAGAAGTAATATATATCTTTATTATATTATCATATATTTATAATATATGTATACTAAATAAAAGAAATAAAGTTGTGTTAAGTGTATTATTATTCATCTATAACATTTATATAAATAAATAACAATATATTACAATATATTAATATTAAAAATAAAATATATCTGTATTATATAATTTTTTATATTACACAATATATTTTAAAGGAGTTATTTTTTTATATTTATTTTATTAATTATTATTATTATTTTTTTTTTTTGTTGGTTGTGATTTTTAAATATTTAAATATTTAAATACTCAAATTTTATATACGACATTAAGTAGAATATAATATATTGATTTTAAATAATAATATACTGAATGATATTAATTACTGAATATATTGTGTATCAATTATACTAATGAATATAAAATGTTACAAATAAATAATATATTTATGGAAAAATATGACAAGATAAATAAAAAAAGTATTAAAAAAAAAAAATTAACAAATAATTAATATAAATATATAAATATTTAATGAAAATATAAATAAATTAATAAATATAAATAAATAAATATAAATATAAATAAGTAAATAAATATCAGTAAATAAATATAAATAAATATATAGATAAATTTTTAGCAAAATATAAAAATATAATAGAATAATATAAATCAGATAATAAATTAAATATAAAATAATAGTTTTTATTTTTTTTTTCTTTTTCATTTTATTTTATTTTTTTTAATATATAAAATTTTTTTTTAAATTATTTTTTTTTTACTTTTTAATTAATTCTCTTTTAATTATTACATTTTTTTTAAAATATTGATATTGCTTATTTTTCTTTCTTTTTTTATTATTTTTTTTTTATTTTTTTATTTTTATTTTTTTTTTTTTTATAATTTTTTTTTTTATTTTTTTTTTATTTTTTTTTTATTTTTATTTTTTTTTTTTTTTATTTTGTGTTTGAAAAACTTATATATATAATAAAGAAAAAATTGAAATTTATTATTTTTTTACAAAACATATTAATATAACTAATAATAAATTTTAGTTATGAAGATAAAAATAAAACCAAAATTTATTTTTTAGGACATTATTTTGTAATAAATTTTAAAAGTTTTAAGAAAATATAATCAAAAGTAATAAAGATAAATTAGTAAAATATATATATATATATATATTTAATAATAATAATTTTTATTTAAAATAATAACTTATTTACTATTTACTAAATTTTGTAAATATTAATTATATATATAATATTTTAAGTAATTTATTATTTAATTTTTTTTAAAACATTATATATATATTAATATCATTAATTTGAATATATTTAATAAGGAATTATAATAGCAACAATAATAAAAATAATATTACAAACATTTTATTACACTTATATATATAACCTCATAATATTAACAAAAATTAATTTAAATTGAGTAGCTTAAATTATTTTAATTATATTTAACAAAATAACATAATAAATTAAGCTCACATATTATTATTTAATATATAGGTAATATAAATGTATATTCAATAAAAATATTGAATATACATTTCTTCATATTCTATATGAAGAATATTATATATATACTAATAAGATATTTTATTAAATAATATATTTTTTTATATTGGATTTTTATTTAAAACATAGATAATGGCTAAAATTAGACAAGAATTAAAAGATAAAAACGGCTTTTCTAAAAGCCAAAGTAAAAAAGAAACCTCAAATTCTTCTAGTAATTCAACTTGTAGTGTAAGTTATACTTCAAAAGTATCAAAAAGCAAAAACAATAATTCAAATGGTAAAAATTCAGGAAAATCAAAAAGTATTTCAAATACTAATAAAGAAATTATCAATAATAAATTCTTTCCATCTCCAACTGTAACACCATTAGATTCAAGTATTGTTGGAACTTCCAATTCATCTTCTTCTAATTCAAATTTTAGTTCTGAGTCAAATTCAAGTTCAATTAATGTAAATTCTTCTAGTAAAAATATATCTACTGATGAGAATTCTTCTATAGATGATACCAATAATGAAAGTAAAACTACAGGTTCAGTGAAAGGTTCAGGAAGTAAAAACAAGAAAGACAATAATAATAATATAAAAAATAAAAATGATGATAAAGATTCAAATAATGATGATGACAATATTTCTAATAATGAAGGAAACGATACCAATAAAGTACCAATATCTCTAAATTCTAAACAAACTCCAATTGTTCCATTACCTACTCTTAAATCATCGACTAAAGATCTTAATACAAATTCAACAAATATTATTGTTCCATTGACTCTAAATGATAATATCTCAAAGCCAGTTACTCGTTCACAAACAAATAATAATAATGATAACAAAAATAATAGTAGTAACAGTAATAACAACAACAATAATAATTTTAGTAATATTTCTAATAATTTAAGAAGTAAAGTTAGAAAAAATTCAACGAGTAATATAAAAAATAGATTTAATTTAAAGAATATGACCCCAGCTCAATTACAACAGTTTCAACAATTTCAGCAAATACAAAAGTTATTACCACCAAATATTCAAGCATCAATTCCACCACCACCAAAGAAGCAAAGAAGAGATTATTCAGCTGATCATTTAAAGGTTCCTATTGAAACCTTTTTTAGTAATAAAACAAGACAAATATATCCAGTTTATGATATGAACAAGACAAAAACGTAATGAATAATTAATTATTTTTTTTCAGTATATATTAATAGTATAATATAATGAAATATATAAAAATATTTTTATCATATATTAGAAAAGATTAAGTTAATAAGAAAATAAATTATATTGGTGTATATTAATAGAAAAATCCATTATTATTATTTATTTTATTTTATTTTATTTTATTTAATTTATTTATTTTTTTTTTTTTTTTTTTTTTTTTCTCCATATAAAATGTTTCACAAAATCACAAAAATTAATATAAAAAAAATTTTTTTTTTAATAATTTACTATAATATATTTATTTATATACATTATAATAATAAAAAAAAAACTAGTTACACAGTTAATATTCATTCAAAAGTGGACTCTGGATTTTTCTTAGCTGAAGACCATTGGACTTGTTATCGTAGAAATTATTTCCATATTATAAATTCATTTACAGCCACAAATAAGGAAACGAATTGCCAAGAACAAATTCCTTTACCATGCTTAATTGAAGTAGATAATCAACCTCATGAGGTTAAAGAATTTCAACTTGGTATTAGCGCAAGAATTACTGATGGAGGTGATCCAGTTGAATTAATTCAACATACATCAAAAAGAGATAAGAAAACCCAAACTACTCCAAAACCAAAAACTGTTAAATGTGGTGATGAAAGATGTCTTACCCTTCTTCAAAATCATCGTCATTCAACAAAGGAACCTTCAGATAGTTGCTTAGTTACTTTTGATCGTCTTCAATTTAAATTGGCTACCCCTAATAATGGACGTAGAAAGAGAACTGGAGCTGCTCAACAATTTTTTGTTCTTGTTATAGAATTATCGGTAGTTTGTACAGATAAACAATCATTTAAAATTGCTTTCCTTGAATCTTCTCCTGTTATTGTTAGAGGAAGAAGTCCATCTCATTTTAGTGATAGTAATGATACCTATTCTTATGCTGAACTTCAACAACAATATTTGCAATTAGCTTACCCATTTCTAGCTAGTCAAGGTGCCTATAATCCAGGATTGACTTCTTTGAGCGAAATTTCAGCAACAAAGAATCTATTAATTACTGGAAAGAATAATAATTCAAAAAATAATGATAACAACAATAATAATGATGCCAGTAGTAATATAAATAACAATAATGGAAATAATAATAATAATAATAATAATAATAATAATTCTATGAATAATAGTAATAATAATAATAATAGTTTTGGTCAAAATAATTATAATATAAATACAAATATGAATAATGGGATGAATAATAATATAAATAATATAAATACCATAAATACTATGAATGCTCTGAATACTATGAATTGTATGAATAGTATGAATGGAAACAATATGAATATGAATAATAATAATATGAATATGAATAATAGTAATATGACTAACAATATAAATAATAATAATATAAATATGAATAATAATAACAATAATACAAATATGAATATGAATAATAGCAATAACAATATAAATATGAATAATAATATAAACAATACTAATAACAATATGAGTATGAATAATAACATGAATAATACTATGAATATGAATAATATGAACAATAATATGAATACAAGTAATAATAACATGAACATGAATAACAATAACAATAACATGAACATGAATAACAATAATAACAACATGAACATGAATAACAATAATAACAACATGAACATGAATAACAACAACAACATGAACATGAATAGCAATAACCAAAACATGAACATGAATAACAATAACCACAATATGAACATGAATAATAATAATAATATGAATATGAATATGAATAACAACAACAATACTAACATGACTAACAATAATAATATAAATATGAGTAACAATAATATGAATATGAATAATAATAACATGAATAATAACAATATGAATAATAATAACATGAATAACAATAATATGAATAACAATAATATGAATAACAATAATATGAATAATAATAATATGAATAATAATAATATGAATAATAATAATATAAATAATAATAACATGAATAATAATAACATGAATAATATAAATAATATGAATGGTATGAATAATATGAATGGTATGAATAATATGAATGGTATAAACAGTATGAATGGCATGAATAATATGAATGGTATGAACAATATGAATGGAATGAACAACATGAATGGCATGAACAATATTAATGGAATGAATAATATGGGTAATATTAATAATATGAATACAATGAATAATATGAATAATATAAATGATAAAAATAATAACAATGGCAACAACTTAAGCAATAATAGTTCTAAAAATAATAATATTCATCCATTGAGTGATGATAATGATAATTTAATGCAAAAACCTTCAAAGAAGATAAAGACAATGACGAGTCTAAATAATAATACGTTCCTTTCTGTTTCTGGTCAAAAAAACAACACAAATAACAGTACAAACAATCATTATCTTAATTCTGAAGCAACATTAGTTTCTTCCTCATCATCCTTATTATCTGACAATCTTGTTACAGTTCCAATGAATGAACAAGATTCAGCAGCAACTTTAGCTTCATTATCTTTGTCGACACGAGATAATTTTATAGAACAAAATAAATTAATGGCAGCAGAAGATTTTAACGCTGCTGCAACTCTACAAAGAATTCCAAGTTCTGTTTCCAACTTTGACTCTCCAAATCAAACTATTAATTCATCACAAAATCCTCAACAAAATAATACTAATAATAATAATAATAAGAAGAACAGTGACAACAATAATAATAATAACAATAATAATAGTAATTCATCTGTTCAACCATTACAAAATATTCAACCTCAATCCCTTTTTAACCCAACTGGCTCTAAATCGTCAAATGATTATCAATTCCCATTACAATTTTCTAATCCTGAACTAATGAAATTAGTTTATGGATTATGTGAACGTGTAGGTAAATTAGAAGATGAACTTAAATCATTAAAAGTTAATGAAAAAAATTATTAATTGCTGAAAGATGAAAGGAAAAAACTAGATTAGATTTTTTTTATCTTCTTAGTAAACTGTAATAAAACAAAGTAATGTTAAAAAAAAAAAAAAAAAAAAAAAAAAAAAAAAAAAAAAAAAAAAAAAACATCACATTAAATTATTTTTATCATAATATTTTTTTTTAAAAATATATATATATATATATATTAAAAAAAAAAAATAATAATTATAATAATAATAATAATAATAATATTTAAATTATTTTTATCAATAATATTAAAATAATATCAAAACAAAAAGAATCATAAATATTTTATATTTTATAATTAATATATATATATATACCATTAAAAAAAAAAAAGGTGTATATGTATATAATATTTAATATACATATAAATGATACTTCTTTATATAATTTATAATTTGTAAATATATATTCATTTTTAATCATTATTATTTAAAAAAAAAAAAAAAAAAAAAAAAAAAAGATTTGTTATTAATAATACATTTGTTATACCAAACATTTTGTAAAAAAATGTATTATAATATATAATATTTTTGTACATAAAGTACAATAAGAATTAGAATTAAATCAATTATAGTTTTTAATTGTAATTTTTATTTTTATTTTTATTTTTTTTATGTTATCATATTATAATTTCATATTTAAATTATCATCAATTTCAAAGAAACAAGAAAAAAAAAAAAAAAAAAAAAAAAAAAAAAATACATATATATATATATATTAATACTTTTTTTTTTTATTATTATTATTTTATTTAATTTTCATTTTAAATATATTTATTAAATTTTTTATTTTTTTATTTTTTTCTTTTTCAATTATTTATTTATTAAAATAAAATATTTATTTATTTATTTTAAAAAATACATATATTTTTTTACGTGATGTGTAATGTATTAATTTTAATGCTTTTTATTTTATTTTATTTTATTTTATTTCATTTTATTTTACTTTTTATTTTATTTTATTTTATTTTTAATTTTATTTTATTTTATTTTATTTTATTCAATCTGTACTTTATATTCAATATTCTACTATTTATTTTATTTTATTTTATTTTATTTTATTTTATTTTATTTTATTTTATTTTATTTTATTTTATTCAATCTGTACTTTATATTCAATATTCTACTATTTATTTTATTTTATTTTATTTTATTTTATTTTATTTCATTTTATTTTACTTTTTATTTTATTTTATTTTATTTTTAATTTTATTTTATTTTATTTTATTTTATTCAATCTGTACTTTATATTCAATATTCTACTATTTATTTTATTTTATTTTATTTTATTTTATTTTTAATTTTATTTTATTTTATTTTATTTTATTCAATCTGTACTTTATATTCAATATTCTACTATTTATTTTATTTTATTTTATTTTATTTTATTTTATTTTATTTTATTTTATTTTATTTTATTCAATCTGTACTTTATATTCAATATTCTACTATTTATTTTATTTTATTTTATTTTATTTTATTTTATTTTATTTTATTTTATTTTATTTTATTTTATTTTATTTTATTTTATTTTATTTTATTTTATTTTATTTTATTTTATTTTATTTTATTTTATTTTATTTTATTTTATTTTATTTTATTTTATTTTATTTTATTTTATTTTATTTTATTTTATTTTATTTTATTTTATTTTATTTTATTTTATTTTATTTTATTTTATTTTATTTTATTTTATTTTATTTTATTTTATTTTATTTTATTTTATGTTATTTTATTCAATCTGTACTTTATATTTATATTTCAACTATTTATTTTATTTTATTATTATTAAAATTATGTTTGTAAGTTTGAATATGTAAAATGTATTTTATTCATTCTTATTTTAATTGAGTAATTTTAAATAGACTACTACTAATACTACTTCTTCTTCAGAAAATTAACAATAATAGTAACAATAATCGTTATTACATAGATATAATGTACTATTATTATAGAAATTAGAATAAAAAATAATTGAATAATAAATATGCATTTAATTTTATAAATTAAAATCATATATAGCAATGTAACTTTTTTAAATAATTGATTAAAAAAAAAAGTAAAAGTAAAATAATTACTGATAATAGACCAAATAATAAGAAAAGGAGTGTTTAAAGAACTTTTAAGGTTTAGAAAATTTGTTAAAAATTGTATATAGATTTTTTTAAAAAAAAAAAAAAGACAAAATTTAAATTAAAATAAATGTCAACTTTTCATATATAGTAATTAATTTAAATTAAAAATATATTATTATTATAAATTTGATATAATTATAAACCATAAATTTATGATTTTTAACAATATGTGAATTTTTTATTATTAATTTTTTTTTTGTTTGTTTGTTTTTTTTATTATTATTATTATTTTATTTTAAACATTTATATTAATTTTTTTTTTAAAAAGAATATATTTTAAAATGAATACCAAATAAGGAATATTTAATATAAATTATAATTTATTATTTATTATTTTTATCTTAATAATAATATAGGTTTATGTTAAAAAGTTATGAGTACACTCAACAGTATAAACACATAATGTTAATCTATTATTTATTATATTATATTATATTTTTATTAAAAAAAGTTTTCGATTTAAATATAAATTATATTATTTCTTTTTATATGGTTATAAATATATATATATATATATATATCATAAGGTACATACAATAAGTGTAAACCTTAACATTCCCCTTACGTTATACATGACTAGTTTTACTATTCTATTTTAATTTACATTTTATTTAATCTTTAAATATTTTATGGGTAAATTTTTTTATATTAATTCCAGGAATACTCTTCCTTATAGGATTAACTAGCATTTTTTCTTAATATATTCTAATTGAATTTTATTTTCTAACATATTCTCTTGAATAAATTTGTACCAAGTATCAATATATTTATATCTATCTTTTGAGTTTGTATTCTGAGCAATAGCAATAGATGTTTTATTATCAACCATTATTTTAATTTTAATTTTTTTATTAAATTATTTCTTTGAATAAATTTTTAAAGCACAAATCTTGTTTAACACATTCAATTAGACTTAAGAATTCTGGTCCGAATCTAAGTAACTAATAAATTCATTATTCCTGTTGTAATAGACCAATTTGTTTTTTCGTACGTTTTAAATAATGTAAAATGTTCATTAAAAATTTATAGTATACTTCTGTAAGTTCTTCACAATGTCAGGAAGCTCGAATAACAGCAAACGATATACCAGGTCTTAATTTTACAGTTGTAGAGAGAAATGCTCCCAATCGAGATTTAAATCCTTGTACATTTATAGGAAGAGATTCTTTTCTTTCCTTTTCGGTAATTTTCCAAGTAATAGTTTTGATTTTATTTATATTATATTTATTAATAATTTTTTCAGTATAATCTATATGGTTTAATTAATAGTCATTTTTAGTTTTATAAATGTTCATACCAATAATTATATTTACAGTTGACTTCTTTGAAATTTTACATTTTTATTTGAGTTCTTCAATAGTTTTTGTTGATCATGAAATGTACACTAAAATTCCAGAGGATGACGGTAACTACAAAAAAGAAAAATAAATTTTGGTTATTGAAAAAGCTTTATGCAGATTAAAATAGGCTGGTCGTATGTGGTTTAATGAAATGTCAAAATTTTTAAAGAGTGCTAGTTATAATTAATATAAAACTGATAAGTACCTATTTGGAAAATATAATAAAAATAAAAATTTATAAGTTTATTAACTTTATATGTTGATGATATTTTTATTACAGGTTATGATAATAATATCCAGTTTTGTGTTTAAATAAACTGTTTTAATATCTAGTTGTTCTAAATTCCAATTTGAAATAGCAGCAATGGCTACGATTAATCTTAGACTGTTGACTTGTACTTTAGTTGAATAAGTTTCCACGAAGTCCCACTAAGTCCTGTCCAAGGAATTTGTTGAAATCTTCTACCTACAAATAGTTATATAGTTCTTTATTTATACATTGTTAAGAGTTATATATATCTGATACTTTTAATTTTGCAGATATCAAAAAAAAAAAAAAAATTCTTACCATTCTTCCTTAGTCTAAAAACAATAATTAGTATTACCAGAGAATAATCTTTAAAATAAATATATATAAATAAATATTATAATTTTTTGAAATGATCCTAATCCATATTACTAAATTTATAAATTAGAAAATTATATTTTAAATATAAATAAATCAATAATAGTATACATATATATGCTTCCTTTATAGTTTTAATTATTTTTTTTAAATGTTCGTATTTAATTAAATAATTTTAACATTTAGTAGATTTAGCAGATAAAAAATAAAAATAGGTATTAAATATAAATATATTTAGCTTCATTATTTATAATAGTTTGGTAAAATCATTTGAAAAATTAATTTTTTTTTTTAGAAATATTTAATATATCAAATTTTTACCATGAAAAAAGAAATTTTATTAGTAAATAATATTGGAAAAAATAAAATATATTTTTATAATATTTTTTCCTAGAATTTAAATTAATTTAAAATTTATTAATTAAATTAATATCTCTTTTTTTATTTTATTTAATTTTATTTTATTTTTTTTTTTTTTTTTTTTTTTTTTTTTTTTTTTTTTTTTTTTTTTTTTTTTTTTTTTTTTTTTGATATTGATAAAGATTAAATCTTTAATTTTATTATATAATTTAAAATGAATAATCATAAAATATATATATATATATATGAAATAAAAAATTAAAAAAAAAGTTTGTTATATTAAAGGATAAAAAATTTTTTTACTATATTTTTTTTAAATAATTAATAAATATATAAATAATTAATTGTTTAAAATCTTCTCTCCCTTAATTTTTTACGAAATTAATGTATAATAAAAATATTAAAATAAAAAGTAAATAAGCAAAAAATATTAAATAACTAGTAATAAAAATGAAACAATAAACAGAATTTTATATTTAATAATAATATTCAAATATATATTAAAAATATATAAAAAAATTCAATGAAAAAAAAAATAATAATAAATAATATAAAATATATAAATTAATAAAATAATAATCTCAATTTATAAATTTATCCAAATATATATAATTAATTAATGCATTCGCAATACTTTAAACCTCTTTTATTCATATGTACATTTTAAAATTTCCCCTTTTCTTTTATTTATTTCTTCTTTAAGAATAAAAAAAAAATATGGCATCATCACAATATACTATCTTTATTGTTACAGGTATGCTAATTACTGGTGCTTGTAATACTTTATTAAATAAATTTCAAGATGAACAATGTGTAAAAGATTGTGACACAAATCAACCAAAATATTTTGAGCAACCTGTATTACAAACATTAAATATGTTTATGGGTGAAGCATTATGTTTATTAGCATATTATGTAATTCAATACTATTCAAATAATAAATATATAGAAGTAGGGTTTGACAATGAAATCCTTCTCGAAAATACAGAAAGTGTGGAAAATGAATTTATTCAACCTACCAATTCTATTAATCTTACTTATAATAATGAACTCGAAAGTGCAACATTAATTTCAGAATCTGTTAATAAAATTGAATTAAATGGTTTGTCAATACTTTTATTATGGATACCATCCATTTTGGATATATGTGGTACTACTGTAAGCTCTATATCAATTTATTTGTTATATTTCTTATAAAATATATATATAAATTTAATATTTAAATATTTTATAAATATTTTTATTTATTTTACACTACATTTAAATTCAATTAATAAATTATTAAAAGTATAACTAAATAAATAATAATATATATATTTTTTTTTTTTTTTTTTTTTTTTTTTTTTTTTTTTTATCATTCTTTGTATAATTGTTCAATTTATTATAATGTCAAATATATCTATATATATTACAAATTTAAAACAAAAATAAAAAAAAATATATATATATATAAAAGTTAATGAACGTCGGTTTAATATATGTTGCTGCTTCAGTTTATCAAATGTTAAGAGGAACTGTTGTTATCTTCACAGGATTCTTTTCTGTAGTATTATTAAAAAGAAAGTTAAGTAAAAGTCAGTGGATTTCGTTATTTTTAGTTATGATTGGTGTTTCAATTGTAGGCATGAGTGATATCATTACAAAATCTAATCCCTCCAATCCAATCGGTGAAAAAGATAAAAAGGATAAATTAAATTCATTTAGTCATGCTTCGTCAGAAAATATTTTTGGTGTTGTCTTGATCATTTTAGCACAGATTTTTACAGCACTTCAATTTATTGTTGAAGAAAAAGTAATGAGTCATTTTGAAGTTAGTCCTTTAAAAACCGTTGGTTTGGAAGGATCTTTTGGTCTTTTCACTGTACTTAGTGCTATTCCATTTCTTCATCTTTTTATCGGTAGACATCATCAAGGTGGATTCTTTGATATACCTGATGGAACATCTCAAATATTTAGTAATACGCCTATCTTATTAATTTCTATTGGTTGCATTTTTTCTATTGCTTTTTTTAATTGGTTTGGACTTTCAGTAACAAATGTTGTCAGTGCAACTTCAAGAAGTACTATTGATAATTGCAGGTAATTAATTAATATTTGTTTTAATTTTTTCTTTTTTTTTTTTTCTATTTCATTTCTATTTTTTTTTTTTTTTCATATTTAATTTTATTTTTATTTATTTATTTATTTATTTTTATTTTATTTGTTTCATTTTGTTTAATTATATTTTTCTATTTTTTGTTTTTTATTTTTTATTTTTTATTTTTTTTTATTTTATATTTTTTATCTTATTTATTATTTATTATTATTTATATTATTATTATTATTATTTATATATATATATCTTCAATATAAATTATAATATATATATTAAAACATAATTTTCTTTTCTATATATATCTTTTTGAACTATATATCAATTATGTAATAGAACTGTTTTAATTTGGATAATAAGTCTATATTTGGGCTGGGAAACCTTCAACTGGTTCCAAGTTTTAGGATTTATTGGTAAAAATAAATATATATATTAATATATTTTCATATAAATTTAATTATTTTTTTACTAATTAATTAATTTCTATATATGTATTAAATAAATAAATAAATAATAATAAATAACATAAATAAAATAAAAAAAAAAAAAAAAAAAAGTTTTAATATATGGTACATCTATTTTTAATGGAATCATAAATTTTTCATATCAGTTAATAAATAAATCAGAAACTGTAAATAGAAATTCAAACGAGAGTAGACCATTATATGACGATAATTCATCACTATTATCCCCTAATAATAATAATAATTTTGATAATATATAGTTAGGGAATGTTTTTAATAATTAATATAATATACGATACATATTAAAGTATTTTATAATATTTTTTTTAAAAAAAAAAAAAAATAATGAAAATGTATATATATATATATATATATATATTTATATTTATATTCTATTTATTTTTTTTAAAAAAAAAAAAAAATAAAATAAAGGTTTATACATTAATAAAATAATAGAATATAAATAATAAGATATTATAAAAATATAATTATAAATATATATGTATGTATATATTTTTTTTATAAAATTTTTTTTAATTTAATAAATATAATATTAAAAATAAAATTATTTTTTTATATTTAATAAAATAAATTTCGAAAAAAATGTATAAAAAATGTTTATTAATTGTTATTATTATAATTGTTTTTATTTTTAATTAATAAAAAAGATAAAATATAATATATATTTTAATCTAATCATATATGTTAAAATACAATAAATATTTAAATATATATTCATCAATTGAATTTGGTATTTTAAATTTTAAAAAACATATGAAAATATTTATGAATGAATAATTTGAATTCAAAAAATTCTTTAAATTAATTATTAACATTCAAATAAATATGTAAATACTTTAGAAATATATTTATTAATATATTGTATTTATTATTTTATTTTACATGAAATTTATTATTATTTTTTTAATAATATAATATAATAATTAGTAATTTATTTATTTTTGTCTTTTTTCCTTTACTTTTTATTATTATTATTATTATTATTATTTATTAAAATAACCTTTTTGTTTTGATAAAAGAAAAAAAAAAAAATAAAATAAAATAAGCAAATTATATTTTTTTTGTAATTTTTAATTTTATAATTCAATAAAAAATTAATATTATATATATTTCTTTTTTATTTTAAAAATATAAATCTCTTTTAATAATAAATTTTTTTATATTTTTTTTATAACAAAAAAATAAAATAATATAAATAAATAAACAATATTTATTAATATTTTTAATTAAAGTAAAAAAAAAAAAAAAAAAAAAAAAAAAAAAAAAAAGCGTAGAAAAAATGAGAGGTATTTCAAAAGCAATTCAGAGAGGTCCACAACAAGTTAAAAACATTATCCATAGGAATAATCAAGAAAGGGATTTAGATTTTAAATCTTTAGAAGATAATGTTAATAAAATTCAAGTACAAGTAAAAAATTTGCTCAGTGATTCTGACAAATTCAAGAAAACTATTGAAAATATGATGAAACATCAAGAAGAATTGGGAAAAGCAATATTAGAAGTAATTAATTAATAAATAAGAATATATAATATATATAAATATGTATATTTTTATTTATTATATTTTTGTCTCTATAATGTTTAAAAAAAAAAAAGTATTAAATAACTAATTTTATAATAATTAATAAACTTTTTTTTTAATTATACATTAAACATAATTATTTCTTTGTAGTTATATAAGCCTATTTCTTCCTCTGACACTCAAAATTTTTCTAGTGAAGAAAGCTTAAGAAGAGCTTCTGTATACAGTATGTTTAAATTATTTTTAATTATTTTTATTTATATTATTAAATTTTATTAAATGTATAACACATGGACATCAAAAACTAAATATATATTCTTTAATACATTGTATATAATATATAATATTACATATAATATTTTTTATTAATTTTTTTTTTTTTTTTTTTTATTTAATTTAAAATTTTTTATATTTTAATATATATGTACATATAATTTGCATATAAACACCATAAATAATACAATAATGTTGATAAAAAGGTAATCATAGCGCAAATGAATCAGTTCCAGCTGATACAAGAAAAATTGATATCTATCTAGAAAAAACAAGATTAATGAAAGAACAAATTTTACCATATCTTCAAAATGTTAATATTCATGTTATTGAGCCAATGACTAAATACCAAGAAATTATAAATTCAGTAAAATTAGTATTAAAGAAACGTTCACACAAAGCTTTAGATTATGATCGTCATAAGGATTCACTTGATAAATTAAATAATAAACAAAGTAGAAGTCTTGATGAAGAAAGAAAATTAAATAAAACTCGTGAAGCTTTCACTACAGCTGAACTTGAATTTAAAACCTATGATGACCAATTAAAGCAACAATTACCTTCTTTCTTTGAATGTAGTGCTAGTTTATATGACTCTTCTTTAATTACTTTTTACAGTATTCAAAAGGATGTCTATCATGTTTTATATGCTTATTTCTATGAAACCGCTAATGAATGTGGCCTCAATTTAAATACTGATATTATTGCACAATATGAAAGTAATAATTGTGCTGCTCTCTTGGAAGATTCAAAAGTCGATTCGTTGAATCGTTTATTAACTGTTAGTCATTCAGGTATTACTCCTTCAGCCAGTATTTCCTCTATGAATCAAGCTGGATCTACTGGTATTAGTAGTAGTTCTAGTTTTGATGTAAGTAGAAGAACTTCTATTGGTAGAAATGATACCTTACCATCATATGAAGATGTAGCCAATAGGAGAGCTTCCTACGGTGCTACATTTTCATCTAAACCAACAATACCACAAAAACCAGTAATTCCACCAAAACCAGCAATTCCACCAAAACCAGCTATTCAATATGTTGTTGCTTTGTACGATTTTAATGCTCAAAATTCTGGTGATATTTCCTTTAAACGTGGAGATAGAATTGAAATTGTTAAAAGGACCGATAATTCAAATGAATGGTGGACTGGTAAAATTAATGGAAAAGTGGGTCAATTCCCTGGTAATTATGTTCAATAAATAACATAAAATAGTTTTAACCAGGTAAAAAAAAAAAAAGAAAAAAGATAAAAAAAGTGGTAGTAATAAAAAAGAAAAAATTTTCAATTATAAACAATTTAAAAAAAAAAAAAAAAAAAAAAAAAAAAAAAAAAAAGAATCAAATAATATTTCTATTAGTAATATTTTTCAATTAATAAAATAGTAATTATATATATACATATAATTAATAAATAAATGGTTATATAAATATTTAGTTTAAAAAAATTTTTTTTTATTTTATTTTATTTATTTATTGTTATAATTATTATTATTTTATCTTTGCCCCATTTTTTTTTTTTTTTTTTTTTTCTGTGCCTTTTATTTTTTGTATTAAAAATTAAAATTATATAAATAAAATATATATAATATAAAAAGAAAATGTTTTTATTATTATTATTATTATTATTATTATTATTTATTCATTTATTTATTTATTTATTTATTTTATTTTATTTTATTTTATTTAATTTAATTTAATTTTATTTGTACTTTATATATTCATATTCAATATTTATTTTATTTTATTTTATTTTAATAATTTATTTTATTTTATTTTTAATTAATAACTGTATGGCCATATGGGAGATGGGTACCCATATGTGCAAGTCTATGTTTTTTTTTTTTTTTTTTTTTTTTTTTTTTTATTTTATTTTATTTTATTTTATTTTATTTTTTATTTCATTAATTCATTTAATAGGAATATATAAAAAAAATTTTTTTTTTACTATTATTTCATATTATATATATTTATACAATTTATTTAAGAAAGACACTTAAATGAAATGAAATTTATATTTATATTTTTATTATTTTATTTTTATTTTTATTTTTATTTTTTTTTTTTCATTTTTTTTTTTTTTTTTTTTTTTTTTTTTTTGTTTTTATTTTATTTTATTTTATTTATTTTAATTTATTTTTCTTTATAATACTTTTTTATTTAAGAATATTAAGAAAGATACTGTTAATTTATATATATATATATATTTATAATTTTAAAGATTTTATTGATAATATAAATTTTAAATAATTCGATTTTTTTTTTTTTTGTTGTTGTTGTTGGCTTGTTCAATTTTCTTATAATAATGACCATACTATACAATTTTTTTTTTATCATCAATATTTATAGATATATATAATATATAATAATATTATTACCTAAAATTATTTATTATTATTATATTTTTTTAAAAAGAAAAGAAAAAAATAATAATAATAAAAATAAAAATAAAAGTTATTATATAAATATAACGTTTAATTTAAGGAATTAGTGATAAATAAAATATAAAAATGTATATATATTTAAATATATTTTAATTTGATTAATAGTTTTTTAAAAAAAGGATCAATATCTGTCTTTATTAAAGTTTGGATCTAAAATAATAAAGATATATCATTATATAATATATAAGATTAATTATTAATACAATAAATTAATGAAATAGTTTAAAATATGATTATATATAGTTTTAATTATTATTATTCCTACCTTGAATAAATGGAACAAGAATCTATTTAATAATATTTTAAGATAAAAAATTTTTTATATTAATTATATTAAATTTCATATTTATAAATAATTCTACTAAATTATTTGAATATTATAAATATTATTTATTAAGTTATATATTTATTTACCTTTGATCCGGTTTGAAGTAATGGATGTCCAGCGACACTAATTGATTTTAATATATATATTAATATCATATAATTTTTAATTGTAAGTTTTATTTAAAATTAATATTTTAAATTTATTTAAAATTTTATTTAATATTATTTATTTTTTTTTAAAAAAATTTGTTATTAAAAAAAAGTTTTATTTACATTTGTAAGAATCTTTCTAAACCAGCCCTTCTATGTTCAATAACTTCTTCATTGAAACGATTAGTGAATACTTTTCCTGGAAGTGAAGGAATTTTAACTCGAGAACTTTCTCTTTCTAAAGCATCTTTAAACCATTCAAATTCACTATATCTACGCCTTACTGTAGAATTCTTTAATTTAAAAGCTGGTATATTATTCTTTGAATATAAAATATATAATAATTAATATAAATTAATAATTTTAAGATACAATATATAATTTATATAAATATATTTATATATACATATTTTATTTAAGATTTAATATAAAATAAGATAATTATTCCAACTTACTCTACAAATAATTTCATAATCAGTAAACTTTATTTTTAGATTTTAAAATAATAATTATATATTTAATATAAAATAAATAATTAATATATCAAACTAATAATAAAATAAATAATATATATTAATATTATTAATTAGAAATTTTCAAAAATATGTTTATTTTAATTTTTTATTTTTTTTTTCATTAAATTTAATATCTTAATTAAAATTAATGAATTTTTTTGAATAAAATACTTGTTTTCTTCCAAAACCATGTGTAACTGGGTTTCTAACTTCAATTTCTAAAAAATTTTCTGGAATTCCATATCTTTCCTCTACACTTTGTTCATGGAAATCAACTTTAGAAATATCATATGGTCTTACAGCGCTGAAACGATCCATTTTATTTTATTTTATTTTATTATATTATAAAATATGATATTATTATAAAATTATTATTTTATTGTTTAATTATTGTTGTCTTTTTTTATTATAAGAAAATTGACTTTTAATGAAATTAATTTTAAAACTATATATTGTTATGTATTATTAATTATATTTATTATATTCATTTAAAAATATTTCGTTTATTACGAAATATTTTTTTAATTAAGGAATAATGTAAATAATTAAATTATGTGTTTAAAATTTAAATAAATTTTCGAGAAAAAATATCGATTACACATTAATGTTTATTTATTAAAAATATTATATCATATATATGTATAAACAAAAATATATATATTATATATAATAATATATTAATATATTTTACTAAAATTAAAATATATTTCTTAAGAATAAAACTTACATTTAACAAATTTATTTTGAATGATTCCACTTCAGTTATTTTATGGCTATTTACTTTTTTTTTTTCTTTATTTCTACTATTATATTTAATAGATAAAATACGCAAAGTATAAAAAAAAAAATAAATGAAAAAGTATTTTATATATATTTTAATTTTTTTTTTTTATACTTCAAACTTTAATATTAATAAAATTTATTATCTAATATAAATTAATATAATTATAATTATAATAATAAATTATTCATTATTATATTTAATTGATTTTTAATATTTCTTTTTTTAAATTAATATAAAAAACAAAGGTTAAAATATATTGTAATACAGAATAGAATATATATAATACGAAATTAGTTTATATTAATCTATTTAATTATTAATGTTAATCTATTTAACTATTATTAATTAATATTTAGTTTAATAATAATCTTTTTAAAATTGTATATCATTTGTTAAATTGAATTGTTATTTATAAAATACTATATTATTACTATTTTATTTTTTATTTATTTATCATTAACTATTATTTATAATTTGTTATTTAATTTCTAATTATATAAAAGGTGTATGGTATAGAATATAAATGATAACAAAAAAATAAAAATAAAAATAAAAATATATTAAAATTTTTGTATTTTAATTTTTTATATAACAGAAATTTACTGGAACCATTCCTGAATAAAAACGAAATTGTATAGTTAGAATTAATTATTAAAATTTATTAACCAAAAATTAATTATTAAAATTTATTAACCAAAAATTAATTATTAAAATTTATTAACCAAAAATTAAATAATTAAAATTATTGTATAATAAACATCCATGAATAAAACAATAAAATATAAAAAAAAAAAAAAAAAAGAAAAAATTTAATAATATTAAATTAATATTTTATTGATTTATTTTATATTATTATTACAATATTATTCTATATTATTTTTATGTTTTATTTCATTTTAATATAATAACACATTTCAATAATAAATAAATATTTATTTATTTATTTTTTTTTATTATTTTTTATTATTACTTAATTACTATTCTATTTATTTGTTTGTTTTAATAATTTGCTTTTACGTAAATATAATAAATTATTTTAAATTATTATTTTCTTAAATTAGTTTTTTTTTTTTTTTTTTTTTTTTTTTTTTTAAATTAGTTTTTAAGATTATATGTATATGTAAATATAAAGTTTGAATTTATCATAATTCTTTTTTTTTTTTTTTTTTTTTTTTTTTTTTTTTTTTTTTTTTTTTAAATTTTTCTTTTAAATAAATAGATATTTCATATTTAATTTTATATTTATTTTTCTTTCTTTCTTCTTTTTTTCATATATACATATATATGTATAATTATTAATAGCCATTAAAAGTTTTAAATTCAGTTTATATTAATTATGTTTTTTTAAATATTAAATCAATACATATAATTATTATAAACATTTATAATAACAATAGTTATAATATATATGTATATATATATGCTATTTTTTAAAGTTTGTTATTTCTTTATAGATTGGTTTATTATCTTTTATTTTTTTTTTTTTTTTTTTTTTTTTTTTTTTTTTTTTTTTATATATATATTTATTTTGAATTGTTGACGAAATTAATAAATACTTGTTCAAGTGAATATTGTCCAAAGTTATATTGAGTAACAAGACCATAATCTTTTGCATATTCCATCATTTCAAATACTCGTGCAATATTTTCAATCTTCATATTAACTGAATACTTTTGATAATTAATTGACGATTCTACTTCATAATCTGTAATAGAATCTAATCCAAAGAGATTTTGCTTCTTAACAAATTCTTCTTCAAATTGTGAAACATTAGAGGTAAAAACTTCTAATGTATATTTATCACTATGATTCATTTTAATACTTCTTGCTGTATCAATACATACTAATCGTCCTTTAATTAAAATAGCGATACGATCACAAAGAGCTTCTGCTTCTTCTGTGGAATGTGAAGTTAAAATGGTGGCCGTTTCACGAACCTTTTTCAATTCTTTGATTAATTGCCACATATAACGACGAGTAAATGGACCCATACCTGCACTTGGTTCATCTAAAATAAGATAGCTTGGAGAGGAACAAATGGCAATAATTAACGAAAGTTTACGTTTAGTACCACCACTAATTTCTTTTACCTTTTTATTTGTATGACTTTCAATACCACATGCTTCAATTAATGCTTTAGAATAACGACGAATTTCTTTTCTTGGATAACCACAAATATTAAGGTAAAATTCAATGGTTTCTCTAACGGTCAAAAGTTTCCAGAGAGAATCGTGTTGTGAACAGTAACCTAATGATAAATTAGCCATTTCGGTTTGAATTAATTCTTTTTGTCCATAATAAACATCTCCATGACTACGAGATAAAAGATCTGTAATCATTGAAATTGTTGTTGTTTTACCGGCTCCATTAGGTCCTAAAAGTCCAAGACATTCACTACTATTCACTCCAAAGGTAACATCATCAACAATACGATTAACATATTTCTTTTTATTTTCATCATAAACCATACGATAATCCATTTTTTCAAATGCACTCTTCTTTTTTCTATCCTTCTTTTTATTCTTTTTATTATTATGATGTTCTTTTCCTTTTCTTTCTTCTACTTTTACAACCATAGCTTCTTTTTCATTTTGTGTTTTTTCCTTTTGAATTCTTTTAATTTCTTTTCTTTTCATTCCGAAATCTTTACTTAATTGGAATACCTTCAATACAATATTACTTTTACCATCCTTTAAAGATTGTCCTACTCTTTGCCATTCATTACGAACATCAATAGGTCCATTTGAAATAATTTTATCTTTAATGCTTCTTTCTTTTGGAGTATATTCACTATTTTTATGTAAACGTCTCTTTTTTACCATTTCTAAAATATATAAAATACTTCCGTAAACTAGAACCATCGCAATAACCATAATAACTAAAATGATAAATTTATCTTTACATTGAAAGACATTTTTTATAGAAGAATACAAAGGACTAAGGAAGGCTTCTTTAAGAAGTTTAACTTTTTCAGAGTTTGAAAGTTTAGCATTCGATAAAATGGATTGTGCCTTGTCGGTAAGTAAAAATTCACTAACTTTATCAGAATTAATCTCTGTGAATTTAGAATTTAAAAAGGTGGATAATTTATAATAGAGTAAAATAATAAATCCTGGAACAACAAAAAAGGTAATAGCATAAACGATATACATTGCAATAATTTCATCTTGAATTTCCTTTTTTTCTCTTGGATTATTAATTTCATTTATATCAAGATCAAAAAGAATTGTAGTTCCAAGGATTTTTATTGCTGATAATAATGTAATAAGTGGATTAAGAATTACTAGAACGGTTGAAGCTCGGTCATACTTTTTAAAGAAGAAACAAATAACATATTGTTGTAATAAACATCCAATAATCCAAACAATGGTCATAATCAATGTAAATCCAATAATTTTAGGATGATATATACTAACTTCATTTAAATATCCCGCTATACTAATGATCATTACTGGTACAAAAATACAAATAAAATCACTAATAAGAACTCCTAACCAATAATTAATCTTTTTCGTTCCATTTAAAAAGAGCTGATGTGTGATACCTTCTTCTCTCTCTTTAACGGTGTAAGGTCCAAAGATTGAAATAGAAAGTGAAATACATACAGATATACATATAATTAATATGGGTTCCTTTTCCTTCTTGCTATATTCTTTATCTAAATCAATAAAACTCTTCACATCATTTTCCGATTTTTTATCATCTCTTCCGATGATATAATCTAAAGGATGATAGGTAACTGAAAAACGCTCTTTAATATTATTCTTTTCTAAAATAGAATTACTTAAAAGATTAACAGCTATTGGAATTGTATAAACATCGGTATAATTTTTATAGATTATAAATCGAAGTCCTTCCTCTTCTTGATATCCATAAAATCCTCCAACATAATTATACAAGGATAAATCTTTACCTGATGAAATCGATAAATCATCTTTAAAACTAACTGTATCAAGGTTCAAATGATTAGCAGAACTAATACAATTTATATAATCCAATACAGGATTAGTTAAATTAGCTTCTTTAAACCATGGTTCATTATTATAAATAGAAGGCGTCAGATCTAAAGGTTTAAATTTTCTTACTTCTCCTTCCATGTTGATCAATGTATGAACTAAATAAATACAAAGAATAGTTAATAGTACAGGAAGTAATCCATATAAAAGTGCTGAAGTTTTATTTCTAATAAAAATGGTTAAACGAGGTTTGATAATTGCAAGAATTTGTCGTAATGAGGAGGATTCATTAATAGCTCTTTTACCAAAAACAGGTTCAAGTTTTTCTGTTAATCCAACCTCTGAATTCATATCAATCATTGTACTTGGTGTAGCCTGTTGTGTTTGACATTGATCATTCATGTTCATTTCATCTTTTCTTTCCAATTTAATAAAGAGTTCTTCAAGGGTAGGAGCTGTTAATGAGAAATTTTTTATTGAATTTCTTTCATCTTTAATAATAGAATTTAAAATTTTGAAAATTTCTTTAAAGTCTTTAGAATATTTCATTGGTAATAAATAGGTAATAAGATAATCTCCAACGCTTAGATGGTCACCGCCATTCATAGTTTGCATATTAGTGTTACTAATCTTTTTGGTTTCTACACTACCAGGACAATACCAAGTAAGTGTTTTTTCAAAGTAGGTACAATCTTGAACATTTTGACAATTTACATCAAGAGAATAATTCATATTGAATTGTTGTTTTAAGAAAAGACTACTACCTAAACAAGAAATATTACCATTAGATATAATCATTTTTCTATCGGCTAATAAATCCGCTTCATCCATATAATGTGTGGTAACAAATATGATACGTCCTTCCTTCTTTCTTGATAATAATTCCCAAATATTCTTACGTGAATAGGGATCAAGTCCGGTGGTTGGTTCATCTAAGAAAACATATTTGGGTGATCCTAAAAGTGCTAAGGTAATACAAAGTTTTCTTCGTTGTCCTCCACTAAGTTCTTTAGGATATTGTTCCTTTTTACTTAATAAATCAATATCTTGAAGAATAGAATCAACATCAACTGTAATACCTTTAATACCACTGAAAAGTTTAATATGTTCTCCCACATTTAAATTATTATCAAATGTATCAAATTGGGGGCAGTAACCAAATTGGCTACAAATATCTGTTTCATTTCCACTAATTGGAACAGAATCGTAATAGACTTCTCCACGAGTAGAGGAAAGGATACCTGTCATAATATTCATTAATGTGGTTTTACCTGCTCCATTATGTCCCAAAATAGCAAATATTTCATTATAGTATCCATTGAATTTAATATTTTTTAAAATTTCGATGGTTTCCCTTTTCACTTTAAAACTTTTACTAATATTTTTGATTTCAACGGCTCGTTTCATACCTTTAGGATCTTCTTGAATATATGGATTATTATTATCATTATTATTATTATAATTTTCAAAAGATTTTTCTTTCTTACTTTTAAAAAGATCTGTAATAAAGAAATGCCATTTTTTATGTAAATTATTACCTTGAGGTAATACATTATCTAAATAAACAGCAATAATGAAATAAAGAATGAATGAACAAATTAATCCCAAGAAACAATTTCTTATATATGGATCATTAATAATACTAAATATATTAGTAGATATTTCTTTCTCATCATAAACGAGAAAACGACTTAAAAGAGAGATGGAAGATACTGGTTCTAGTATGTATCAATACATACTAGAACCTATAAAAATAATAATTCCATAAGTAATTGCCCATGAAATCCAAAAAGATGATTTCTTTAAACCAATAATAACTAATGATTCTTTAATCTTGGATTCTTTTTCTAAAACTAAAAGTACAAGTAAACCACTAATACATGGAACAAAATAAAGAACCAGGTAAAGTGGAAGCATTTCTTTAAAACTATTCCTAACTATATTCTTGATATATCCCGCTCTATCTAAAAGGGTATAACTAACATTAAATTCAGTACTATTGGGTGCTAACGTTTTTATAATAGATTGATTGATAGCCATTTGAAGACGACTAATATGTTCCCAATAATCTTCTCTTACAAAATATTCATTATTTTTAGTTACTTCATCTAATTCATATCTGTCATAATATTCAAAATGAATAGTGTATTTTGTGAATGATGAAAATTCAAAAAGATATAAATTATAATATATATCACCATCTTGTTCTCTGTTTATTCTATCTTGAGTAACTTCATTCATATCTTTATAAACTTTTATTTTATATTCTATATTATCGTCTTCCTTAATTTCTTCTATTTTATATTCATATTTTTCGTCACCTTCAATTTCATCTACAACGGTATCATTGTAATTTTGACCAATATCTTCATTAATAGTTTCATTGGTATTCATGTTTTCTTTAGTATTTGTATTTTCTAAATTGGTTTCTACATCTCTTTTATTCTTTTGAACACTGAGATTATCGGTTTCAGTAATAGTTGTAGTTGAATTTGAATTCATTTCAACATCATCCATATTATTATTTTCTTCATTAAAATAATCTGTAAATTTTTGATTACTTTCTATATACTTTAATTTATTGAATAATTTGTTTGATTTAAAATTATCTATAAAAACTTGTTGTTTTTGACTATCAAAATCTGAAGAAAATATAAAACCAAACTTTGTAGCACCATACATTTCATCTCTATTAAAATTTTCTAATTTAATATTTTTATAATTTTTAATTTCTTCATATTCGATTTCATCATGGGATTCTTTCGAAGACACACCTAGAGAAAATTATAATAATTATATATAATAAATTAATAATATATATATATATATTATTATTATACTATTATTATTATTATACTATTATTATTATTATTATTATTAATTATATAATTATTATTATTAATATAATTATTATTTTTATTATTATTATACTGTACCAATTAACAATACAATTAAAGTTGGAATAATAATTTCGAATAATGTATAAATTGGTCTTCTCTTTTTTAAAACCAAATTTCGCCATAACAAAGTTTTTAATTGTTTAAAATTCATTATTTATAATTCTATAGTTTTATATTTTTCTATTACTTTATTATAATTTATTTATTTAGTTTTTTTATTATCTATTTATTTATATAATTATTAATAAATAAATCTAGTCTTTTTTTTTTAATTTATTTTGTGTAACTTTAAAATTTCTAAGAAAAATTTTTACTCCTAAATTGAAAATCAATTAAATTAATTTTATTATTTAATTTTATTATTTAATTTTATTATTTAATTTTATTATTTAATTTTATTATTATTTAGTATTATTATACATTAAAGTTTTTTCATTCTTGTTTTTTTTTTTTTTTTGTATTTTTTTGTATTAATCATGAATTGTTGAATTTTTACTTTTAAAAAATTTTTTTTTATTTTTTAAACAAGGATTTAACTTTTATTTTTTTTTATTCCATATTTTTTTGTTTATTTAGTTTGTTTTATTGATTTTTTTTTAGTTTATATTATTAATTTTTAGTTTATTATTATTTAATATTATTATTATTTATTATTATTTATTTTTATTTATTTTTATTTTATTTAATTTCAATAAATTTAAAATTCCTTAACAGTAAGAAAAGAAAGAAAATTTTATTAAAATGTTGGTAATTTTTTTTAAAAATATACGTTTATTACATTAATTTTTATAATTAATTAAAAAAAATTTTTTTAAATGAATTCACTAATTTTCATTCTGTTTTAAATTAAAATTCTCCTTTAGTAAAAAAAAAAAAAAAAAATTAAAATATTTAAAAGAATAATTTTATTGAACAAGTAATAATAAAAGTTTAAAGATAAATGTTAAATGAACAGTATTTATAAAATAAAAAATAAATATTAAATATATAAATATATAAATATATAAATATATATATAAATAAATATATTTAAATTATTGTTAGAACCAAAAAAAATAAAAAGTATTCAAGTTTTGATGTTAAATAAAAGAATAGAAATGTTTTTATATTCAATTTCTTTCCTCTTTAAATTCAAAAAAAAATTTTCCTTTTTTTTTCCTCATTTTATTATTACTTTATTTAATATTTTTTAATATTATTTAATTATTCAACAAAAACATTTAATAAAATGATATTTATAAATTAAATTATTTTTTATTCCATTTCTTTTTTTATTTTTATTATAATAAAAAAAAATTATTTGTTATGATAAATAATAAATAATAATAAAAAAAAAATGAAAAGAAATTTATTTTATTATTTTATTATTCACTCTTTGAATTTATATTATTAATATAATATATTATTTTAAATAGTAAATATATATTTATATATTATATTATAATACTTTTAATATATTTAATATATTATTTATTTTTTATTATATAATTAATAAATTATTAATATATAAATAAAATATTTAAGCAATAATTAACGAACAAAAATATTTAATTATTACCTAATGTTAAGGTTTTAGAGAATTAAATAAAAATAAAGTAAGGAAACACAAATTTTATTCATTTATTTATTATTTTTATTTATTTTATTAATTTTACTTGATGATATTTAAAAATTAGTAGCAAAATTTACAACTATTTATACTTTTTTCAAGGCATAAAAGTTGTTCTTGCCACTAAATTACATTTTATTTATTTTTTTTTTTTTTATAAAAACTATTAAATTTAAATTGAATTTTATAATTAGTTATATAAAATTTAATTATAACAATATAAATAAAATACATTTATAATATTAATAAAACATTTTTTTTTTTTTTTTTTTTTTTTTTTTTTTTTTTTTTTTTTTATTTATTTATTTAAAAATATCTAAAATATTACTAATAAGAATTTATTTAATTGGCTATAATTTTTATTACAATCTGTTAAAATATTCAAATAAAAATAAAAATACTATTCTAATATAAAGGTTTTTAATAAAATAAAATATTTTTCAATATAAAATAAAACATTTCGATATAAAATTTTATAATAAAAAGTTAAAATATAATATATAAATTTTTAATTATCAATATATAAAAATATTATTAATATAAATTTTCATTATTAATATAAAAAAAAAATAAGATTTATTATTAATATTGCTAATATAAGTTTTAAATATATAAAAATATTACTTTTAATATAAGATTTAATATAAAAATCTAAAGTTTAATATAATTTTTGATTTAATTTTTGATCTTTGGATTTAAAAATTTATTAAAGTACAA
This sequence comes from Neocallimastix lanati (nom. inval.), assembly GCA_016946835.1. Lineage (NCBI taxonomy): Eukaryota > Fungi > Neocallimastigomycota > Neocallimastigomycetes > Neocallimastigales > Neocallimastigaceae > Neocallimastix > Neocallimastix lanati (nom. inval.). The sequence goes on along the minus strand of JACVTC010000091.1, from coordinate 463,297 downwards.
AAATAATAATGTACACATAATGTATTAGAAATAAATCGTAGATTTAATTAAGAATGCATTATTTAGTACATTCTTATCAAGATGCCCCGACGAAGACTCAAGCTTCTCTGTAAGCGGAGTTAAACTTTACTAAATTTTTAAAGTGAACATTCCTATCGAGTTGCTTTCCAGTCTTCTGATCGATTAGGGTTGCCGTGTTGAATTGAATTTTTAAAATTTTAAATGGTCCATTGTAATATGGTTCTAGCTTAGTGCGGCTAAAGTTTCTAACAAGAACAAGATCACCAGCCTTTAATTCTTTTCCCTTTTTCATACTTATTTGTTCTTCTCGTCTTGTTGCCCAATACTTGTTAGCATTCTTCACATTTTCGCATGCTTCTCTAGTCCATTGATAATGACGAACAAATTTTTCCATTAAAATTTCATCATATGATTTACCTGCATTTTCAATTGTTCTTATGGCTATATCATAAGGCTGTTGGTCTTCTCTTCCATATACTAATTCAAAACTAGAATGTCCAGTAGCTGTATTTTTGGTAGTTCGAAGTGCCCATAAAGCAGAAGGTAAAACTTCATCCCAATCTTGATTTTTCCTTCCTAATAAACGAAGTAATTTTCCAATTTCTTTATTTCGATTTTCAGTAAGGCCATTTGATTCAGGGTGGTAAGTAGCTACAAATTTAACATATACATCATAAAAATCAAGAAAGATTTTAGTCATATCAGAAGTGAATTGGACTCCATTATCAGTAGTAATAACTTGAGGTACACCATGTCTTGCAAAAACGTTTATTAAAAATTTAATTATATCAGAGGAAGTTATGTTTTCAGTGGGTTCGGCTTCAACCCATTTGGTAAAGTAATCAACAGTTACTATAATATATTGATTATTATTTCTTGTTTTTGGTAACGGTCCTATAATATCTAATCCTAAATGCACAAAGGGACCCTCCACTTTAGTTGGATGGTTTTCGGTTGGTTCTGGATATGGTTGAGGACGATTTAATTGGCATTTTTCACAATTACTAACAATTCTTTTGATATCTTTAATCATATGATTCCAATAAAAGTTTTTCTTAAGTCTTTGATATGTTTTGTAATATCCTTCGTGGCCAATATTATGAGCTTCTAAAATTAATTTAAACCTTTCATTTTCGTCCGTTATTAATTTTCTATAATTTCCATTGTCGATAAAGTAATCTTCACCATCAATAACAGTAAACTTTTCATTAATAAATTCCTTTATAACTTTAGATAATAATTCTTCATTATTTCCATCAGTAATTTTTGTTAATAATATCTTTCTCTCTTCCTTACTTTTCATTCTTGAAAGAGCATCAGCTAACACATTCTTTTTGCCTGATTCATATTTTATATTAATTCCAAGCATACTAGCGGTTAGACACCATCTTGTTTGCCTTGCATTCAAAGGTTCTTTATTCTTAAATAAACCAACTAATGGTTTATGATCTGTGTAAATAGTTGTAGGTAGTGGATTTCCTTCAATATAAGATTTAAATTTAGTCATACAGTAAAACAAAGCGGTTCCTTCCAAATCGGTAATACCATAATTCTTTTCAGCTTTCTTTAAACTTCTACTTATAAAGTGTATTGGATGCTCCTTACCGGTTTCTTCTTCTTTTTGTAAAAGAACTCCACCAATTCCATTATACGAAGCATCAGTTCTAATGATAAAAGGTTTGTCAAATGACGGAAATTTTAGAATAGGCGCATTGATTAATTTTTCTTTTAGGAGTTCAAAGCTTTCTTGTTGTTCTTTATTCCATTCATATTTAGTATTCTTTTTCAATAATTTACATAAAGGTGAGGTAATTTGAGCATATTTAGGGATAAAGTCACGATAATACCCTATTGCTCCTAGAAATGATCTTAATTCATGAATTGATGAAGGGGCTTCCCACTTCTTAATAGCTGTTATTTTACTTTCCATGGGACTTAATCCTTTAGTAGTAAGTTTGTGACCTAATACATCAACTTCAGTTTGAAGAAAATGGCACTTTTCAATATTAATTTTTAATTTGTTTTCTTTAAATACTTCTAATACTTGTTTAATATGAATTAAATGTTCTTCGATACTTTTTGAATAGATCAAAACATCATCAATAAATACGTAAACAAATTCACCAATAAAAGGGAATAAAATTTTATTCATTTCTCTTTGGAAGGTTGAGGGAGCTCCAGTAAGTCCAAAAGGCATAACCTTAAATTGATAATTTCCAAACTTAGTAGTGAAAGTGGTTACTTCAACGCTTTCTTCATCCATTAAGATTTGGTGAAAACCAGAAAATAAATCAAGAGTTGTAAATATTTTAGCTCCTCCGAGACTATCAAAAATTTCATCTATATATGGAACTGAATAAGAATCTTTTTCTGTCATATCATTGACTTTTCGGTAGTCAATGCACAAGCGCCACTTTCCATTGTGTTTTAGAATAAGTACTACTGGAGATGACCATTCTGAACAGGATGGTTCTATCAATCCTTTCTTAATAAGTTTTGTAAGTTCTTCTTTTAAGATATCTGATTTTAATTTAGTTAACCTATAACTTCTTAATTTTACTGGCTTTGCATTTGCTTTTAAACGGATCTTATGTGGTGAAAGTTTAGAAGGAGTTAGTTCTTCTGTTGAAGTGGCAACTATGTCAATCATTTCTTTGAGAATTTTAATAATTTGTTCTTTATAATCTTTATTTAAGGTACTTAAAAATTCATCACTCTCAATAAATTCCATTGGAGTTAATTCCTTTATAATTTCCTTTTCATTATTCGTTTCTTTAACTTTTCTAATAGTGCAAATTATACTTTCTTCATCATAATATTGATTATTTATTTTAGCTATTTCTTCGTATTCACTTTCTGACAAAAGTTTACATAAACTGTTTAAGGTCGGATGAATAAATAAACAATGATCGATTTGAGTTTTAAAGTTTATTAACATATCATAAAAAGAGTCTTCTTTCTCAATAATTCTAAAGTCCGCATTAAATTCATAATTATTAATTTTTACTGGTAATCGAACAATAATTCCTTCCGAGTATTCTTCATCTTGTGTTGCTAGTTGGATTCTTCCACGACTTTTTCCAACTGTTTCATATTCACCAGGTAATTTATCAAAATACTGCTTAGTAACGATGCTTAGGTTACTACAAGAATCAATTAAAAGTTTTCCTAGTACTCCGTCAACACTTGCATCAACCATTGCTAAGTCTTCTTCGGCTACTTCATTACTTTTACTTATGTAGCTATGATCATAGTTATTTACTAATAAAGTTCGTGCTATTACATTGTCTACAGTCCCAATTATTTTAGACTTTTCTAACTTTAAACCTTGAGTTAATTGTGAACGAATTTTCGGACATGCATTCAAGAGTTGACCTATCGTAATACTGGATTTAAGATTATTTAAATCATCCATAATATTGTAAGGTTCTTTATTATTCATCATTTTAATATTCCTTTTTACTAACTGAGTATTTCCATTATTAGTTTCTTTAGTTTTTGTTGAAATTAATTTTTCCAAAGTATTAGTTTTATTTTGTTGATTATCTTTATTCATTTCTAGATCTTCTATTTCATTATCGATTACGAGTATATCTTCAGATTCAACTTTTTCCTTTCCTTTTGATGAATAATTGTTGTTTTCTTCTTTACTTTCTCTTACTCTTGTTATTTTTCTTAATTCCTTTTCTTTTTGTTTTTCTTTGTTAATATTTGGTTGAGTTAAAATTGAAGGAAGTATTTGATTTTTATAAACTTTATTTGGTTTATTATGTAGCTCATTTTCTTTCTTCTTTCTTAAAGCAGGAGTTGCGAAAGGACGTGGATTATCTTTTAAACTTTTATGTACTTTCTTGGAATTATTTTCTTCTTTTTCGCTGTTATTATCATTCATTTTTCTTTTTATAGCATTTATAATGATATCATCCTCACTTTCAGTTGTGTCACTAAAATCAGATTCTTCAGATTCTTCATTAAAGGAATTATTATCAATTGGAGTATTCTTAGTAAAAGTATTATTTTGTAAATTATTTAATGAAGCTATTGTTTTGTCATTGGGAGTGCTTCTGCTCCCATTTAGAAGTTTAAAGACTTTTTGGAATATATTTCTTTTTTATTTTTTTCCATAATCTTATTTAATTGAGGGCAATAGTATGAGTAATGACCTTCTTCCTTACAGAAGAAGCAAGTTTTAACAGATAAATTTCTCATTTTCTGGGTTGATTCTTCTATAATATCTTGAGGTTTCAGTTTATTATTTGTTTGACTTGTTTGGAAAGTTTCGTTTCTTCTTTTAGGATAAAGTCTTGAAGTAGTACTGTTTTGATTATTTTGATTATGCTGGGAATTATTAACATTATAGGTATTAATATTATTGTTCCTTACAGAAAGTCTATCTACTTTCTCGGCAATTTTGAAAGCTTTCTCCATACTTATATCATCTTTAAGGGATAATTTCTTCCAGGCTTCATAATTATTTTGAATAGAATCAATATAATCTAGTACACCGATGCGCTTTCTTCTCTTTTTATCAAGTTTAGTGTACAAAGTTCTATATCTTACATTAAAGTCCTTAATCTTTTCGTTTCTTTTAATTCGCATTGCACGAAGTTCTTTAAGAAGTAAATTTTGGTCTTCTTTAATACCGTAAAAATTTTCAAGACTTGAAATAATTTTTCCAAGAGAAGGAAATTTAATATCATCATCAACATTTTCTTCTTCATCATGTTCTTCTTCTTCATCTGATGAATCATCACTTTCATCATCACTATCTTCTCCCAAATCTTCAATAACGCGTTGTACTTCACCAGAGCTGGTAAGTAAACAAGCATTAAATATTGTTTCTGGATCTGTGATACCTTGTATCTTGATCCAAAGTTTCAATTCAGTAGCCCAGGACTTAATATCTAAATTGTCCTTGCTAAGTTTCACAATATCTCTCAATTCTTTTTTCAATTCTTTAAAGCTCAAAGTTGTTTCTTTGGACATTTTGTCTAAATATGAGGTGATTAAATACAAATAAATTTGGGAAATCCAACTTTCAAAATGTAATTTAATAGGTAATTTAATATCGAATCAATTTTTAAAACAATATATTTTAGTAACTTTTGAAAATAATAATTTTATTTGCTTTCTTTAGTAGATATAAGCTCGAAATCCTTATCGACAACTTAGTAGAAATTATAAAGCACGAGGTTCTTTTCGACTACTTTATTAAGAATAATTTTAAGTTCGAAATCTTTATCGACAACTTAATAGAATAATTTTAAGTTCGAAGTCTTTATCGACAACTTAATAGAATAATTTTAAGTTCGAAATCTTTATCGACAACTTAATAGAATAATTTTAAGTTCGAAATCTTTATCGACAACTTAATAGAATAATTTTAAGTTCGAAATCTTTATCGACAACTTAATGGAATAATTTTAAGTTCGAAATCTTTATCGACAACTTAATGGAATAATTTTAAGTTCGAAATCTTTATCGACCACTTGAATTTTGTAATTTAGTATATTTGTAGTAATAAATTTAGAAGCAAAGTTTTATTTGTTATTTTCACCTTTCAAAAATTTTTCTTTTTAAACGATAAATATTGTATTGTTATAGCTAATAAAATTATTAATTAATTATAATTATTAAATACAAAAAAAAATAATCTTTATTGTCGTACAATCTGATAGTACACACTGTCTGACGTGCAGCTTACCTAATGGTGTCATGCCACGCGTGTGCCACGATTACTATATTCAATATAAAATATAGCAGTTCAGAGCCCACTAGCCCAATTACTATGTAGGATAAACTTAATCCGATAATCTATGTACGGAATAAAAAAAATTTTAAAAGTATTCAATAATATTTTTATTAACTAATAAAAATTAACTAAAAACACAATATTTTCAAAGTAAATTAAGATTCTTTTACAGGAATTATTAAACAAATAAAGTATCAGTAATAAAAAAAAATAAAAAAAATTTAAATGGCGAAGTTAGCCAAAGTCTGATACTTTATATAATAAAGTGCCTTATAACTAGCACAAAGAAAAGTAAAAAAAAATATATATAAAAAAAACAATCTTACGCCTTCGGTGACGTAAGCTCCTTATTCGCCAGTGCTTGGAAAGTACCCGCACCTTCGTGTGTTGAAACGTTGAAGGCTGAACTATTATTACCGGGTCGGTAACCAAATACCTTCGTCTACTTTCCAATTAATCTCCAAATTAACTACTATTCAATAACCTACTATGAATAGAGTTAATTTGTTGCTATCTGAGAATACACTGTGTATGAGCTCTATCCGCTCCTTGTTATAATTTTACAAAATTTGTTTTTTTAGAATCTTAATTTTACTTATTTAAAAAAAATTTTTTTTTTTTATATATATATATCAAACAAGCGCCATAGGTTAATCAAAGGATTAACGACTTACTTGTTTATCAATATAAAATAAAAAAAATTAAAAAAAATCTATGTTATTTACTATTATTTCTATTTAATTCCCCGATATCTCCACCATATAAATGTTAAGGTTTTAGAGAATTAAATAAAAATAAAGTAAGGAAACACAAATTTTATTCATTTATTTATTATTTTTATTTATTTTATTAATTTTACTTGATGATATTTAAAAATTAGTAGCAAAATTTACAACTATTTATACTTTTTTCAAGGCATAAAAGTTGTTCTTGCCACTAAATTACATTTTATTTATTTTTTTTTTTTTTATAAAAACTATTAAATTTAAATTGAATTTTATAATTAGTTATATAAAATTTAATTATAACAATATAAATAAAATACATTTATAATATTAATAAAACATTTTTTTTTTTTTTTTTTTTTTTTTTTTTTTTTTTTTTTTTATTTATTTATTTAAAAATATCTAAAATATTACTAATAAGAATTTATTTAATTGGCTATAATTTTTATTACAATCTGTTAAAATATTCAAATAAAAATAAAAATACTATTCTAATATAAAGGTTTTTAATAAAATAAAATATTTTTCAATATAAAATAAAACATTTCGATATAAAATTTTATAATAAAAAGTTAAAATATAATATATAAATTTTTAATTATCAATATATAAAAATATTATTAATATAAATTTTCATTATTAATATAAAAAAAAAATAAGATTTATTATTAATATTGCTAATATAAGTTTTAAATATATAAAAATATTACTTTTAATATAAGATTTAATATAAAAATCTAAAGTTTAATATAATTTTTGATTTAATTTTTGATCTTTGGATTTAAAAATTTATTAAAGTACAAAAATAATAATGTACACATAATGTATTAGAAATAAATCGTAGATTTAATTAAGAATGCATTATTTAGTACATTCTTATCACTAACAAGTCATCCAGTTCTTATCCTGGGTTGTTAAGTCGTTGGCTTATCATACCAAAGGTCTCTGGATCGACCCCCACAAGTATCATATCTTCACGATTTTTCCCTTTGGGTTTTGCGTGAAAGGTTAGGGGTTAAACGATACTCAGGTAGGTATACTTTCTAAGTTTTCTATATTTCTAACACTATTAGAATCCCATTGCGTAAGCCTTGTCTGAGAGGATTTACAGTGTCCAGCTCCTCTGGGATGGCAAGGACGCCACCTATAGTTGGCTCTGCTTTCCCTCGAGGATCGCGTAGGGTGCTTCTATATGGAGTTTCTTTGCTTATGGGGAGTTGAGAGCGTCGACGCCGTACCGATATGGCAGTTAATCATACACCCATATTACTATATGGGGAAGACCAAAGTCTTCAGTCTATAAAAAAAAAAAAAAAAAATTACCTAACATATTTTAAGCACAATCATTTTATAACAACACATTATTTATTTATTTTATATAACTTTTATTTATTTATCTTTTTTACTAAATATTTCTACATTCTTTAATGTTTTTTTGGTCTTATTTTCTATTAACATCTTTTACTATTTTTTTTTACTATACTTTATGTTAATTAAGAATAAAACAATTCTCAATATTTTTTTATATAATTTAAATCACGAGTTCATCAGAAATTTATGTTTTAGTATTTGTTATTAAAATTTCTTAACCATTATATTATATTTTATAATTATCTTAGAATGGTTAGTTTATTAATATATAAGATAATTAGTTTATAAACTACAATAGGTGTTAAAGATAAAATACTGAATAATTATTATTATTAATTATTTTTATTAATTATATAAAAAATATTTTATAAAAGAATTATAATAATAAAATAGAATAATTACTAATAAATTGCTAACAATTTAACAAAAACACTAAAATTATAATAAAGATAATATTATTTACATTCTTTTAAATATATATATATTATAATAATAATATAATTATTTTTTATAATTTTTTATAAAATAAAATAAAATATTTATTATAAAAATATACTTAAATAATGTTGCTACGCTAGTATTATGTTCTAAAAATTATTGATAAAAAATATTTTTATTAATAATAATTTAGAATTTTAAAGTATTAAGGATTAATTAAGAAAAGAATTTATTATTCAAAAAAAAAAAAAAAAAAAAAAAATTAAAAAAATGAAATAAAATTTTTGGTAGATTTTAAGTATTCCTTATATTTTATAAAAAATTAAAAATGGTCGAAAAAATTTTTGAAATATTATTTCAACTTTATTTTTTTATAATAATTTTAAATGATTATTTTATTAATGATTATTACTTTCATATTACATTTTTAAATAATGAAATAAAGTTACTTTCATATTACATTTTTAAATAATGAAATAAAGTTACCTTTAATAGATTATGTTGTTATAATCTTTCTTATTAATTTTTATCATTTTTATTATTTTTATTATTATTATATATAATATTTTTTTTTTATTTACTAACAAATAAAATATAATAATTTGATTTGACCAATAAAATTTTCACTTTAACAAATTAACCAATAATTTTTTTTTATTTTTTTATAATAATTAAACTTTAAAAAATTTTATTTTGAAAATTTAATATAGTTTGAAAATTTAATATAGACAGAAAATAAATTAAATGTCCAAAAGTCCAAAAGTTCAAAAGTAAAATTATTTACATATATTAATAGACATAATAATGAAATTTTAATATTTATTTTAAATGAAAAATAGTTAAAATAATTTTTTATGGACATTAATTTTTTTATTAATTTTATTATATGATTAAATTATTTAATTTTTAAATTTAAATGTTATTAAAAAATTTTTATATAAATAGTATTTTCTTATGCTTTTTTTTTTTTTTTTTTTTTTTTTTTTTTTTTTTTTTTTTGATTTTTTCTTATAAAACTAAAAACTAAAAGAAAAAAAAAAAAAAAAGAAAAAAATTGATTTAAATATATTTTATAAAGAATTATATTTATATATATATATATATATAAAGAAAATTTAAAATAAAAATGTTAGATAAACAATTATTAGAAGCTTGTCAAAGAAATAATACTCTCAATGTAAAATCAATTCTTGATAAAGCCAGAAATAGAAATGTTAAATTAAATATTAATATAGGAAATAGTAATTTTTCACTTTCATGGGCTTGTTTGAACAATAATGACAAAATATTAAAATTACTTATTATGCTAATGAAAATGAAATTACATTAAATATAAGTGAGAAAAATGAAAAAGGAAATTATCCTCTTCTAATAGGATATAGTTACAATAATACAGAAATGGTACAATTACTCCTTGACTATGCTAAGAAAAATAATATTATTTTGCAATTGAATGAAAAAAATAAAGATGGTTATATTCCTCTATTATGGTGTTGTAGATACAATAATTTAGAAATGGTACAATTACTCTTTGATTATGCTAAGGAAAATAAAATTATTTTGCAATTGAATGAAGAAAAAAAATAAAGATGGTTGTTATCCATTATTATATGGTTTTAGATATAATAATTTAGAAATGGTACAATTACTCATTAATTATGCAAATGAACATAATATTATTTTAGATTTGAAAGGAAAAGATAAATATGGTAATTATCCACTTTTATGGTGTTTCATTTGTAATGTAGACGATAATGGATTAGCTTTTGAGAGTTGTATAAATGATAAAATTTTGGAGTTAATGAAAATTATGATTATTTTGAAAATTCTTTTTTAAGTTGTTTTTGTTTTGAAAATGAAAAAATCATTAAATTACTTTTTGATTATGATAATGAAAATAATATTATTTTGGAGTTGACCGAAAAAAAAAATGATGGTGATTATCCACTTTTATGGGGTTGTTTCATTCATAGAATAGATATGATTAAATTACTCATTGATTATGCTAATGAACATAATATTATTTTAGATTTGAAAGGAAAAGATAAATTTGGTAATTATCCACTTTTATATTGTTGTGAAGATAGTATTTTAGAAATAATATAATTACTAATTGATTATGCTAATAAAAATAATATTACTTTGGAGTTGAATGAAAAAAATAAAGAAGCTTCTTATACTCTTTTATGTGCAATAAATTATGAAAAAAATATGAAAATGATGAAATTATTAATGGAATATGCTAAGAATAATAAAATTATTTTGAAATTAAATGAACACGATATTTCAAATATTTATAAAATTTCAAATGCATTTATTGAAATTATAATAGAGTATGAAAATGCAATGAATTTAAATTATTATTTTAACAATAGTTTATTAAAAAGAAAAATTAAATTGAATAATCTTTCTTTTAATGAAACATTTATGTTGGCATGTTGCGAAAAAGATATTGAAATGATTAAATTACTAATTGAAAAATCAAATAAAAAAGAAATTATCTTAAATTTAAGTGTTAAAAATAAAGAATATATAAATGAAATATTATTAGAAAGTTATTCAAGAAAAGATATTGATATGATTAATTTATTACATGATTTTTTAATTAAAAATGAAACAATTTTAAAATTAAATATAGTTGTAATTTCAAATATTTTTGATATTTTAGAAGATTCAGAAGATTCAGTTAAAATTAATCATTCGAACAGCATTAAAAATTTTGATATAAAAAACATGGAAAATAATGAAAAAGAAAATTTAATATTTGAGAAAAGAGATATTATTTGAAAAACAAAAAAGAAATTTTAAATTAGATAAAGAAAATTTTGAAAATGAGAAAAAAAAAAAAGAAAAGCATTTTATTTTTTATTTATTTATCATTAACTATTATTTATAATTTGTTAATTAATTTCTAATTATATAAAAGGTGTATGGTATAGAATATAAATGATAAAAAAATAAAAAAAAAATAAAAATATATTTAATATATTTTTTTATAATTTAATTTTAATAAAATTTTATTAAAAATTTTATATATATAATTAAATAATATATTAAAATTATAACTTTATATATATATGTATAAACTTTTTACATATTAAAAAATATATTTATACTTTTACTATTTAAAAAATAAATTAATTCTATTTAAATTTAAATTAAAAAATATATAGTATTATATATAGTTTAATTAATTAAATATATATAATATATTATGGGTCCTTAATTTATTAAATTTTTATTTTGTTTAATGTCAAAATTTTTAAAAAAATTATTTAAATATTATATAATAAAATTAAAAATAAATATAATAAAATGAATTACACAATATGGAGAGGTTAACAAATTTTAATTTAATTTCTAAAATAATTAAAAATATAAATATTTATAATATTTTCATAATGGACCAAACTATAATTAAATTACAAATAGTAAAACTATTTAGAAAAAAAAAAACGCATTATAAATAAAAAAAATTATGTAAATAAAATAAAAATAATATATATATTAATTATATATATATGAAATGAAAAAAAAAAATTTTTTTTCAAAATTGTACTATATAATATGTAACGAATCATCAACAATATAAATTTGAATTAAAAAATTAAAAAGCTAATATTTTAACAATTAGTATAAATAATGGAATATATATATATATAATGGTATAAGGTATTTGGTATTATTTTTATTAATATTATTCTTATTACTTGTTTATTATTATTATTATTATTATTATTATTATTATTATTATTATTATTATTATTATTATTATTATTATTATTATTATTATTATTATTATTATTATTATTATTATTATTCATTAGTTTTTCTGAAAAAAAAAAAAAAAAATCGTTAATTATTACTTTTAAAATTTTTATGTTTGTAAGTAAATCCTATAAATTCTTTTCTTAATTCCTCGTCCTCTGGTTTCAAAACAGGTACTTCTGATTTAGCTTTTTTATTATCACCTTTACCAAATAACCCTTTAATGGCTATGCCATTTTTTGGTTTTAATTTATTTAAAAGCCCATTTTTGCCATCTTTTGCTTCAACTTTTGTATTATCCTCTGATGTCTTGCAACTTTCTACTTTTTTATTATCCATTTCATGTTTTTCCATAATCTCTTTATATATTAATAAATTTTTTGGATTACTAAAATCATCAAAATAAGTGGTATCAATATCAGATTCTAATTTTGGAATAAATGGTGGAATGGCACCTCTTTCTGTTCTTAAATCAGTGAATTTTATATGGTTCTTGAAGAATGGATGGGCTTGAAGTTGATTAAGAGATGATATTCTTTCAGATCTATCGGCAATTAATCTTTTTTTTTTTTAAAAAAAAAAAAAAAAAAAAAAAAAAAAAAAAAAAAACATAAATATATACATATATATATATTATTTTGTTAATTATATATGTAATAAATTGAACATATAAATCTTTATATATTATTCAACTATTATGTATATAACGATTATAAAATTATATACCTCGTAATTAAATTCCATGATTCATCTGACAAATTAAATTCTTCGTCCTCACCAAAATAAATTGGTCTTTCTAAAACTTGTTTCCATTTATACACATTTACCCATATTTCATCCATAGTTGGTGCTGTAAATGGTGGATATCCTACAATTAAATATATATATTATTTATTATTAAAATATTTTTGCAAAAAAATTAAAAATTAAGGATAAAAAAAAAAGTATATATATATATATATATTAATGAATTGATAAATACCTGATAAAAATTCAAAAAGAATACAACCAAGTGACCAATAATCTACTAAATAGTCATAACCATTATTTTCTAAAATTTCTGGTGCCATATAATCTGGTGATCCTACTAATGAAAATGCCTATATTATTTCATATTATATAAAATAATTATATAAATAATAAAAATCATTATTAAAGAATATTTGAAATAATATAAAAATAATCAATAGTAAATCAAAAAAAAAAAAAAAAAATTAATTTTATCAATATAGTTATTGATAATTTATTTACCCATTTTTTATCTTGTCTCATTGATTGATGAATTGTTCTTCTTTCAGCGATAGTACGTGGAATAATTTGTTTATCTTTAATATCATTTAACTAGTAATAAAATCATTTTAAAAATATATAAAATGTATCATGAAATTTTTTTTATAATAAAAATTTTTAATAACTTTAATGATTATAAAATAAAAATATATTTATTCATAATGATGCTACTTACCTTTGATTTCAAAGAATTTATGCATCTTGAACTAATGTAACCTCGACTTAATCCAAAATCTGTAAGTTTAATATGACCATTTGCATCAATTAAAAAGTTTTCAGGTTTTATATCCCTATAATAAATATATATATATTTTCATATATATTAATATATAATTGAAAATCTTAATTTTACTTTGTTTTTATTATTCCATCTATACCTATGAATAAATCCTAATTCATGTAAACTATTAACAGCCATAAACATTTCAGATATATAAAACCTTGCATGAGTTTCCAATAATATTCCACTTTTAGTTATTAAGGTTCTAACATCCCCTCCTGGAACATATTCCTAATATAATAAATATATATATATATATATTACTAAAATATTGTGAAATATTTTACTGTTTTTAACATATCCTATGTATTATTTATTTTTTTACCATTGCTAGATAAACATTTTCTTTATCTTGAAAAGCATATAACAATTTTACTAGCCATGAAGAATTAGTTGCAGTTAAAACATCTCTTTCCGTTAATACATGTTGAATCTTTTTTTCAATCATTAATAATTTTTTTTTTTTTTTTTTTTAATAATAAATTATAAACTTTATTTTTTAAATTTTATTTATTATATATTATATATTATTAATTATACATACTTCATTTGACTTTAATAATTTCTTTTTATTCATTTGTTTTAATGCACATATTTCACCGGTGTCTTTTTTTCTTGCTAAATATACCTTTTTAAATTCAAACATAATTAAATCAAATATTAAATATTAATAAGAAATAATAACAACAAAAGAATAAGAATAATACATAAGATATAGATAGAAACATATTATATAAGTTTTTATTTAATATAACTTCATTTTGACATTTCTTTTTATAATTATTCAATTTTTGAAAGCTTACTTGACCATATCCACCTTGACCAACTTGAGTTAAAATATGGAATTGATCCAATTTTGTTTTTATTCTTCGTTTTCTTAAATACGCTCTTTCCTTTCCACAATATAATTTCCATTCTTTATTGTATTCTTCAGGTGTTAACTGGTAATAAAATGTATCATGATTTTAAATTTAAAATAATGAAAAGAAAAAAAAAATAATCATGATATATAATTCATTAAACAAATAAGTATATATATATATATAAAGATTTCATTAATATATAAAATTTTATAATTAAAGAATGTTACAAGTATATTTTAAAATAGTACATTATTTTTAGCAGCATTTTGTTTAAATTGTTCTGTCCTACTTTTCCTATGACTAATATAGGTTAAAAAATCGAAATAGTATTCCAAAAAATCTTATAAATTCATAATTATTATAATTAATATTATTAGTATTAATATTATTATTAGTATTAATATTATTATTAGTATAAATATTATTAATATTATCATTAATATTAATATTTTTATTAGTATTAATATTATTATCATTATTAATATTATTATTATTATTATTATTATTATTATTATTAGTAGTAGTAGTAGTAGTAGTAGTAGTAGTAGTAGTAGTAGTAGTAGTAGTAGTAGTAGTATATTTATTTTATATAATATTTTTTATTTTATTTATTTTAAATTAGAATTATATACATACATACTTGAGCCATCATACATCTACGTTTTGTTGCTGCTGAAGGAGGCGATAATTTCTCAATTTCTTGTTTCAAAGTTTCAGGTGCCATTCTATTTTGATAGTCATTTTTTATATTTTCTGAAGAATCCTCTTGTTTTTGAGAATTATCTACTGGTATAGATTTCTTATCTGTATAATTTTCTTTAAGAATATAATTGCTTGAATTGAACTTATCATAGTGATAACTATCTATATTATAAATATCAGCATATTTATAATTCGTATGGTATTTTTTTGGGGTGTCTGAAGTTTCTAGTTCATGATGAGTATTTTCAACATTATTATTTATATATTCTAAGGTATTAGTATTGGATATATAATTATTGTTTTTTGAATCTTGACAAAAACTATTTATTTCATTATCATAATTTATTACTAAAGCATTGGAATTATGATAGGTACTATTAGTATTTTTAGTGTTTGGCATATTAAAATTTTGGGCTTTCTTACTCTTTGGTGGTAAAGGGGGTGGATTATTCACATAATTTATATTATGAGCTGATATATTTACTTGTTTTGAGTCTTTGAAACTCATTTTTTTTTCATCTTAGATTTTATACATATATAAATATTATTATTATTATTATTATTAGTAGTAGTAGTAGTAGTAGTATTAATAATTGAAGTAGTAGAAGTAGTAGTAGTAGTATTAATATTAGTAGTAGCAATATTATTAGTATTTTAAATAAATAAACATAATTAATATATAATTTACATTTTATAAATTGTATATATTGAATATTTTAATAAATTATAATAATATAAATGGACATAATATAGTAATTTCACTATTATAACTATTATAAGTAAATCGTAATAAATTTTTTTTTTTTTTTTATTTTACTAAATTTTACCATAGATAGTCATCTCACTTGAATAAACGTTTTCATTGGATTTAATACTCAACGATTCTAAACTATTTGGTAGAGTTTCTAACAGTTCTGATACATATTGATTCTGTTCATTATTTGATATATAAAAATTATAATTCTTATTTTTTTTTAAGGACGAACTTTTAGAATCTGGAGCTTGATGTTCAAGAAGAAATTTATTATCTAAATCTCTTTGACTTTCTCCATATTTTTGTTGTAAATAGGATGAAAATCCATTAGATGAATTTTGCTTTAATAGGTCAACTTCTTTTTTTAAATTATCATTATCATAATTAATAATATCATCTAAAAATCTAGAATCACATGCACTTTTTGGAATATATACTATAGATTTTTTATTCCTATTTTCTTCTAATTTATTTCTTGCAGGATTATTTTCATTTGATATTTCTTTTATTGAATCTTCTTTTGATTGATTATGAGTTGATTCATTATCTACTGAAATTTCTTTCCCAGTATATCCTGAAGCAATTTTAGTAAAAGAAGCCACTTTATTATATATTGAATAGGCTGTAGCTGTAGCTGGATTATTTTTATGTGATGAAGTATTATCATCTGAACGGTATAAAATAGGTTGATCATTATTATAAGAAAAAGTTTTATCATTATTATAGATATTATTCATATATGATTTTAAATAATAATTATTTTTTTTTTCAATTAAATTAGAATATATATTTGCTATTGATGGAATATTATGAGAATTATTAGACTTTTTCATTGAACTCTTGGAATGTTTTGAACTAATTGATTTAACATCATTTGAATGATGATGTCGATATTTTTTATGATGAACATCCATATCAATATCTATATCTTTATTTATATAAATTTATGTTTATATAGTTTATATATAATATTCCAGAAAATAAAAATAAAAAAAAAAAAAAAAAAAAAAAAAAAAAAAAAAAAAAAAAAAAGGCCTTAATTTTATATTCTTATATCAATTAATATATTAAAAAATGACTAATATAGAGTATATTTCATACTTTCATTATCAAAACAGGTTTCAGATTGCAGTTGTTTCATATATTCAGTTTCATTCATCAAATAATCATTTGGAACAGTTATATAATCTTGATTATTACATTTATTTTCATTTTCATTATCAAAGATTTGTTGTTCTTCATGGTATCTTCATTATTATTTAAAAATTGAGATTTTTTCGTTTGTTATTAATATCATTAAAAATTGTGATATATTTAATAATAAATATAAAGTATAAAGTGTTCAATGAAATATAAAATAAATATAAAATAAAATAAAATAAAATAAAATAAAATAAAAAAAAAAAAAAAAAAAAAAAAAAAAAAAAAAAAAAAATTATATATATTATGATAATTATTTGTAAATTATATAAAAATGAATTTATTAAAAATATATATATATATTTATGTTAATATTTTACAATATTAGATATATATTTTATATATTACAATAAATAAATGTTTAAATAATTAATAACCTATTATTATGGCGATAGTTAGTGTTATTATGAATGTCTAAAGATTTTTCTTTATATGGATAGAATTGATTTTGATTTTGATGTGTATAATTACTATTATGATAGTCTAATGATGGTGATATTAAATTATTATCTATGTTTTTCTCCTGAATATGTTGTTCATTAGAATACTCATAGTTCTGTTCTATTGTACCAACACAGCTTCGCCTCTTAATATTATTGTTATTATTATTATTATAATTATTATTATAATTATTTTTTTTATTAATGGCGTTCTTTCGTTTTTGTGATTTTTGATGATGAAGAATGTTCTCTAAATTATTTTCACTAGAATTACCCATACTCTCCTTATCAGAAAGTTTATCTAAGACTTGCTTACTATAAACTTTATCATCATAACAATCTACATCACCATTTATTAATGCGGGATATATGTTTTGATTGTATTCCATTTTTTGATTTTTCGAATTTACATTTTCCATAGTAACTATTAGTTTAATTTAGTGAGAAAAAAAAAAGAAATATAATAATAATAATAATAATAAAATACAAGGGATAATTTTTTTTTTATTTTATTGCTTTAAGAAATTTGATAACTTAGGTTATCTATTATTAATATTTATTTTTAGGTTATTAATTACTATAATATTTCTAAATAAAAAAAATTAAAGCATTAATTCAATTATTATTAAATAAAACTATAACCGAAAATATTTTATAATAAAATAAAGGAGTAAAAAAAACAGATAAACGACT